>CM044906.1:72599458-73069382 GCA_024500145.1 Gentiana dahurica var. dahurica
GTGGCAAGTAGGAGATATCAGAGGATACCTCCTGACATCTGTATGCATAAGATCAAGACAAATGAGGGTGCGAAATGTGTTAGATAGCCCCAGAGAGGCTCAACCCTCATATGCAAGAGGTGGTTAAGAAAGAAATCATCAAACTTCCGGACATGGGAATCATCTATGCCATCGCTGATAGTGAATGGGTTTCCCCGACTCAGGAAGTTCCCAAAAAAGGTGGAATTACGATTGAGAAGAATGAGAAGGGAGAGGAAATAGCATTGAGACTTGTCACTAGTTACAGATTTTGCATCGATTATCGAAAGCTCAATGAGGTAACCATGAAGGATCACTTTCCCCTTCCATTCATTGACCAGATGCTTGAACGTCTGGCGGGACACGCATTCTACTGCTTCCTGGATGGATATTCAGGATACTTTCAGATACCCATTGATCCAGCTGACCAAGAAAAAACCACTTTCACCTGCCCTTATGGTACATTCGCCTACAGGCGAATGCCATTTGGTCTGTGCAATGCCCCAGCTACTTTTCAAATATGTATGCTTGCTATCTTTGACGGGCTAGTAGAAAAGTGTATGGAAATATTTATGGACGATTTTTCGGTCTTTTGTCAGTCTTTTGATGATTGTCTTGACAACCTTGACCAGGTCTTATCCAGATGCGTGGAAAAGAACTTAGTACTCAATTGGGAAAAATGCCATTTCATGGTTGATGAGGGAATAGTTCTTGGCCACAAAATCTCCGCCAAAGGTATAGAAGTTGACAGGGCAAAAGTAGAAGCCATCGAGAAGATGAGTTATCCCAAGAGTGTGCGTGAAGTGAGAGGCTTTCTTGGACATGTCGGTTTCTACAGAAGATTCATTCAAGACTTCTCCAAGATAGCCAAGCCCCTGTCTACTTTACTTAAAGAAGACGTTGAGTTCAATTTTGATGAGAGCTGCAAGCAAGCGTTTGAGGAGCTTAAGGACCGTTTGATCTCTGCTCCAATTCTCATATCGCCTGAATGGAATCTACCTTTCGAGCTTATGTGCGATGCATCCAACTATGCAGTTGGTGCTGTTCTAGGACAAAAAATCAAAGGGAAATTCCAGCCAATCTATTACGCCAGTCACACATTGAATCCCTCTCAAGTTAACTATACTACTACTGAAAAGGAATTATTGGCCGTAATCTTTGCTATGGACAAGTTTCGTAGCTACTTGTTAGGTGCTCAAGTGATTGTGTGGACTGATCACGCTGCTTTGCGATATCTGATGACTAAGAAGGAGGCCAAACCGCGCTTACTGCGTTGGATACTGACCCTACAAGAGTTCGACGTTCAAATTAAAGACAAAAAGGGCAGTGAGAACGTCGTGGCGGATCATGTTTCAAGAATGTTAAGTGAGGAAAAGGATGATCCAGATGATAGATCTTTACTTTCCTCTAGAGAATATTATGCTTATAGACGGTTGTCCTCCTAATGTTCCATGGTATTCTTCCATTGTCAATTACCTTCATTCCCGTTATCTCGATCCAGAATTGTCCTATCAGGAGAAGAAAAAGTTCTTCTCTGATTTGAAATCTTTCGTTTGGGATGAACCTTATCTGTTTAAGATCTGTAAGGATGGTTTGCTTAGGAGATGTGTTCCAGAATCTGAGCAGCGCGATATTATTGAGCAGTGCCACAGTGGACCCACTGGAGGTCACTTTGGTCCTTGGAAAACCGTTGCTAAGATCTTCCAATCCGGTTTCTATTGGCCTACGATCTTTAAGGACACAGAAGCTTTCTGTAAAGCTTGTGATAGGTGCCAAAGAACCGGTACTCTGACAAGGCGTTTTGACATGCCTTTGACGCCCATCTTAGAATGCGAAGTCTTTGATGTATGGGGTATCGATTTTATGGGACCATTCCCATCATCTTGTGGTAACAAGTACATCTTAGTTTGCGTGGATTACGTGTCGAAATGGGTAGAGGCTCAAGCCACTCCTCACAATGATCATAAGACGGTCATGAAATTCTTAAAGAAGAACATCTTTGTGAGATTTGGATGTCCACGTGCCTTGATCAGTGATGAGAGGACACATTTCTGCAACCGACCCCTAGAGAAAGTGCTTGAGAAGTATGGTGTTCGTCACAAAACTGGCATACCATATCTCCCGATGACTAGCGGTCAGGTTGAAAGGAGCAACCAAAGTATTAAGAAGATCCTGGAAAAAACGGTCAACAGTCATAGAAAAGACTGGAGTCTAAAGTTGGATGATGTACTATGGGCATATAGAACCGCCTATAAGACTCCTATGGGTACATCTCCATATCAAATGGTTTATGGTAAGCCATGTCATCTGCCAGTCGAGTTAGAGCACAGAGCTTATTGGGCTACGAAGTTTTTAAACTTCGATACCCAATCTTGTGGAAAACATCGATTGCAACAGTTGCATGAGTTAGACGAATTCAGACTCCAGGCCTACGTAAGTGCCAGGATCAGTAAGGAAAAGACGAAACTCCTTCACGATGCTAAAATTAAGAAGCGAGAATTTCAAGTTGGGGAACAAGTTTTATTATACAATTCCAGGTTACATCTGTTCCCTGGTAAGCTTAGGACACGATGGTCCGGTCCCTTTGAGATTCTCCAAATTATTCCTGGAGGCGTCTTAGAACTACGAGGTTATGGTGACCAACCGTTTCGAGTAAATGGTCAAAGGTGTAAGCACTACATTGGTGAACCCAAGGAAAAGCCTTTGATTGTTCATTTCCTCGATATCCTCGGTGTGGTACTAAAGAAGTCGAAGAATTTGACGAGTTTTCACCCGACCTATTCTCAGAGGATGACGGTAGTGGTCGATCTGAAGAAGTTCTAGCAGGTAGTTGGGATATGGAAGAGTATGAGAGGGAGCGTCAGCTGAAACGTCATCAGAAGACTCAAAAGATGAAGAAGTCAACCATGGGGAGGTTCAAACGTGTTTGGAAAGCTATCAAAGATTTCACCCCATGTGTTAAGTGCTGTTTCTGCAGCCGAACTACTAACCCAAGTCTAGACGAGGTAGTGGCAGGCAGAAAAGTCAAATGGCCTGATCCAGGCCGAGCTTTAAACAATGTCGAGCTAACGACATTAACCAAAAGCGCCACTAGGGGGCAACCTAGATATCATCATCTTTAGTCATTCTTGTTTTATGCTTTTGTAGTTTTAGTATTTAAGTTTAGTTTACTAAGTTTTGCTTTTGTTTGTATCTGTCAGTTAGTTGTGCTTGCTAGATATGGATTTCGGAGTTCTACCAGAGGAGTTACCTTTCCTTAGGAGGATCCCACTTATCACCGTAGATGACGGACCGGGAGGGACCATAGTTTTGCACGTAGACTTCGATATTAGTACCCGCATCAGGACTGTCACATATGTTCTTATTGTTCCCCGATGTTCGGGAGGTGGAGACTTTACTACTGAGGAGTTGCAGGCAGCTCTGGGGCGTCCATACACAATCTGAATGATCCGATGTTGTGATTTAGCACTAGTGCTGCAAGCTGAACATTTTCGGGGTGTTGATGTGGCTGGTGAAGACTGGGGTTTGCAGGATGAGTATGACTTCCCTACGGCGATTGATATGCTCCGCCGTCTTATCCGAGTTGTGGATTGGTCGGAAATTTACGATGACTAGCGTATTAGGTTGTTTCGTCAAGCAAACGACGTAAAACAAAAGCGCTCGGTGGGAGGCAACCCACTATTTTCTATTGTTCTTACCTATTTTCTAGTAATTTTATGTAACTCGTCGTTTTTCATTTGTATTTTTGAGGTTTTGTTTAAGTATAATGAGAAAATGCGAATTTGAATTTGAATTGCATGAAATTGAATATTTTTTGCATTTTTCTGCCTTGGACGCCCGTCCAGTGAACTGGACGCCCGTCCGCCATGCACAATTGTTGAACGAGCGTCCAACATTCTTGGACGCCCGTCTGAGAAACTCCTTCCAACTCTGTACGTAAAGTGAGCATCTGGACGAGCGTCTGTTTATATGGACGCCCGTCCAGTTCATATGATCTCCAGCTGAACGCCCGTCCGATCTCCTGGACGCCCGTTCAAACCTGCACCTATATATATACCCCCTGCTTCCATTTGTTTATTCGAATCAGAAAATTCGAATTGGCAACCCGACTTTTGCCCTCCTCTTACCCTAAAATCCTCATTTCTAAACCAAATTGGGCGATTCAAGGCCCTACAAACAGCTCTCAATCCCCTCTTTTTGATTTTTCAAACGCAATCCACCAACATACAACCGTTGTTTCGAATCAGCAACCTAGCTTGTGCGGTTTTCTTGGGAAAAAATCCAAAATTTCGGTCATTCGTGCGTTGTTAGGGCTGCAAATCACCATTATCATCATCCTATCATCGTACTTGGTAAGAATCCATAAACTTTTCTGGGGTTAATTCACGTTTTTTTTAGTTCGATTTTCGAATCGACTTTTTCATACGAATTTCACCTTATTGTTTTTTTTCTTGTTTTGTTTATTTGTCTTGCTTCGTTGACGATCTGGGATGGTTATGAATGATGATGGATGGGCTGCATTGTGATTTGTTGTGGTTTGGTGTTGTGTTATTTGGGAAATCCCGTTTGGACGATAAACGGGTGGTTTTGTTTGATTTTGGGATTGGGGTTGTGTGTGTAGCTTTAGTTGAGTCATGGTCCATAAAAAGGCAGTGGTTAAGAGGCATGGTAAGGGTGTGGCTCAGGAGCCCAGTAAGAAACGGAAAGTTGTTGATCCTACTGAGGTAAATCCTACTCAAGGTATTCGGATTGGTGCGAGACACAACCCTCCTAGGACTACACAAGCTCAGTCTAGGGCCCCGTTAAGAGATGAGTCGCCATCTGGTTCCAATACAGAGGATGATGTCCCTTTAGCACGTTTCCCTAGGAGTCAACGGAGTGGTGACCCATCTAGAGTCGAACCTACTGAGAATGTCCCTAGACAGGAGGAGGCAAGTACACGAGCTGAACCGGTTAGACAGGCTGTGAAGCCTCCTATCCCTATTCCCTTGGCTCGTCGGTTCATAAATCCAAAGGCTTTCGAGGTGTATAACAAGCACTACGTCTCGAGGACGATGTTAATCGAGCGAGCTGTCCTTGAGCCTCAGGTTGATCCGTTATTTGTGAAGTTATTGAGGGATAGACAATGGGGAGCTTTGATGGTAACTCCGAGGACCCCGGTTAATGCTACGTTAGTCCGTGAATTTTATGCCAATTGCTCGGAAACGGACTTGGAAGCCGGAGTTGTGACGGTTCGGGGGGTAAAGGTGACATTTACGCCCAAGGTTATTAACGAGAAGTATGCCTTCACACCTTTTGAGGGGTTGGACTATAAGGAGGCGATTAAGGCCAGGCATGATGCGGGAGAAGATCCGTTGGAGGAATTAAGGTTGTTGGTGTGCCCGGAGGTGCCGTTGACACTTAGGCCGGGCGGAGATAGGAAGGAGTTGGTGACTACTAGTTGGACAGAAGATTGGAAGGTCCAATGTCGGTTTATCCGAACAGGTTGTTACCTAAGAATAACTTGACGCATTTTCAAATTGCCGACCTTGGGATGTTATACGCTCTGAATTTCAAGTGAATGTCGATGTAGGACAAGCCATCTTTGATGAGATATCTATCAATCAGAAGGTATATACACGGTGTTTGATTTGCCCGCATTTGATCCACAGTCTCTGTCAGGACGCTAGGGTTCCCGAGTACAAGACCGATCATAAACCGAAGAATCCGAGGTTCTTGCAGCGGGAAAAAGTGAAGTCTTCTGGTCGATTCGACTGAGGCTGAGGCAGGTGAGCCTGGTTCTTCGTCGGCACCGCCTCGAGCATCTTCCTTCCTACTTTATCTCCCTCAGTCCGGATGAGGTTGAGTATGGGCAACAGTGTGCGGAACTGGATGGAGGATATTCGGACTTCCTAGAATAACATCTTGACTATTTTGAAGTGTCTGAGTGAGGGCCGGCCTGTAAGGGACGACAGAATCTTCGCTCTGAGCGTTATCAATTACACTTATTCAGACGAGGTTGAGCGAGCGATTGCGGATGTCCTGGACGAGTCCGAGTCGTCTTCGATGAGGAGTAGCCTGACTCCCCTGCGGGTGGACCACCTCCGGTTGATGATTCTGCGGAACCGGGGCAGCCCGATCTTATTTTTCTTAATTTAGCTTTTGATTTGTCCTAGATGGATGGGCTGTTTAATTTTGGCTACATTTCATTACTTGATTCGTTGTACTTTTGATATTTCTACTGTTTATTTTTCCGATTGAATCATGTAAGCCATACGGCGTCCGTACCTTCATTTTTACTCTGTTTTAACTTTTGGATGTATTGAATGCTTTATCTTTTGCTGTTACTCGATTTTGCTATCTCTTTTCATTTTGGTATAATTACCCGTTTTCCCCGAGATTTTTCCGTGTTTTTCGAGTAGTGCGGTGTATTTTTAGCGGTATTGTCGAGCTCGCATTTACATCGTATGGTTACGAGTTTTAATTGTCACTACGTGGGCTCCGGCCTGACCAACGATTCGAGTATCTACTACAATCAATTAAGTTATTTATCTTTTCTTTAATTCTGCACAACATGAGGACATGTTGATCTTTAAGTGTGGGGGAGGGGAATGGTTTATGTGTATCTAACATTTGCTTAATTCGTTATGTTTCTATGCAAAATGAGCTAAAAATGAGCTAGAATTTTCAAATTTTTTCGACATTTTGTTTTTGTTTTGTCCCGAGTAGGCAATTCAATTCAATGTTCGTTATTTTTATAGTCATCCAAGCTATATATCATATGTTTGATAAGTTAGTTGTTTCACCTGAGATCTATTTTTCACGAGCCGTAGTGAATGATGAGCTAATATATAAAGTTATACCCCTTCTGGACGAGTGATTTTTGATTTTCTTATAAGTCATGTGCTTAGTGCTATGTATATATCTTGAGATTTATGATAGTTTGTATTTAGATCCGAAGTATGATATACTGTGAATATCTAAGGTTTGAATGTGATAAGTAACACGTAACTTATTGTCAAATGAAAAAGTTGAATTTGAATGAAGTAATTGGGTGTGTCAAAAGCTGGTCGATGATTTGAGTGAGGTAGGGTATACCACGTATGTCCTATACCACTATGATGACTAAAAGCTCACGACGGTCAGAAAAAGCTGCCTTATGATTGGAGTAAGGTAGGGTATATCTCGAATGTCCTATTCTGCTATGAGGGCAAGATCTCATTCTGATGTGCGTTTAAATGTGAAAATAATTAAATCAACTTATAAAAGAAGTGGTATGAAATGAATGAAAGACTAAGTTATCGTCTATCTTATCCCCAGTAGAAACTGATAGATATGTTGTAGGGATTATCCTCTGAGTATCTCAGAAAGGCCCTAGATATAATTGATCATCCTTTTCGGGATATGTCACGTTTGTAGGGTACATCTTATGAGTGTCATTTATTGCTAGTCTACGAGGGGGTATTAGCTAGTTTTGCTTCGAGTTTCTCAAGTTTGGATTTAGTGGAAGTTTTCTATGGCTTTGCACACACACAGTGGTGAACTTCTGATTTATTGGATCTATGCTATATTGTCTGAGATGTCTGTTTTCGTTTCGAGCCCTAATTTTTCGTTTTGTTTTGCTCGGGACGAGCAAAAGCTAAGTGTGGGGGAGTTGTTAAAGGTGAATTTATACGATTTATAACGCTATATTTTATGATATTTTCTCCTCATATTCGTATAATTTGCATAAGAAACGAGTGTTTAACGGAAGTATTGAGTGAATGAGGTTTTTAACGAGTTAATCGCAAAATAGGTTAATTTTGGTGTTTTAATTGTGATTTTATGATTATTTGGATGATATTACATTTTGCGATGTTTTAATGTGTTATAGGTACATGTTTGATGCTCAAATAATGATAAAAAAGAGATAAGAGTTGAATTTCATTGATGATAAAAGAGATAAAGATGAAGAAATCAAGATGAAGTCGATCCTGGACTGGCGTCCAGCAGCTTGAACTGGCGTCCAGAGTGGACGGGCGTTTGGTCAAGTGGACGAGCGTCCGTGCTGATATTTTTGATTCAGAGTTTGGATGAAATTGTTGGACGAGCATCCAATTTAAAGAAGGACGGGTGTCTGATCATGACTCGGCCCGACTCGAAGTTGTATGGAAGAGTGGACGGGCGTTCAGGGATCCAGACGGGCGTCCAGTAGCCGACTTAGCTGAACCGACTTGAAAATCTATATATAGGCGGCAGTTTCTCAACCCTAAGGATACCAACTACACAATACTCAAAACCCTAATCCTAGGGGCAGCTTTAGGCTGCGATTTTACACTTTCTTTTCCAGTTTTTATGATCCAAATCCTAGATTAAAATTAGTAGTTTTTATGCACTTTTCTTCTACAATTTCAAGTTTCAAGAGGATGTTTAGAGGCTAGGCCTTCATCAAACGAGCATTGTGAAGCCTATCCAAAACGTTTTGATTCCGGTTCTTCGATTATATCGTGAGTTCTTATCTAAAGTTGTTTCCTTTATCATGTTTTATATTGTTTATTGCAATTATATCGAAAGATGTGCATGCTTGATTGCTTTGTGTTGATGAAAGTCACATAAACGTTGGATCATCGTGATAAGGAATAGATGTTTAATCTATATAACGAGAGTTAATAGGTTAGATTTCTAGGTTACGAACGTTAAGTTTACACCTTTAAATTGGTAAAGTCGTTAATCTTTAAATCGAAAGATATAGATTAATAGGTGAACTATCTAAGAAATTAGGGTTCATGTTTTAGACAAGGTGAAATCACAACTTGGTTAGAAAACACAATAAAATCGAGATAGGGGTTGATACTTGTTAGGATAGGTGGATCAATCGCTCATTTGCTCGTTATAATTTGATCAAATCCCTTGAACTTGAATTGTTTAGTTAATCAATTTCCTTTATTGCATACTAGGTTTAGTTTAGTTTAAATTGGTTCGAAACTATCTTTCCTGGCTTTAGATCTTATCTTCTGTCCAGTTTCATTTATTGTTATCCTTCTTTTTAGTTATTACCTATTTATTTTATTTGTTGTTTAGTTTTAGTAATCGTGACATAGGTTAGTTAGTTAAACAAAGACTAGGATTCCCAATCGTTAGTTCCCCGTAAGATCGACCCGGTATCAACCTCTTTACTACGATCCTTGCACTTGAGGTATATCGGATTATAAATTTATTACTTGTTAATAAAATCCGTGACAAATGTCAAGATGCATTCTATGAAGTTGAATCCTACAAAATGTACTTTCGGTGTTCAAGCCGGCAAGTTCCTTGGGTCACTCAGAGGGGAATCGAAGCAAACCCGGAAAAAATCCAGTCCCTAGAAAATATGAAGGAACCCGCTTGTGTGAAAGAGGTTCAGAGGCTGAATGGGAGGATCATAGCCCTGGGAAGGTTCGCCTCGAAATCTGCTGACAAGTGTCTCCCGTTCTTCAAAATCCTCAAAGGAAACAAGAATTTCGAATGGACCGAAGAATGCTCACAAGCCTTCAGAGCTATCAAAATTTATTTAGCGAGTCCTCCTCTGTTGGTCAGTCCCATGCTAGGGGATGAACTTTTTCTTTATTTGGTGGCCTCGGACCGGGCCGTTGTTGCTGTTCTTGTCAAGGAGCACGGGACCCTCCAAAAACCCGTTTATTATGTTTTAAAAGCCCTCAGTCCTGTTGAGAGCCGTTACCTAAATGCATAAAAATTGGCTTACTCGCTTGTTATAGCAGCCCGAAAACTAAGGGCTTACTTTTCTTCACACACGATCGTCATACTGATGAATGGTCGGCTACGGCAGCTGCTGCACAAGCCGGACCTATCAGGTCGTTTGTTACGATGGGCTATCGAGCTCACCGAATTCGACATCCGATACGAGCCCAGAAAAGTGATCAAGGATCAATCTATGGCAGACTTCATAGTCGAAACGAGCTTCAACGAAGAGGAACCCACCGGACAGCCTAGCTCGCTAGGCGTCGACAAATTAAATACCACAACAGTGGCGGCGCTGTAAAGGCCGAGTCACTGCTTGCAGATGTATGTCGACGGAGCGGCGAGCCGAAATGGCTGTAGGGCCGGGATAATACTATTGGAGCCGAGTTCATCCGAGGAGATCGAGAAGGCTTTAAGATTTAACTTCACGGCTTCCAATAATCAAGCCGAGTACGAGGCGGTCATAGCCGGTTTGGAATTCGCCAAAGCGATGAACATTGAAAGCGTGGAAGTTTTTTGTGACTCAAAAGTAATAGTATGTTAGATCAATGGAACCTTTGAAGCAAGAGATGAAGTACTAAAGCGATATCTTGACCTTGTCAAAAAACTAAGAAGCAGCTTCGAGTATTGCAAATTTCAGAACATACCACGCGAGCAAAATGAACGAGCAGACTATCTATCCAAGCTAATCTCCAAAGATGAGTTCAGAAATCCCTCGGTCATGTTTGAGTACCTCGAGGAGCCATCCGTCTGTCGAGCCGAGATAATGGATAATCAACCATCGATCCCATGCTGGATAGATGAAATCAAAGCATACATAGAAAACGGGACATTACCCGAAGACACCAAGGAAGCCCAAGCCTTAAGATAACGAGCGGCACGCTACACAATCATGAATGGAATTCTTTACCGAAGATCTTTTTCGAGGCCGCTACAACACTGCGTCCAGCCTGAAGAAGTACAAGGTATACTGACAGAGCTACATGAAGGGGTATGCGGAGGCCATCCCTCCAGCCGCACTCTTGCCCAAAAATTTTTATTAGCAGGATATTATTGGCCCAAATTGGCCGAGGATGCTGAAAGATACGCCAAATGCTGCGAAAAGTGCCAGCATTTCGCCAACATCCCCAGACTACCCTCAGTAGAGCAGAGCATTGTCGTCGCCGCATGGCCTTTCCACATGTGGGCGATCGATCTGATCGGTCCATTAAAAAAGGGGCGGTCGAACTGCGAGTACGTGGTCGTTGCGGTGGATTACTTCACTAAATGGATCGAGGCAAAGGCGCTCACAAAAATCTGCGCCAGGGACATAATATATTTCCTCCTGGATCAAGTTTGGACTCGATTCGGGGTACCACGAGCTATTATATCCAAACCGTTACCGAGGCCCCAAACCGTCTCATAATGAAAATACGGGGGGATAGCAGGTAGTTCGAAGAGCTCATTGATGAGGGCAGGACTAATGGCAACGTCAACCCCCTGGAGAGGGACAACAATGGGAGCGTTGTTATTCAAGGCAACTATAGACAACGCAGAGTAAAACTCCCGCACCATAGTAGTGTTGTATGGCCCCCGAGGTGCCTTTATGAAGGTAACCCACAGGAAATGGGCAACGCGCTCGCACTCGGCAAGATTAATCTTCCGAAAATTGAAGCCCCTCTCAGCCAACATAGGAAGCTGACTGAAAATTGAGAAATAATTAGCAATGGCCATTGGGGATGCCGTTTAAAAGAAGGGAGAATCACCAAAATTAGCCATGACTGGAAAAAGTGAAAGCTTAAAGAGGATATATTCTGGAGAAAAGAGAAACAGAAAAATATGTGTGTTAATGGTGAATTTATACGATTTATATTGATATATTTTATGATAATTTCCCTCATATTTGTATAATTTGCATAAGAAACGAGTGTTTAATGGAATTATTGAGTAAATGAGGTTTTTAATGAGTTATTCGCAAAATAGGTTAATTTTGGTGTTTTAATTCTGATTTTATGATTATTTGGATGATATTACGTTTTGCGATGTTTTAATGTGTTATAGGTACATGTTTGATGCTAAAATGATGATCAAAAAGAGATAAGAGTCGGATTTAATTGATGAGAAAGAGATAAGGATGGAATTGGCTAGAAGAAAAGAGATAAAGTTGAAGATTTCGGATTTGGATCATCCTGAACGTGCGTCTGAGTTCCGTCTAGTTGGACAGGCGTTTGGTCAAGTGAACGAGCGTCCAGGAGGAGAAATTTGGTTCAGGATGTTCATATTTTCAGTGGACGAGCGTCCAATTTTGTGAAGGACGGGCGTCTGATCATGACTCAGCCCGACTCGAAGTTTTTGTCGAAGACCGGACGAGCGTCCAGAAGGAGTGGACAGGCGTCCAGCCGCCGCCATGCTGGAACCGACTTAAAATTCTATATATAGCCGCATTATCTCAACCCTAATGATACCATATACTCATTACTCAAAACCCTAAACCTAGGGGCGGCTTTAGGCTGCGTTTTTACACTTTTTATTCTAGTTTTTATGATTCAAATTCTAGATTAAAATTAGTAGTTTTTATGTACTTTTCTTCTACAATCTCAAGTTGCAAGAGGATGTTTAGAGGCTAGGCCTTCATCAAACGAGCATTGTGAAGCCTATCCAACACGTTTTGATTCCGTTTCTTCGATTATATTGTGAGTTTTTATCTAAAGTTGTTTCCTTTATCATGTTTTATATTGTTAATTGCAACTATATCGAAAGATGTGCATGTTTGATTGTTTTATGTTGATGAAAGTCATATAAACATTAGATCATCGTGGTAAGGAATAGATGTTTAATATATATAACGAGATTTAATGGGTTAGATTTCTAGGTTACAAACGTTAAAGTTTACACCTTTAATTAGTAAAGTCGTTAATCTTTAAATCGAAAGATATAGATTAATAGGTGAACTATCTAAGAAATTAGGGTTTATGTTTTAGACAAGGTGAAATCACAACTTGGTTAGAAAACACAATATAATCGAGATAGGAGTTGATACTTGTTAGGATAGGTGGATCAATCGCTCGTTTGTTCGTTATAATTTGATTTTAATCCCTTAAAACTTGAGTTGTTTAGTTTAGTTAAATCTTCTTATTGCATCTTAGGTTTAGTTGTAGTTTAAATTGTTCGCAACCCGTATCTTCCTTGGCTTTAGATTCATTCTTCTGTCCAGTTTTACATTCGTGTTATTTTTACTTTCAGTCTCGTTTAATTTTATTTGCTGTTTAGGTTAGTAATCGTGACACCCTTAGATTAGTTAGAATAAAAACTAGAGTTAACAACCTCCGATTCCCCGTAAGATCGACCCGGTATTAATCGCTATACTACGATCCCTACACTTGGGGTATACCGGATTTATAAATATTACTTGTTGTTTTCATTAGATAAATCCGTGAACAAGTTTTTGGCGCCGTTTTCGGGGAATCGGACGGTTGCTTTAGTTTTTATTTTTCTTGTTTTTAATCTTTTGTTTTAGTTAGTTATTGTTTAGGTTATTAGGGTTTTCGTAGTTTTTCTTTTATAGTTCTCCAATCCCCTTAGGATTAGACTTTCTTTCTATCTGGTTTCTGTCTTTCTGTTTTTTTCTCCCCACCTTTTTCCTACTGTGTTTCTCTGTTCCTGCTTCGTTTTTCTGCTTCCAAACGGGCGTCTAGACCAGTGGACGCCCGTCTGTTCTAAATTTCTCGACTCTGAATCGTTTTTAACTTGTCGGACGAGCGTCCATCCAATTTGGACGTCCGTCCAGTTCTTCAGCTGATCAGACGAGCGTTTGGACTTCCAGACGCCCGTCTAGCTCAATTTCTAGGTAGACGCCCGTCCAGTTTTCTGGAAGTCCGTCTGTTCCCCTGTCTTAACTAATTTTATTTCTTTTTCTTTTCTTAGGCTTTAATTATTAGTTTTTAGGTTTCAACCACCTGATTTTGGTTCGGTTTATGCAAACTCGAAGTCAAAAGGGACCATTACTATATACCCCTGACTTAGAGCGGACCATAGTCCGGCCAAACAGGCGGAAAATCCGTTATGTAGCCCCTTCTGAAGAAGCCGATCAAGATTTAGAGGATCGTTTAGCCGAAGAATTCGAAAACTTCATAATTATGGCTGCTGAAGATAGACGTACGTTGGCAGACTACGCCATGCCTGGCGAAGTCAAAGTCAACCCGGCTATTGTTATCCCAGCCATAACTGCACAGACCTTCGAGCTAAAGCTGGGACTCATTCAAATGATGCAGCATGCATCTATCTTCCATGGTTATCAGTCAGAAAATCCCCATACTCACTTACATACATTCTTAGAGATATACGGTACTACACGTATCCAAGGAGTAAGTGAGGACGCTTTAAAACTGAAACTGTTCCCATTTTCTCTAAAGGGAGAAGCTAAAGAGTGGTATACCTCTCTCCCCGCTGAATCTATTACCACCTGGGCCGAACTCGAAAAAGAGTTCTTGAGTCAATACTTCCCACCTTCAAAAACGGCCTAATGTTTAAATGAGATATTCACTTTCTACCAGAAAGAGAATGAGTCGTTTTTCGAATGTTGGAAGAGATTCAAGTCTATGCTTAGAAAGTGTCCCCACCATGGCTTGCCACTGGAAAGGCAATTCAATACTTTCTTTAGTGGATTGACCAAGCTTACAAATGGCATGGTCAATAGTTCATCTGGTGGGGCGTTTTTGAAGAAAACGCCTGATGAGGGGTGGGCACTGTTCGAGGACATTGCCAAATATAACTACGCCCCCTCTTATCAAGCCATTCAAGCACCTCCTCCTCCTAAGGTTGAGGAAGTGAACATGCAAAGTTTGATCGCCATGCTGCAGAAGCAGATGGCAACTTCTCAAGTTTCGAATCAGATGAATCAAACTTCTTCCTTTCCATAGAACCCTCAGGTTCTGTATTGTGAGAGCTGCTGTCAGACTGGCCACATGATTGGCTAGTGTCAATTCAATCCCCCTGCACCTTATCAAGTGAATGTTGTTCATGATTATGGACAGTATAATCAGGTCACATGTCAAAACTGTGACAATATGGGGCACACATCTAGATTCTGTCCTATGAACGGACAGAATGCAGAAGTAAATGCATTCTATGGCCAGAACAATCAAAGGTTTAATCAATTTTCTGGCCAGAATAATCTCCAAAACCAAGGGTTCAATCAATCTTCAAGTTTCAATCCAAATTCTAATTTCAATCAGAATCAAAATCGAAACCCTGGTTTTCCTCAGAACCAAAATAATAATTTTTCCAATTCTAATCAAAGGTTCAATCAGAATTGGCCCACCAATCCTAATTCTGCTGTCCAAAGTCGGCCCAGCCAGCCCTATTCTCAGAATCCCCAAACCTCTCAAGGCCCCTCGTACTCAAGTGATATCAAAGCTCAATAGGACTCCTTTAGGGAGGAGCAAAATAGATCAATGAAAAATCTTGAGAGTCAAATTGGGCAACTGGCTGAGCAGTTAGCTTCAAGACCCCCAGGGCAACTGTTTAGGGTCAAATTATAGTGATTTTCACATATGTTTTATATATCAATTTCCCTCATATTTGGATTATTTTCATAGGAATCGAGCTTATAATTGATTAATTGAGTAAATGAGGTTTTTAATGGTTAAATATGAAAATGTAACAAATTATGTGCTTAAAGTATGATTTTATGTTATTTTGGAATTGTGTTATGTTTTGGTATGTTTTCCTATTGTTGTAGATACTCAATTATGTTGGAAAAGGTGATCCTAAAGAGCTAATTTCGAGATAATAGAGGATCAATCAAGTTTATGGAAGATAGGAAGAGATAAGGAAAGAAATCAATCAAGATAAAGATGGAAAAATCAATAAATTCGATGTCAAGGCTAAGTGGACGAGCGTCCAGTATAAGCAGACGAGCGTCCGGATTCAAACGCACGTTTGAGAAGCGGAACCAGTGTTCAGAGGTGTATTTTACATTCAGAGAGTTTGGACGTGAAGTGAACGAACGTCTGGCACAAGTTCAAGGCTGAATGAACGAACGTCTGAGATACTGGACGAGCGTCCAGAGGAAGAAAATCAGGATTCCGGGTAGCGCTGAACTTCCAACGCAGTTCTTGATATGATAACAACCGATTTGACTCTGGACCTCAAGAGAAGAGTTGTAGGGCTTGAAGAGAGGATTCTACAGGATTTTGAATCACTCCATTCCGACTTACGAGGCCCGAGATATGAGCGTTACAAGTTCAGAATCTGTTCCAGGAGAGCTGGACGGGCGTCCGACATTATGGACGGGCGTCCAGCACCGTTACTGTAGCAACCGACTTGATTTTCCTATTTAAACAGCTGCGCCCCAACCCTATTTTACATCATATTTTTCATACGAAAATTACACAGAGCAGCAGCCGCTCCTTCTTGGTTTCAAGGTCGGTCACCCGAGCCTTGTGCTCGGGTGAACCGAGGTTAGATTAGGATCGTTTTTATTTTGTTTTTCATCCATGGAGTTCATCCAATGTATTAAACTATGTGAGTTTGTTTTCTTTCAATTTATTCAATCCTTTTTATTTCCATGATCTTGATTTATTTTGTATCTTTCTTTGTGTTTATGATGCCATGAGAATAGATTGGAAAATTAGTTCTCTATTGATAGTTACAACATACGGAAGTTGCGTAACGTTAGATCACCATAGAAAGATAGGATCTTTAATCATTAATGATGACAAATTAATTGGTTAGATTTCTAGGTTGTTAGATTCGATTATACGAGAGTAACTTGAATCTACACCGAGTTTTGTATTGAAAATCAGTCTCAACATTCGGAAGATGAGAGATTGATAAATTGGATTTACTAAGGAATTAGGAATCCGTAGCTTGAGATTAAATTCACTAAGGAATTAGGGGTTTATATCTCGTGAAAAGGTGAAACCACAACTTGAATTAAAATCATGAATTGAACTAGAATTGAGATCACATAGGTTTGTATATTGGTTGTTTCCATGTCCCTTAGTCTAGATTGTTTATTTTGTTTCCTAGGTTAGATTTATTTTGATTGTTCTTTATGTTTTTATGTTTTTATGTTTTTGTTTTTCGTTTTTAGAGTAGCAATTGGTAGGATTAATAAGATTAGATTGAACATCCCTTTTCCCTGTGGATCGACCCCTTACTCATTACGCTTTACTAGCAACAACCCGATGTTTTGGTCGGTTAGGAGTTAGTTTTGCATATAGGTTAGGGTTATAAATTTTCTTTTGTTATTGATGCAAAATCTCCCCAACAAAAGTGGCGCCGTTGCCGGGGAGTAGGTGTCATGTTGAATCTAGTTTTGTTAGTTCTCGATTTTGTTACGTTTTATTTTTGTTTTTAATAAAAGTAGCGTATACCAAGTTGAGAGTTTTTATTTTGCCGTGTTTCGATGACCGTTAGGTTAAGAATGTGCAAAAGTTTTTTACTCAACTTGTTTTACGTGAAGTTTATATGTTTATGTGTTACCTAGTCTAACCCCTGTGCTTAATTTGATAAGGCTGCTGTGCTGTGATCTGTGTTGCTGTGTTGTGTTCATAAGTATTTAGGGTTTTGCTATGTTTTTCCTGCTGTCTGTGCATTCTTGTTGTATGGACGAGCGTCTGTTCTGTTGGACGCCCGTCCAGTTCTTCATCTGCAGGTGAACGAGCGTTGGGAAGTATTGGACGCTCGTCCGTTCAAATATTTTCAATCCTGTTCTGATTTAGAGGACCAGACGAGCGTCTATACTTTCTGAACGCCCGTCCGGTCGGTTTTCAAGGCAGACGAGCGTTTGTTTTGATGAACGCTCGTCCGGGGCTGAATTGCAGGTGAACGCCCGTCTGTTTTGCTAAACGCCAGTTCATGGTCCAGGTTTTTCTTGATCTCATTCTTAATGCTTTTATTTGATATGGATTTTTCATTAGAGCTTCTGTGGCTAATTGATGTTTACATAGATGTCCTGAACTTATAAGTTTTTACCTTTCCATCTATGAATCCATGTTAAATAACTGATTAATTTTTATATGCATGATTCATCTATGCAAGTTATAGTGACTGTCGGTTCTCGTAAGCTATAACTGTTCTTATAGTTAATTAGTAGCTAATGTCGGTTCCGTATGCTACATACCGCTCCGATGAATCTTTTAAGCTTTTAAGACTTACGTGCTTCCTTTGTTTTTATAGTTCATATGGGTAGCTACTGTCGGTTTTCCGTGTGCTACGTCCTTTTCCATATGAGTTATATCTGTTTAGTATAGCTAACTGTTGGTTTCCATAATGCTATCACTTTCAACGAGTCTTAAAGCGCGTCTACACTGCATGTAATGGACAGCACTGTCGTTTATCGTAACCTGTCATTATTTGGTAGACGTTTATTATATACATGTCGTGTTGCTAATGAGTGGGCTAGTTTTCTTTCTTTTATTTTATTTTCTTTTTGCATATCATTTAAATGCATTTCATTTAGTTGCATTTCATAGAGTTGCATTGTTTTTCTATTTTTCCTTTTATTTTTCTTAAGTGTGGTCACTGTCGGTTTCCGTAACACCACATCGTTTATTTTTTTTTTCTTTTATTTTTTCTTCTTGAGCATAGTTAACTGTCGGTTTCCGTAATACTACCTCGTTTTTTTTTATGATGGTTACTGTTGGTTTTCCATATGCCATCATTATTCTATTATTGCATATCATGTAGTTTGCATTGTATTGCATTTTCATATAGTTGCACCTAGCCTACGAGTTTGTGATATTTTCATGTATATGTGTCCATCTTTATATGAGCTTAAATTTGAATATCTCTATATCCCCTTTTCCATGTGCTTTATTTGTATAAGTCTAATCTTTTTCCCGTAGACTCTTTTTGCACTGATCAAGTCTGCAGGATACTTTCTATAGCGATTGTGCACTTTCACGATGAATTCTAAGCAAGCAATTTTGGTTTTTACCTATCTTTCCGGAATTGCCCAGCATCCAATCAGCTAAGTTCTCTATTTGTTTTATTTCTGTACAACTTGAGGACAAGTTGCAATCTAAGTGTGGGGGAAGGGATAGATGATTTATGTATCTACTTTCATTTGCTCATATTAGTTATAATTTTCTATGAAAAGTGCTTAATTTTCAAATTTTTTTTGTTTTGTCCCGAGTAGACAAAGGCATATCTTTGCTTGAGTTTATATCATTTATGCTATATTCTGTATATTTAGTAATTTTAGTTGTTTCACCCGACACTCTTTTTCACATGCCATAGTAAATGATGAGCTAAATGTTGAGAGCCTACCCCATTTTAGTTGGAGATTTTTGATTATTATAGCATGTTTCTTTGCTTATGTACAATTCTTGAAAAGTTTAGTAGTTTGTATTCTAGGATTAAAGTATGACATACTGTGAATATCTGTAAGTTTGAATGTGATAAGTGAAACGTGATTAAGTCTTTGCAATAGTAATAAATTGTTTACTTGAGGTGTTATGCTCGGTGGTCCGTGCTACTAGAAAATAATCTTTTCCACTGCCAGCCAGAAATCTCTAAGTAAACATAATTGTAATTGTGTGTGTCGGAAGTTGGTTTATGATTTGGGTGAGGTAGGGTGTACCACGTATGTCCTATTCCACTATGATGACCAAAAGCTCACGACAGTCAGTTTATAGCTGCCTTATGATTGGAGTAAGGTAGGGGATTATCTTGAAATGTCCTATTCTGCTATGAGGGCAAAAGCTTATTCTGATGTGTGTTAGAAAAATGTGAAAAAAAGTGAAAATATTGAAATATATTATTATGAATAAGTAAGGACTTAGTTATCGTTAATCTTATACCAGTATAAACTGAAGGATATGTTGTAGGGATTATCCTCTGAGTCTGTCAGAAATGTTTTAGATATTCTCTACTATTTCTTTTTGGGATATGTATGTTTTGTAAAGTGCCTGTTATAGTTTTTGAATATTTCGAACTTAGATGGGAAACCGGGCTAGTTTTGGTTTGAATAACTTTCAAATTGTGGAACTTAGTGGAAGTTTATTATGGCTATGCACACACTCACTTGGGTGAACTTCTAAGTTAATAAATATGCTTCATATTTGTATAGATGTTTATTTGTCTCGAGCTTGGCTTTGTTCTGTTTTGCTCGAGGACGAGCAAAAAGATAAGTGTGGGGGTGTTGTTTAGGGTCAAATTATAGTGATTTTCACATATGTTTTATATATCAATTTCATTCATATTTGGATTATTTTCATAGGAATCGAGCTTATAATTGATTAATTGAGTAAATGAGGTTTTTAATGGTTAAATATGAAAATGTAACAAATTATGTGCTTAAAGTATGATTTTATGTTATTGTTATGTTTTGGTATGTTTTCCTATTGTTGTAGATACTCAATTATGTTGGAAAAGGTGATCCTAAAGAGCTAATTTCGAGATAATAGAGGATCAATCAAGTTTATGGAAGATAGGAAGAGATAAGGAAAGAAATCAATCAAGATAAAGATGGAAAAATCAATAAATTCGATGTCAAGGCTAAGTGGACGAGCGTCCATTATAAGCAGACGAGCGTCCGGATTCAAACGCACGTTTGAGAAGCGGAACCAGCGTTTAGAGGTGTATTTTACATTCAGAGAGTTTGGACGTGAAGTGAACGAACGTCTGGCACAAGTTCAAGGCTGAAGGAACGAACGTCTGAGATACTGGACGAGCGTCCAGAGGAAGAAAATCAGGATTCCGGGTAGCGCTGAACTTCCAACGCAGTTCTTGATATGATAACAACCGATTTGACTCTGGACCTCAAGAGAAGAGTTGTAGGGCTTGAAGAGAGGATTCTACATGATTTTGAATCACTCTATTCCGACTTACGAGGCCCGAGATATGAGCGTTACAAGTTTGGATGCTGTTGCTAAAAATAGTGGACGGGCGTCCGACCCTTTTGAACGCCCGTCCGGCACCGTTACTGTAGCAACCGACTTGATTTTTCTATAAAATCAGCGCGATTTTTACCCTAATTCATACATTATTCCACAGCCGCAAAACACAGCAGCAGCAGCCCTTCTTGAGGAGTTCAAGGCCGGTCACCCGAGCCTTGTGCTCGGGTGATCCGGGGTTAGATTAGATGTAGTTTTTTCCGTTTATTTCGTTGTTGATCCGTGGAGTTCATCCAATGTACCAAAACTATGTGAGTTTAATCTTTTAATTTATTCAGTCCTTTATTTATTTTCATGATGTTTAATTTATTTTGTATCGTTCTATGATTTTGATGCTATGATGTGAATTAGATCGAGAGATCAGTTTGCTATTGATACGTTTACAACATACGGAAGTTGCGTAGACTAGATCACCATAGAAAGATAGGATCTTTAATCATTAATGATGACAAATTAATTGGTTAGATTTCTAGGTTGTTAGATTCGATTATACGAGAGTAACTTGAATCTACACCGAGTTTTGTATTGAAAATCAGTCTCAACATTCGGAAGATGAGAGATTGATAAATTGAATTTACTAAGGAATTAGGAATCCGTAGCTTGAGATTAAATTCACTAAGGAATTAGGGGTTTATATCTCGTGAAAAGGTGAAACCACAACTTGAATTAAAATCATGAATTGAACTAGAATTGAGATCACATAGGTTTGTATATTGGTTGTTTCCATGTCCCTTAGTCTAGATTGTTTATTTTGTTTCCTAGGTTAGATTTATTTTGATTGTTCTTTATGTTTTTATGTTTTTATGTTTTTGTTTTTCGTTTTAGAGTAGCAATTGGTAGGATTAATAAGATTAGATTGAACATACCTTTTCCCTGTGGATCGACCCCTTACTCATTACGCTTTACTAGCAACAACCCGATGTTTTGGTCGGTTAGGAGTTAGTTTTGCATATAGGTTAGGGTTATAAATTTTCTTTTGTTATTGATGCAAAATCTCCCCAACAGCAACTGCCCAGTTTCACTGAGAAAAATCCAAAGGGTGGTCAAGTTGCTCAAACCGATTTGAACAATGGCCAATGTACTGACCTTGTACCATCAATTCCATACGGTAGAGAGGAGGCCAATGCAATGAATTTAAGAAGTGGTACTCAAGTTAGTGGTCCTTCCCACCAGGGAAACCACTAACCCCTCCTGCCAATGATAGGGCAGGAGGGGAAGCTGAGCACCTACACTTCCCTTGGCCGAAAGAGAAAACTCAGGTGGCTGATCCCTTGAGAGGTGAAAAAGCTGGAAGTCCTCAGGTGGCTGATCCCCTGAGGAGTGAAGAATCAAGTGGAAGTCAGGAGGCTGATCCCCTGACTAATAAAAAGATTGAAAAATCCATTCGGTGGAAGGATCTGGAAGACAAAGCTGTCAGTGCATCTTCGAAGAAAGTCTTTTCTGAGAGTGATCTGAAAAAGCTTCCATTTCCACCAAGAAAGAGCAACATCCCTGTGAGTGAAGATAAGAAGTATGAAAAGGTGTTGAATCTCTTGAAAAATACTCAGGTGAATCTTCCATTATCAGAGGTCTTGGTTGAAATGCCTAAGTATACAAAATTTATCAAGGATGTTGTTTCTTCAAAAAGGAAGTTGTTAGACATGGAGAGGCTGATTGGTGAGGATTGTTCAATGATCAATTATGAAGACTTACCAACCAAGAGAGGTGACCCTGGAAAGATCGTGCTTACAGTGTTAATGGGAGGCCTGGTCTTCCCTAACTCTTTGTGTGACCTGGGTGCATCTATAAGCCTCATGCCATTGTCTGTGTGCAAACAGCTGTGTTTAATTGATCTTCTAGAACCCACTACCATGAATATGCAATTCGCTGATAGATCTTCTAAGAAATCAGCAGGAATCTTAAAAGACGTACTAATTCAAATTGATAGATTTACCTTTCCCGTTGACTGGTACGTCCTAGACATTGAGAAGGATGAAAATGTTTCCCTGATACTTGGAAGACCTTTTCTGTCTACAGCTAGAGCCCTTATTGACTGCGATGGTGGGCGAGTGACGATACGAGTTGGTGATCAAGAAGTAAGATATAATGTCTCCAGATCCATTCAAGTACCCTCTGGTCCGCCAACCGGCTTTTACATTGAGGATATGTCTGATGACTTCAATGATTTCATGGAAAAGCAAGTCATGGCTGTTGCAACTGAATATGAGCGATTGGTTGATAATTTGAATAATCATGTTGTGGTCAATCTAGATCAGTTGGAAGCTGATTTTGAGGAAAAGTTGTTGAAAGGAGAAGCTTTGGCAGTGGGAATCTCATTGATGTTGAGTTGAAAAGTGGAGATCTCAAGTCAAGTTTAGAAGACCCCCCTGCAGATTTGGTGTTGAAGCTGTTGCCTAAACATCTGAAGTATGTGTTTCTAAGAGAAGGTGACAAGCTTCATTTGATTATATCTGCCAAGTTGTCTCGTTTAGAGGAAATGAAATTAATCAACGTCTTGAAGAAAAATGAAAAAGCCTTTGGATGGCAAGTAGAAGATATCAGAGGGATATCTCCGGACATCTGTATGCACAAGATCAAGACAAATGAGGGTGCGAAATGTGTTAGACAGCCCCAGAGGAGGCTCAACCCTCATATGCAAGAAGTAGTTAAGAAAGAAATCATCAAACTTCTGGACATGGGAATCATTTATGCCATCGCTGATAGTGAATGGGTGTGTCGAAAGCTAGTCAATGATTTGAGTGCGATAGGGTATACCACGTATGTCCTATACCACTATGATGACTAAAAGCTCACGACAGTCAGAAAAAGCTGCCTTATGATTGGAGTAAGGTAGGGTATATCTCGAATATCCTATTCTGCTATGAGGGCAAGAGCTCATTCTGATGTGCGTTTAAATGTGAAAATAGTTAAATCAACTTACGAAGGAAAGTGGTATGAATAAGTGAAAGACTAAGTTATCGTCTATCTTATCCCCAGTAGAAACTGATAGATATGCTGTAGGGATTATCCTCTAAGTATTTCAGAAAGGTCCTAGATATATTCGATCATTCTTTTCGGGATATTTTACGTTTGTAGGGTACATCTTATGAGTGTCATTTATTGCTAGTCTACGAGGGGGTACTAGCTAGTTTTGCTTTGAGTTTCTCAAGTTTGGACTTAGTGGAAGTTTGTTATGGCTTTGCACACACACCAGGGTGAACCTCTAAGTTATTGCATATGTGTTATATGTGCTGAGATGTCTATCTTTTTCCGAGCCTTGGTTTTCGTTTTGTTTTGCTCGGGACGAGCAAAAGCTAAGTGTGGGGGAGTTGTTAAAGGTGAATTTATACGATTTATATTGACATATTTTATGATAATTTCCCTCATATTTGTATAATTTGCATAAGAAACGAGTGTTTAATGTAATTATTGAGTAAATGAGGTTTTTAATGAGTTATTCGCAAAATAGGTTAATTTTGGTGTTTTAATTCTGATTTTATGATTATTTGGATGATATTACGTTTTGCGATGTTTTAATGTGTTATAGGTACATGTTTGATGCTCAAATGATGATCAAAAAGAGATAAGAGTCGGATTTAATTGATGAGAAAGAGATAAGGATGGAATTGGCTAGAAGAAAAGAGATAAAGTTGAAGATTTCGGATTTGGATCATCCTGAACGTGCGTCTGAGTTCCGTCCAGTTGGACGGGCGTTTGGTCAAGTGAACGAGCGTCCAGGAGGAGAAATTTGGTTCAAGATGTTCAGATTTTCAGTGGACGAGCGTCCAATTTTGTGAAGGACGGGCGTCTGATCATGACTCAGCCCGACTCGAAGTTTTTGTCGAAGACCGGACGAGCGTCCAGAAGGAGTGGACGGGCGTCCAGCCGCCGCCATGCTGGAACCGACTTAAAATTCTATATATAGCCGCATTATTCAACCCTAATGATACCATATACTCATTACTCAAAACCCTAAACCTAGGGGCGGCTTTAGGCTGCGTTTTTACACTTTTTATTCCAGTTTTTATGATTCAAATTCTAGATTAAAATTAGTAGTTTTTATGTACTTTTCTTCTACAATCTCAAGTTGCAAGAGGATGTTTAGAGGCTAGGCCTTCATCAAACGAGCATTGTGAAGCCTATCCAACACGTTTTGATTCCGTTTCTTCGATTATATTGTGAGTTTTTATCTAAAGTTGTTTCCTTTATCATGTTTTATATTGTTAATTGCAAATCGAAAGATGTGCATGTTTGATTGTTTTATGTTGATGAAAGTCATATAAACATTAGATCATCGTGGTAAGGAATAGATGTTTAATCTATATAACGAGAGTTAATAGGTTAGATTTCTAGGTTACAAACGTTAAAGTTTACACCTTTAATTAGTAAAGTCGTTAATCTTTAAATCGAAAGATATAGATTAATAGGTGAACTATCTAAGAAATTAGGGTTCATGTTTTAGACAAGGTGAAATCACAACTTGGTTAGAAAACACAATATAATCGAGATAGGAGTTGATACTTGTTAGGATAGGTGGATCAATCGCTCGTTTGTTCGTTATAATTTGAATTTAATCCCTTAAAACTTGAGTTGTTTAGTTTAGTTAAATCTTCTTATTGCATCTTAGGTTTAGTTGTAGTTTAAATTGTTCGCAACCCGTATCTTCCCTGGCTTTAGATTCATTCTTCTGTCCAGTTTTACATTCGTGTTATTTTTACTTTCAGTCTCGTTTAATTTTATTTGCTGTTTAGGTTAGTAATCGTGACACCCTTAGATTAGTTAGAATAAAAACTAGAGTTAACAACCTCCGATTCCCCGTAAGATCGACCCGGTATTAATCGCTATACTACGATCCCTACACTGGGGGTATACCGGATTTATAAATATTATTAATTGTTGTTTTCATTAGATAAATCCGTGAACAATGTGCTTGAAATAAGAGCAAAGCTCTCTTTTTATAGCTTGAGGAAAATGATCCAACGGAGGAAACAAAGCTAATCAGACGGCTAAAATTGAAAGTCGGTTCGAATTTCAAATTTTGAATAAGCATTAATGGCGGAACAGTTATCGGAACTGCCACCCTCATTAGAACGATCTCCGAAAATGCTTGAAATGGTCAAAGAGCAGTAACCGATCAAAAACGGAAGCTTTACCTCAGAACGTGTCAAAAAAAGCCAGCAACCGTCAGACTTCACAGCTAGAAGATCTAGAAAATACTTTGACTGAATTCGCCCATAAATATTGGTGGACACACTCAAAGCAGAGGGCCACGCCGAAATTTTGAAACAAACTCCGTAGAACCTTCAAGCCATCGACCAGAAGAAAGTCTCTAGTTTCAAGTCGGATCCAATCCTAGTGGCACTTCGGATCACACTCGAAACAAGGGGGCAGATCCAGAATTTGTAATCTGTAATCGGATGAGTTAAAAGTTTCGCAAATGGAGTTGGGGCAAATTGTGAGTATCATTGCTTCGATCGAGCTTGAAAGCGACCCGGTTCGAAGCAAGAGGACCGCAAACATGAAATTTCAACTTACGAATTCGGCCAAGAAAATCGTTTTGACAATCTCGCTGCGGAGAGCTTGCGATCCCGCCAAAACCGAGGGCCGCAAAGAAATTTCCGTACAGGCCAACTAAAAAATCAACGGCTAAAACGTTCAAGCAGATCATCAGATATTATTGCTCCGGCCAAGCTCCTAAGCGACCCAGCTCGAAGCAAGGGGGCCGCACATATACATACCTCAGCAGGGAGGAAAAACACAGACGTTTCACCAAAAGATAAAGCGAAATAAAAGCCAAACAACGGCCAACAACATCTACGAATCAATACAAAGGTTACTATGAGTCCTCTACAAGTCAAGAGAAATCCAAAAATCAAAAGCAACATGATCTAAAAAGTGCAAGAAAAATCAAAAGTTTATTACAGCCGTATTCACTTGTCAGATGGGGGGAGTTAGGGCATGATCTCCATAAAAGTTCAGAAACTCATCACCAAATTGAGGAGTACCGGCCTCGTCCGGACCCTTCCTCTAGTCGACAACATCCTTGGGCTCCTCACCATCATTTTCGGTCACACCACCCATCTCCTCAGCCTCAGCAGCTTCTTTCTCCACCACCTCCAACATTGAGCTCAAATTGACCTCATTGACGGGAGGAGGATCCCAGATAGGCTGATTTTGAACCGCAAAATTGGACAACTGTGGCTGAGTATAGGGAAGATCGGGATGATGGACCCTCAGAGCAGCGTGGAGCTGGGGAGTGAGTTGCCAGCTAAGCAGGGTGTCCAAGCTGACCGCGTCGACTCCAAAAGCCGACTTGAAACATCGGGCAGCGTGGAAAAATCCCCGGTCAAAATACTGCTCTCGAGCAACTCACAGCTCCTCGAGATGATTCTCTAAATCCTTGTCGGCGTCAGCCAGCTCCGATTCGAGAACACCAACCCTCTTCTGACTCTCTGCATACTGAGATGTAACTTCATCCCTCTAGGCTTCAACGAGCTTCAACGACTCACCAATCTCCTGGATTTTCTTAGCGCTAGCCGCATTTGCTTCGCTAAGTCGAGTAAGCTCGGCCTGAGCATCGGTGGATTGTTTCTCCGCCCACACGGCTCATTTATCTGCCTCGATCACTTTCCCCTCAGTTGCCTTCAGTGCCGCATTCAAGTCACAATTTTGCTGAAGAAGTTCAGCCTGAGCAGCGTCATGCTCATACTTGGACTGGAAAATTTCAGTCCCAAGCTGAAAAAGGAAAAAATGGTTAAGTCAGATATCAGCTCCAAATCAAAACAGAACACAAGAAAAAGGGAAACCATATACCTGGCTCACAAAAACTCCCAGCAATCCAAGGGCGCCATCCAAACGATGAGACTGATTCGATGAACTGGGGACAGTGGAAGAAGCAGCTATATCCTGCTGCACGCAGCGAGAGATAATGCCACGACTCACGAGCCGCTCGGCCTGGTTGGGCAAAGTAAACTTCAAGTTCTTTAGAGGCAGCACATCGGCAATGGCGGCGGCAACCTTCCCGGCTCCCCTCAACTCCAATGGTTTATCAGAAAACCCCCTCTCCATCCACAACGCAGGCAGACCTCGAGCACCGACAGGACCCCTCAAGACAGGCGGGGGTATAGTGTTAGATGCAGTGCCCGAAAGACAATTTTGTAATTGTTTTAAATTAATAAATGACAGATTTTATTATTCATCTTATTTGCTTCGTGCTTATATAGTATACACTGCTGCAAACCCTAAGTATATCTGTATGTAACCACTTAACTCAGTGTATTGATTACACGTGAGGATTGAGTTAGTAGTGATATGCTTAAACAGTTAGTCCGTGGTGAACTTAATCAGAGTTTAGGGTCTCTTGATTAAAACACCAATAATGCGCCCAGAACACCTTAGGGTGTGATAGTCTTATCCGGATTGTCGGTAGAGGGTACCTACATGGGGCATTTATATATGATGGCATTCAAATAGGACTGGACCGATTTAATCTGAATTTCTCGATATAATTCCGTAATCGAGGAATCTTATTAAATCATTAGATGATCATATATGGATCAACCTTAATCCTGAGGTGATCACAGGGTACTGCTTGTCCCGGGGTAGTGTTTGATGTGTTAGTTACGGTTCACTTAAATATGTGTTTCAAGCCACTTCTTATTGGCACTATCTCCAGATGAGTGAGTAGTTCTGATTTTCACAGACATGGAATCCATTCCTTCTTGCGGGAAGTAGAGAGACAGTCCTCTTATTTGTTAGACCTAAGAAAGTGATCGATCGGCCGAGTTCATATTTAGACTAATTAGCTACTAGTCAGATATGTGAACTAATTGATCACTAGGGGGTTAATGGTAAATAAGGATAAGATATTCTGAGTCGGGTTCACGGAGACTTCCCACTCAGAATGGACAGTCTATGGAGGGTTAATCCGTATGTAGTGATTATATCAATGGACGCTTATTCACTCTATGGGTTGAGTATAAGTATACATCTATAATCGGTAGAGTTCAGTTTCGGGTTTATGGTGGCGTAATCCCGGAATTAATAATTAATGTACTTATTCGGTTCGATGAATAATTAATTATTGGAGCTACTGGTTATAGGTCCATGGTCCCCGATGTGGCTTCTGTAATTCGGACTAATAATCTTGTTATTTGGGCCTCAGTGATAATTAATTGGCTGGGCTAATTAATTGATATGCATGGATATTATTTAGTTGGGCTAAATAATATAATACACATGAAAGACATTTTATGTGGGCTTAGAAACCCTTATATGTGGCGCCAATTGTGATGTCAATTAATTAGAGAGAAATTAGTTTTCTTGGATAATTATTTGACATGTGATTTATCTTTTATTTGTTAAATGATAATTCATGGAATATTAGATAATAATATGATTTATCCTAATTTGTTTGGGATAATCATTTTATTTATCTTTTATTTGGAAAAAAAATGATTAATGGAATAATTATCTCTTAATTATTTAATCCTTGGAGGACAAGGTTTACTCTCCTATATAAAGAGAGTTCTCCCAAGCCTTTTGCATTGGCAAATTTCGACCACTATAGCAAAAAAGAGAGAAATAATTAGTTTTCTTGTCTTGGGTTTTAGAAGAAGAAAAACTCTAAGTTTTTCTTGGTGTTGCATATCAAGGAGACTCGTGTATCAAGAAGGGTGTCCACCAACCGCCGTTTGGAGAACACATCGGAAGATCTTGGCTTCTCTTCCTACTATTGGTAACATGATCTTAACCCCCTTGTAGTTGTTAAATCCTTTAATTATGTATTGTAATATATAAATCGTGATCCATCCGCTGCGCGTATATCTAATTTGTTTAGATCTAAGAACCTGCATCCTTCATGTGGTATCGGAGCCAGGTTCCACGATTTATATAGTTATAATCATAAATAAACGATTTAAAGGA
This sequence comes from Gentiana dahurica var. dahurica, assembly GCA_024500145.1. Taxonomy (NCBI): domain Eukaryota; kingdom Viridiplantae; phylum Streptophyta; class Magnoliopsida; order Gentianales; family Gentianaceae; genus Gentiana; species Gentiana dahurica. The sequence goes on from CM044906.1 coordinate 72,628,960, forward strand.
GTGGAATTGCATGTAGATAAAATTTTATCTTTGTTTTATGCTTTGATAATGATAAATTGCAATGGTTGAAGAGATGGATTGGGGGTTGGCACTGTTTACCCGTTAGATCTATTGTAAACTCATATCAACGATGAAAATTCGTTCATATGAGTATAGGAAATTATGTAATTTATTTTTATTGCAATTTTAATTTCCAAAAAATAGATCTGTTTAGTAGCTGTTTAGTTATTTCGTTTTTCCCGTTGATCGAGCCGTTGAAACGAAGATCCCTCCGGTCAGAATCAAGATTGGAAGATGATGAACAATCCCACAAAATTTGGCGTCGATCTAAGTGTGTTTTGATATCCGTCCGTTGCTGCAAAGAAGCTGCTGTAACAGAAAAACGCAGGATTCACAGAAACCCTACCTATGACTTCCACGAATTTCTGGGAGATTTTGGACCGTTGAAACACAAATCCAACCGGTCAGATCGATAAATATGGAGTTTTGGACGTGGCATAAAAATTTCAGGTCAATCGGGATTCATCTCGTTTCTCGATCGGCCTCGGGAAGTCATTGATGCACTGCTGAAAAAGTCATATTCAGCAGCAAGTTGGGCGGCTCACTGGAGAAGATTGACAAGTCAAAGCTCCGATGCAACCGTCCATATTGAAGCCCGAGGAGTGAAGAACAGATCTGGAAAGTTTCGTCGTGATCCGAGTTCGTTTGTTTTGCCGATCGTCGAAGATTTTAAACAGCTACAAATTAGGGTTTTTATCTTTATTTTTTTATATAGATTAGATACGGGGGTGCCAACGGTCCATCTTGATGTTTATTTTCCGCACTAGTATACATGTTTAGATTGTATGTGTAGAACCGGAAAAATTGCCATGACATGCATCATATCATGAATTCCACTCCATATGCATACGTGTAGAAATTAATTCGAGGAATTAGTTAGGCATGTATAAAACACGCAATTAGTTTTAATTAATTGTTTGATATTGATTAGAAACTAATTAGGGTAAAAACCGAGGAACACGGGTTTTTTCAATCGTCGAGGTTGGGTGATGGATTCTCGGTGAATCCCCCACTCTACGAAAGCATAAGGAGTAAAATCCTGAAACCTCGTGGTTAAGGTGTTGCATTCTCGGTGAATTCCACCTTACCTAGACGAGATTACGTTTTTGTTCCGTAGTGTCTACATGAAAGTTTGATGTTTAAGGATTGGATAATCACGGGCAAACATGGTTCGAAGGTGGTTTATCCACAGTTGGGTGGTCAACAGTAACTACGGCTCGATCGACTTCACCCTCCACGTGTGGCGTTCGCACGGAGGTCTGGAAAGGCTGAGCCATCCGAAGAGCCACTACGGCTCAACGGAGCTTCCCGAGTCTTGACCCGTCCGACGGCCACATATGTTCCAACGAATAGGTCGGGTGGGCTACCCCACGTAACCGGCAACATTCGGGCCTATGATTTATTGTTCCTTAATGTAACATCAAGTCCAAAAACGTGATCAGTAAACCCACCACTTTTTCAAAATATTGAGTGGGAGCGGGAGAGGCGACAGCCGACCCCACGGCCTCTACTGTTGACACAAACAACGTGAGAGAATGGTGACGCCTCGTGCCGGCATGGGACCGGCCTCCCTAAGGAAGGCCTTCACCGCTATCAAAATTCAAGGCTTGGTCTCCGAAAGGATAGGATTTTAGGTACTCGTCGGGTCACTGACCGACCCTAAGGCGGCATACTCGGGGTCTACCTAAAAATCTGAAACAGTAGGTCACACTCATAAAGGGTATTTTTAGTAGTACCTTGGCTGAAAAAGGGAAAGGTAATTGACGATCACAAATGAGATGTTTGATTCTCAATTTGATCTTCAAAATTAATCGAAACCACTTTGACCTACCCTAAGGCGGCACTGAGGTGAGAGATTAAGTCCTTGGAACGGTAGGATAGACTATAAGTACTTAGTTTATAGTTCCTAAAATACATTAGCAGTTTATGAACTTGAATTTAATTTCTGTCATTTTACTTTACAGCATCATGTCGTCTCAAATTTCTTTACTGTTAAATGATAAGTTGACCGGAAACAATTTTTCAAAGTGGAAAAGTAACCTCAACGTTGTTCTCGTCTTTGAAAATGTTCAACACACCTTGACTTCGGATATTCTAGCACTTACCACTCAGTCTTCCAAAGCCGAAAAAAGAAAATCGGCAGAAGTGGACTGAAGCAGACAATAAGGCGCGGGGCATCATGTTAGCCTCAATGTCGGAAATCATAAGGACCAAATGTGAGAACTTGGGCACTGCAAAAGAAATGATGCAGCACCTTGTTTCCATGTTCGGCTCACCTTCTGATCAGGCCCGACATGAGGCTGTCAGGATGGCTGTTAACGCGAAGATGAGGAAAAGGGTCAGTCGGTGACGGGTCATGTAATGAACATGATCAATTACTTCGCTGATGCTGAGACTCACGGTTCCAAGTTTGACGAAGTGACTCAGGTGATCATGATTCTCGAATCACTGTCACCTGATTTCCTCCAGTTCAAGACCAACTACGTCATGAACAAGCTTAAGTTTGACTTGACGCGGTTGATAAATGAGCTGCAGATATTCGAGGGTTTCCAGTCTAACAGCCTGGCCCGAGAAGGGGAAAAGAAAGCTGAAGCCAATTTGGCTGAGGCTAAGTCGTCAAACAAAGGGACAAAGGGAAAACCGAAAGCCAAGCCTGTGAAAGAACAGAAATCAAAGCCTATGAAGAAGAAAGGGAAGAAGGCTACACCTTCAAAACCTAAGGGTAAGTGCTTTCACTGTGGTGAACTAGGGCATTGGCGCAAGCATTTCCCGAAGTATCTAAATGAGGCGAAGGAAGGAAAGGGCCAGGCAAACAAGGGAAAGGATAAGACAGGTAATTTACTTGTCTTGGAATCCTACAGTGTAGCTAAAGATGTATCGACTTGGATACTGGATTCTGGTGCTACTAACCACGTTTGTTCTTCTTTGCAGATCCTTAGTTCATATGAAGAGCTGGAGGATGGGGCGCGCCAGATGAGAGTTGGCAACGGTGCAGTCGTTTCAGCTAAAGCAGTGGGAGTAGTTAGTTTAGTCTTTGGGAATAAAGTCCTTAAGTTGGACAATGTCTTTTATGTTCCGCATTTTAGAAGAAATTTAATTTTTTGGTCTGTTTTGCAAGAACAATTGTATTCTTTATCTTTTGAGTATAATAAGATTGTTATTTCCAGAAATGGACGTGACTTATGTTCTGCAATGATAAAAAACGGACTGTAAGTCATTAAACCAACCGATACTCCACTGCTTAATACTGAAATGTTTAGAGTAGCACATCAAAGTTCTGCCAAAAGGCAGAAGGTTTCTCAAAATGATAAAACATACCTTTGGCACCTTAGGCTAGGTCATATTTCCTTGGAAAGAATCAAAAGACTGGCTAAAGATGGTCCCTTAAGTGAGTTATCTATTGACTCACTGCCAGTCTGCGAGTCTTGCCTGAAGGGAAAGATGACCAAGCGACCCTTCTCGTCAAAGGATAACAGGGCTAAAGAACCTTTAGAATTGGTACATTCAGATCTGTGTGGTCCGATGAATGTGCAGGCTATAGGCGGATTCGAGTATTTTGTAACTTTCATCGACGACTACTCGAGATTCGGATATGTTTATCTACTGCATAGGAAATCCGAAACTTTTGAAATGTTTAAGGAATTCTAGGCAGAAGCCGAAAGGCAGTTGGGCAAGTCTCAGAAATGCCTTCGCTCTGATCGCGGAGGTGAGTACATGGATATTGTTTTCACTGACTACCTTTTGGAACATGGGATTTGTTCCCAACGTTCTGCGCCCAGAACGCCTCAACAAAATGGAGTTGCTGAGCGGAGAAACAGGACTTTAATAGACATGGTCAGATCCATGATGAGCTACGCGTCACTGCCGGTGTCTTTTTGGGGACATGCCCTAGAAACAGCGGTCCGCATTCTAAATGTGGTGCCGTCAAAGTCTGTCGAGAAAACACCTCTTGAGTTATGGAGTGGGAGTAAACCTAGTTTGCGACACTACCGTATTTGGGGGTGTCATGCACATGTGCTGGAGGACAAGACTAGCAAATTGCAAGCACGTACGAAAGTATGTTTGTTTGTAGGGTATGCAAAAGGGACACGAGGAGGTTTCTTCAATGATCCAGAAGATCAGAAGGTAATAGTTTCGACTAATGCCACTTTTCTCGAGGATCAGTATATGAAGGACTTCAAGCCTCGGAGTAAAGTTGTACTCGAGGAGTTACTCTCTGACGAAGTCAGACCACTGGTGACACCTAGTGTCACAAACAACAACACTACTGATACACCTATCGACCCTAGATCACTCAGACGTACCACCAGAGTGGTTCGGCCACCAGTGCGGTACGGTATGCAACCAGAGGCAAATATCGCCGTCTCTGATGGAGTACAGGATGATCCAGTGTCCTATCGCAGGGCTATGAATGATTCTGATAAGGACTTGTGGGTTGAGGCGATGAATCAGGAGATGGAGTCTATGTACTCTAACTCAGTCTGGAAACTTGTGGATTGCCCTGAGGGTGTACAACCCATAGGCAGTAAATGGATCTACAAGAGAAAGCGAGGAGTGGATGGAAAGGTTGAAACCTTTAAAGCTCGGCTGGTGGCTAAAGGCTACACACAGAGAGAGGGAATCGACTACGAAGAAACCTTCTCCCCTGTGGCAATGCTGAAATCCATTCGGATCCTCCTTTCGATTGCTACATGTCTAGATTATGAGATCTGGCAGATGGATGTTAAGACAGCCTTCCTAAACGGCTATCTTGACGACGAAATATATATGCAGCAACCAGAAGGATTTGTCGAGAAAGGCCAAGAGCACAAAGTGTGCAAGCTGCTCAGATCCACTTATGGGTTAAAGCAAGCATCTCGGTCTTGGAATCATAGATTTGATGAAACAGTCAAGTTGTATGGTTTCGAACGAAACTTTGATGAGCCTTGTGTATACAAGAAGGTCATCAAAGATCAGGTGGCGTTCTTGGTGTTGTATGTTGACGACATTCTGCTCATTGGACCCAATAAGGGGATGTTGTCAGATGTGAAGAATTGGTTATCAACGCAATTCCAAATGAAAGATTTGGGAGAGGCGAGTTATATTCTGGGGATCCAAGTTATACGGGATCGCAAGAATAGGATGTTGGCTCTGTCCCAAGCATCTTACATAGATAAGATGTTGTTGCGTTACAGCATGATGAATGCAAAGAAGGGTTTCCTACCAACCCGACACGGCATTCAACTCTCTAAGAAGCAGTCTCCACAGACTTCTGAGGAAATTGAGAGTATAGGACGAATACCATATGCTTCGGCTGTTGGTAGTCTAATGTATGCTATGTTGTGTACTAGACCAGACATCTGTTATGGCGTGGGCTTGGTCAGCCGTTTTCAGTCCAATCCGGGCATGGACCATTGGACAGCAGTGAAGAATCTCCTCAAGTATCTTAAGAGAACGAGGAATTATATGCTTGTATATTCGGGTGCAAACCTGGATATAGTAGGGTACACTGATTCTGACTTTCAGTGAGATAATGATGATCGTAAATCGACATCAGGCTCGGTGTTTACTCTGGGAGGCGAAGCAATTTTTTGGAGAAGCATCAAGCAATCCACTACGGCCGACTCAACTATGGAAGCCGAATACATAGCGGCCTCTGAGGCAGCTAAAGAAGCGGTATGGCTCAAGAAGTTCCTGGGAGATTTAGGAGTAATCCCAAATCCAGAAGATCCGTTACGTCTCTACTGTGACAACAACGGGGCCGTGTCGAATTCCAGAGAACCCCGAAGTCACTAGAAGTCAAAGCATATAAAGAGAAAATACCATTTGATTAGAGAGATTGCTCAAAGAGGAGACATTTCCGTCACAAAAATCCCCTCAGCCGACAACCTTGCTGATCCATTTACGAAGACGCTTTCCATTGAGGTCTTTATGAGGCACTTGGAAAACATGGGTATTAAAGACATGAGTCATTTGCTTTAGAGCAAGTGGGAGATGTAGTTCTTGTTGTAGTAGTTAGTGGGTGTGCTCTAAAACAATTATTACTTGTCATTCGTGCAAGTGGGAGATTGTTAGATGCAGTGCCTGAAAGACAATTTTGTAATTGTTTTAAATTAATAAATGACAGATTTTATTATTCATCTTATTTGCTTCGTGCTTATATAGTATACACTGCAGCAAACCCTAAGTATATCTGTATGTAACCACTTAACTCAGTGTATGGATTACACGTGAGGATTGAGTTAGTAGTGATATGCTTAAACAGTTAGTCCGTGGTGAACTTAATCAGAGTTTAGGGTCTCTTGATTAAAACACCAATAATGCACCCAGAACACCTTAGGGTGTGATAGTCTTATCCGGACTGTCGGTAGAGGGTACCTACGTGGGGCATTTATATATGATGGCATTCATATAGGACTGGACCGATATAATCTGAATTTCTCGATATAATTCCGTAATCGAGGAATCTTATTAAATCATTAGATGATCATATATGGATCAACCTTAATCCTGAGGTGATCACAGGGTATTGCTTGTCCCGGGGTAGTGTTTGATGTGTTAGTTACGGTTCACTTAAATATGTGTTCCAAGCCACTTCTCATTGGCACTATCTTCAGATGAGTGAGTAGTTCTGATTTTCACAGACATGGAATCCATTCCTTCCTGCGGGAAGTAGAGAGACAGTCCCCTTATTTGTTAGCCCTAAGAAAGTGATCGATCGGCCGAGTTCATATTTATACTAATTAGCTACTAGTCAGATATGTGAACTAATTGATCACTAGGGGGTTAATGGTAAATAAGGATAAGATATTCTGAGTCGGGTTCACGGAGACTTCCCTCTCAGAATGGACAGTCTATGGAGGGTTAATCCGTATGTAGTGATTATATCAATGGACGCTTATTCACTCTATGGGTTGAGTATAAGTATACATCTATAATCGATAGAGTTCAGTTTCGGGTTTATGGTGGTGTAATCCCGAAATTAATAATTAATGTACTTATTCTGTTCGATGAATAATTAATTATTGGAGCTACTGGTTATAGGTCCATGGTCCCCGATGTGGCTTCTGTAATTCGGACTAATAATCTTGTTATTTGGGCCTCAGTGATAATTAATTGGCTAGGCTAATTAATTGATATGCATGGATATTATTTAGTTGAGCTAAATAATATATACACATGAAAGACATTTTATGTGGGCTTAGAAACCCTTATATGTGGCGCCAATTGTGATGTCAATTAATTAGAGAGAAATTAGTTTTCTTGGATAATTATTTGACATGTGATTTATCTTTTATTTGTTAAATGATAATTCATGGAATATTAGATAATAATATGATTTATCCTAATTTGTTTGGGATAATCATTTTATTTATCTTTTATTTGGAAAAAAAGGATTAATGGAATAATTATCTCTTAATTATTTAATCCTTGGAGGACAAAGTTTACTCTCCTATATAAAGAGAGTTCTCCCAAGCCTTTTGCATTGGCAAATTTCGACCACTATAGCAAAAAAGAGAGAAATAATTAGTTTTCTTGTCTTGGGTTTTAGAAGAAGAAAAAATCTAAGTTTTTCGAGGTGTTGCATATCAAGGAGGCTCGTGTATCAAGAAAGGTGTCCACCAACCGCCGTTTGGAGAACACATCGGAAGATATTGGCTTCTCTTCCTACTATTGGTAACATGATCTTAACCCCCTTGTAGTTGTTAAATCCTTTAATTATGTATTGTAATATATAAATCGTGATTCATCCGCTGCGCGTAGATCTAATTTGTTTAGATCTAAGAACCTGCATCCTTCATATAGGTCATTGAGGAACAACCAGCTCCTTCCCGCTGCCGCCTTTCGTCTTGATCGGACTGTCCGATAGCTCGATGGCAGCAGGAGAAACTGGGCCGCCCTAAGGTTCGGCTCCACCAAAACAGCATCGATGGATCCAGATGCGGCCACAACCGCAGCACCGCCCTGATCCACAGTCTTCTGGTTCTTTTTAGGGATGTCCCCACGTCGACCTCCTCTTCATCAGCCACTTTGGCCGAGGACTTCTCTTTAGCAACACCCATCTTTCTTTTCGGCTTCGGCTTAGTGAAAGAACCCGAAGCTCTTACCTCAGCATTTAAAGGTCCGCCAGGTGGAACGGCGCCAATGGGAAACGTGGATAAGCTAACAGTCTTGAGCTCCATGTTCGCCATATTAGTCAACAAGGCCTTATTTGCTTGTCTCCTTTTCATTATCTTGGCGAACCGATCCGCCCTACTATCAACGGCATCAGACATCTTACATGAAAAAGTCAAAAGAGTCAGTCACAAACCACAAGACCAGAGTAAAGAATGATAACATGAGGAAACCAAAGCGGAACAGTGAGAAAAACACGAAGTAGCAAAAAAAAAAAAAAAAAAAAAAGGCATTACGCCGATCCTTGTTCTGGCGCCTCTCAGAATTCCCGAGAAAAGTTTGGCACCTGGACGGATAGGTCTTGGAGTAATGGAACTCCGTGTACCAGTCCTTTTCGGATAGCAAAGTCGACGGCTCAACAATAGCAGCCTCAGCTGGACCGGAACCGGGGATACCGGCCCAAACACTATAAGGTCGGCGGACGTCAATCAGGGACCTCTAACTAAAAGTCCTCTCTTGATTCTCCCCATCCCATCCGAGAAGATTGTGGATTTCATTGACCAACTTCTGTTCGTTCGCCTCGTGATTTAGGCATTGTAATCGTATTCTTCCTTTTCTCGGGCCGCACCTCAAATTTGGGAAAAGGCCAACCCACCGCGGACTCGACGACTAAGCCGCGTTGTTCCCAATCTTTCAATTTCCTAAGAAGCCAATAGAATAACCGGCATGCTTTAGCCTTACTCCGGACCAACAACAGGTTACGAGTATCACCAGGAATATTCGTTGCGGCCTTCCCAAAAGTATAGAACCTCAAGAACACGGGGAGGGTCGGTTCATGTTTTAACATCCGGCATAAAATGATAAAAGCACATATTATCTTCACCGCCCTGGGAACAAAATCACAAGGCAGGGCAGCCATTCTTTCCATCACTTCCACAAAAAAGGGGTCAAAAGTAGGATGTCACCCCGAGATGAAATGATCATAAAACAGGATAAGGCCATCTGTCTCAAGACGCTGGCCGGCTTGATCAACATCTGTGTTAACACTACTTGACTCAGAGCTCTGTTCCACCTGATCAAAAGCGACATATGGGCTATCAGGAAACCTAGTGAAAATGTAATCGGAGGAAATATTGTAGCTGGGTATGGTTCCTGAAGAAACGAGGCTTCTGCGAATATCATGCCATTGGGTTTCAATCTCCTTGTCCATAGCCTTGATTGACTTTTCCTCCTCCACGGCCTCAGAATTGTCGGGCCCAGCAGTCTTGCCTTGCTTCGCACTCCCATCATCACCGGGCTCGCCGGTCCCGACCTCCTGTGCAGAATTTCGGTCTCCTGCGCCACCCGCACGGCCCTGAGGTGCAGCCTTTGCGGGTTTAGCCCGTTCGGTAACAATTCTACGGACTAGATCTTTGTGACGGCCACTTTGAGGCTGTGAGGTTCGAACTAAAACCATATCTTCACTAGCACTAGCCGTTCGACTAGAGCTCGCCGCCTCATCACCCTCTGAGGCATATCCATGGACGTTATCACTCTCGTCACCGCCGCTTTGAGACATCCTGCAATACAAAAGGACGGGGCGGATAAGCATCACCAAGGACAATCACAGTCAGGCCAAGATGAGTCGTCCACACCTTGACACCCCGTCCTTTGTTTCGTGATAAGACCCGCCAAACCACATAAATCATGAAAGATGCAGAGGGGATACTCGAAACCAAGCCAAGAATATGCAAAGATAGACTTCGAAAAAGGCAATAAAGAAACTGAATTACAGAGGACGTAAAAGCAAAAGGCAGTTGGAACCCCTGCCGGTCAAAATCCGGAAAAAAACTCAAAACACATCCACAGTCGATACTAATCAAACACGAAAATATATATGTGGTTTGAAATAGCATGAAAAAGAGGAATATTCACCTGATGAACGGTAGCAAGTATCAAGAGATCGGAAAAAAACGGAATGGGCTTTCAGGGATTTCACCGGAAGTCGCCTCGTCAGAAAGTTCTCCCTAGCAAGCTGCTTGTAAATCACAATCGAGAAGATGAAAATTCAGAAATATTAGGTCAAGGGTCCGCCTCCCTTATATAGGCAAGGGAACGCGGATTCGACGGTCTGGATAGAAAAGGATCCAACGGATGAAGCGTAAAGCGGGAGTTTCGAATTTCAAATTCCCAAAATCATCATCATTACGGCACAAAGGACGAGATATCCCAGCCAATCGAGCATGTCTAGGTCATGTCAACCGTCACATCGGTCGGAGTGATACGGGAGAAGACAATGGGGCCGATTCGTAGCAACCTCTTCGAACCGGCCAGCACCTGACGTCGAGGCTGTTTGCCTAGTCACGACTTTGAATCGGCTTGGAACTAAAGTTCCGAAATGCCAAATCAAATGAAGTTGAGGCTATCCGCCTGAGTGAAACTTTGAATCGGCTCGAGGCCTAAGGCCCAAGAAGCCAAACCTCATGAAGCTAAGGCTATTCGCCCAAGTGTAGCTTCGAATCGGCTTGGAACTAAAGATTCCGAAAAGCCAAATCAAATGAAGTTGAGGCTATCACCCGAATGAAACTTCATCGGCCAAGGCAATCAGTCCATTTCGGCCAACACATGAGGCTGAGGCTACGCATCCGTCTACGGCTTCGAATCCACCTGAGGCTATAATCCTGAATAAGCCGAATCAGAATATCATGAAAGCTACTCTCTACCTGACGTGTGGAGACATCATAGGTACGGAGTAGGGGGCCATTGATAGGACGACGTCGTCTTCCTGGCCGCCGACCGTCGCACTAAGGCGGTCGAAGCCAAAAAGAGGGGACAACCCGACCTACACCCTACCGACACGGCCATGCCGAAAATGGGCTCTGGCTATGAGCCCTTCATAAACACAAGGGTGAGGGATCTGCATGAGGGTCTCCACTTAAATCCGTGGGAGATTATGGCCGACGATCACACCAACCAGCCGAGGATATAGGATGACCATCCGGGAATCCGTGCCGCTTGGTCTCTAATGTGACTCTAGCCGCCAGCGCAGATTTTATTGTACTATGTCCTTAGTTGTAATGTTGAATGTAAGTCGGTCCATACCCTATAAATAGGGCTCCTTGTATTATTCGTAAAAAGGGTGAAATATATGAAAAAACAGGCAAAATTCTGCCTCTTTATTATCTTATTTTACTTTTAGTATAACATCGCCGGAGCTCTTAAGCTCCGCCAGGCACCACCACGCTCATACGCCACCCACAGCTAGAATCTCCATTCCTACCTTCAAGCACCAAGTGCTAAATGCCTCTATCTACGGAAGTGGAGTAAATGTAGTTCACTCCATAAATTCTTAAGCATCTTCTAGGTAGACTTCTCGGTATTACATAATAATGTATACCGTTATTTTTACAACCAATATCTTAATTGAGTTAAGCAGTGTAATGTAGCATATTAATAACTATACAAGGCAATACATGGTTTATCCTTTCAGTGAAATCGTTTCACTCGGAGGAAGGCCGAGCATCAGTGCCAAAACTATGCTATAGCCTATATCTGATCATGGAATACTCTATTCTCTGGTAATATCAGAGATTCCTCAAGTTATATTCAGATAAACTAATCGGTGTTTCGAGCAGCTATCGGACATATTGTCCACTACTCAAAAGCTCCTACTAGCTCATACCTTCATAAGACCCCGAAGGTCAATATAAACAAGCTGTGATACTTCTTTAGCTCTGATAACGTCGAAATTATCAAGGGTGTTCAGCGGATGTTTAGTGGTAGATTTGCATACATATTCAGATGGTGATTGTTCATGAAATATCTTAATGCAATAAGTAAAGGTTGGTTATATGATTCATAAGGTCGGAAAGTGACGGTTGTACTGTCACAACCTTTCTGAAAAAATGTTTAAGTAACAACCTTGGACCTTGAAGTAAAGTTACTCAATGAGTTACTATCTGATTTAATCAGACCACATCCAACATTGGTTATTGGGGGTTACGCTGATAAATACTACTGAACCGGATCAGAATGTCAATCCACACAAATGCAGTGGGAGTATGGTTTATCCATTGACTCATTGTGATTATGCAGACTTTACAGACTGTTGGGGCTGATTAATAACCTATGGTCTTTTGGAAAGACTGTATAGGATTCTGATAAAAGAAGGTTGGTTTAAAGCCAAAAACCTGTAAGCGGAGTTTTGGCACTCCATGTCTATTCATACTCTTGTAAACCACCTAAGTGTCTCAAGCCCAGTGGGAGAAATTGGATCTACGTGAAAAGGAGTCGAATGAATGAGAAAGTTTATCTTTCTAAGCAAAGCCAAGTTGTCTAAGGGTAATTCCGTAGATAGTTCAATAGGGGTGATGCCCTGAAACTCCTTTACCATTCAGCCTTGCTTGAATCCATGGAAAGCAGAAAAATTAACAGGAGTGATGCCTTGAAAATTTCTTGCCATACAACGGAGCTTGAATTCATTCGAAACAGAAATGTTTTTAGCTTAAAGCCAATGGCAGATTGATTGCCTATGCTTATATCCATCGGTGGATTAAAGCAAACCTCTATGTCATAAAAGCCACATGTTTGAAAAATGTGGGATTGACAAGAATATTGATGAGTCTTTTGTAGATCGGAGAATCAATATTGGTAAAGAGTAGACGTAATGAAAGGTGACACTGCAACAAGTGTAAGCAGCATGGGTGTGTTATCTAAAACTTCTCTAAACCAGAGAAGTGGACTATATTCTTAGAAATTGATTCGGCCGAATTCATGAGAACAAGTTGTTGGCCGTATCCCATCCATCTTATTGTTAAGATGAGATGCATTTTCGAATGCTAGATTCAACGAGAGGTTTCCTACCCAAACCCTCACGAAATAATTATCTTAGTCTTCGGATAAAAAAAATGGGATAGATTCTCTTTTGGATAGAGAAATCAGGTTACTAAAAGTCAATTAAAGTCAAATCTCGGATTCGAGCAATGGATAGCAGTATAGTTCATCCTCAAGTACCTTTAAAAACGAGGAATTATATGCTTGTATATTCGGGTGCAAACCGGAGTATTGATTGCACTGATTCTGACTTTAAGTCAGGTTAAGGATGATCGTTAATCGATCTCGGGCTTAGTGTTTACTCATAGTGATGGAGCTATAGTCTGGAACAATCCAGCACTACCAATTTGACTCTGTTAGTCGAATACATAGCAGCTTTCGGAGCAGCTAAAGTGGCAGTGTGGTTTGAGAAGTTCTTTGTTGGACCGGGAAGTGATTCCAGGTCTTGATGAGGCGATACCATTTTATTGTAAAAACAGTTGAGAGGTAGCTCATGCAAATGATCTTTGCTTTGCAGTCACAATAGGTCAAAAGCATATTGAAAGTAGATACCACCTTGTCAGACAGATCATGCAAAGAGACGACGTATCGGTCCTAAAGATCACCTCGAGCCGACAACCTAGCTGATCAGTTTACCAAGACGCATGGCATCTAAGGTCACTGATAAGCGCTAGGCGGGTATGAAATTGGGAGATATGTCTCATCTGCTTTAGAGCAAGTGGGAGAATGTTGTGGATAGATAGAATAAGGGTGTGGTGCTCTAAAAACAATTGTTGCTTGTCTTTACGGGCAAGTGGGAGATTGTTGGATGTAGTGCCCGAAAGACAATTGTTGCTTGTCTATACGGGCAAGTGGGAAATTGTTGGAAGTAGCGCCCGAAAGACAATTTTTGTAATTGTTTTTATAATTAATAAATGACAGATTTATTCTCATCTTATTATTTTCTTTGTGCTTATAAGAAATACACTGCTGAAAACCCTAAGTTGTATCATATGTAGCCATATAACTTAGTGTGTGTCACACATGAGGATTAAGAGCCGGCAACCTAGCTGATCAGTTTACCAAGACGCGTGGCATCTAAGGTCACTGATAAGCGCTAGGCGGGTATGAAATTGGGAGATATGTCTCATCTGCTTTAGAGCAAGTAGGAGAATAGGTGTGGTGCTCTAAAAACAGACAATTTCCGTAATTGTTTTTATAATTAATAAATGACAGATTTATTCTCATCTTATTATTTTCTTTGTGCTTATAAGAAATACACTGCTGAAAACCCCAAGTTATATCATATGTAGCCATATAACTTAGTGTGTGTCACACGTGAGGGTTAAGTTTATGGTGATACACTTGAATTGTATGTTAGTCCGTGGTGAACTTAATCAAAGTATGGGGTCTATTGATTAAACCACCATTAATGCGCCCAGAACACTTTAAGGTGTGACCGTCTTATCCCAACCGTCGATATTGGTTATCTAAGTGGGGCATTTATATAGGACTGGACCGATTTAATCTTCATTTCTCATATAATTCCGTGATTGAGAAATCTTATTAAATCACAAGATGATCATATATGGATTAACCTTAATCCCGAAGTGATTGCAGACGCCTGCTTGTTTCAAGATAGGGTTTGATGTGTTCGTTAAGGATTGCTAAGAGGTGCGGTCCGAATCACTTTCACGTTGGCACTATTCTGGAATGAGTGAGGAGTGTGTGTCTCACAGATATGGAATCCATTCCTTCCTACGGGAAGTAGAGACAATCCCCTTATTTGTTGATCCTAGAAACTGATCGACCGGACGAGTTCATATTGGTTATGAACTAATTGATCACTAATGGGTTGATGGTAAATAAGGATAAGATGTAATGAAGAAGGTTTACGGAAATAATCCCGCTTCGTTACGGATAGTCTATGGAGGGTTAGTCTGTATGTAATGATTATATCAATGGACACTTATCGACTCGACACTTTGAGAATAAGTTATATCTATAATCGATAGAGTTCAATTTCGGATTTATAGTGTCGTAATTCCAGAATTAATAAGTTGAGTAGAAATGTTATGTTCGATGAATATTTTATTTAATTTATTGTAGCTACTGGTTATAGGTCCATGGTCCCCAGGTTGGCTCCTAACACGCGAGTGTTTTCTCGTTTTGTGGAACCTCGAGAATAAGTTAAATAGTTGGTCTATTTAATGAATATGCGAATATTATTTATTTGGTAAATAATATGTAATATAGAAAAGACATTTTCTATTATCCCAAATGGCATAAAAATGGGGGGAAGGGGCTACAAGGACAAAAAAAATCAAAATGGGTCCAGAAAGACGTTACTACATGTTACGTGATTAGAAAGGACAAATTCATAATAAATAGACAAAAATACTCTTTTACACATTAAACACGCAGTAACACTAGATAAAATGTAGTAACAGCCACGAAAACATATAGTAACAGCCAAGAAACAAGAAGCAACAGCCCATAAAATGTCGTAACATCCAATGAAAAAGTAGTAGCAGCCAACAAACAAGTAGAAACAGTCTAAAAGCAGGTAGTAACAGCCTAAAAACAAGTAGTAACAGCCCGTAAAATGTAGTAACGGCCAAAAAACAAGTAGTAACAACCCATAAACAGGTCGTGACAGTCAATAAACAAGGAGTAACAGCCCGTAAAATAGATAAACTTACATCAAAAAATGTAGTAACTTCTGAAAATTAATAGTAACAACCCTAAACCCTAAAGTTTCTCAAAAAAAAATTTGCCTGAAGAAACAATAGAGCCATCACGTCCGGCCACCACCAAAAAAATAATCGTCCGGCCACCATCACGTCCGGCCATTAGCAATAATCGTCCCCTCTTTTTTTTTCTTTTCCGTTCTCAAATCTATGTCATCAAAAAAAATAAAAATAAAAAATAAAAAATAGAGGAATATCTTTTCCGGCATCGGATGCCATGTTTTCCGGCCGTCTGCAATTGTTGATGCTGTCTGCAAATACAAAGATTTCGCGGCAGGGTTTAAGGCTACAATGGCGGCAGGGTTGGATTAGCGGGAGGTGGTGGTTGGACGGAAGTTGCAGATGCGGCGGAGCTATCAAAAAAATCTAAAATCGGCGCACCGGGCATCCGCAACCCTATAATTGACTCCCTCTCCGATCTGTGGTATAACCGACGACAAGCAATGAAATTGGAAAAGGTTTTGCCTTGGAAAATACAACCAAAGAAATTTGAACGCTGATGCACACTGAATTCGTCTTTGATAGAACGCTGATGCATTTGGCGTGGATGTATTAATAAGGTTAATTAGGTTAAATTAGAAAAAGGGTATTTTGGTAAGTTTAAATAAGATTTGTCCTTTCTAATCATCCATGTCCTTGTAGCCTAATAAATAAATTAGTTTGTCCTTCTAGACAAAAACCTATAAAAATTGTGCCATATTTTTTTAATTTTGGGACTCCTAATTAATTATAATGTGGATAATATAATTATTTATGTGTTAAATAATTATAAATAAGAAATTAGTTTTCTTATTGGATAAATAGGAAATTTGTTTTCCGATTGGATAAAGGTTTTATTTTCCTAAAATGAAAAGAAAAATTTGTGTGTAAAAGATAAACTCTCATATTATTTGGTATTATCCTATATAAAGTTACTTTCTCCCAACACAAAACAGTGAGAATCCAACGCCATTTTTGAAATAAAAACTGACGCCAGTTTATTGAAAAAAGAGAGAAATTTTGTTTTCTCGTCTTAGCCATTGGGAAGAAGAAAAACTGGATTTTTCTTGGAGCATATTCGAGGAGGCTCTACTATGAGGATCGACGTCAACCAGTCGTCGCATGGAGATACAATCCGGAAGATTACGGCTTCTCTTCTGTTGGGTAAATCTTCTACTTCTTGTAGTTATATTAATTAATCATGTGAATTAAATCATGGTAAAATCGCATGCGAATTTAATTCGTAGCTTCCGTTGTGCATGATCGAGCGTCTCGATCGGTGCTGTGAATCAGATCTGACGATCCAATTATGGATCGGATCTGAATTCGGGTTTGTGTATATCCAGCAGTGTAATCCGTCTGAAATTCAGTGCATAATAAAATAACTCTTTCTGTCTGTGGAGTAGTCGGCATAACGCCGGAAACCACGTTAAATCTTGTGTTCTTCTTGTTTCTGTTATTTCTGTTAGATTATTACTGTTAGATTGCATCTGTTATTTATATATCTTGCATCTGGATTCCATATCTTGTTATAACAGATTGGGATTGAAAAAATAGCTAGAAATCTTGGAGCTAATGTTGTAAATAGAAGTCAGAGGCAGGCCTGAGATTTAGGGACCTGGAATGTTTCCACAACGCTCTTCTAGAAAAGAAAAAAAAACAAGCATGGCGTATTTAATATGATCCGGAAACTTTATCCACTCTTGTTCTCAAAGCAAAATACTATGCATCAGAAGAGTTTGGGAATGCCATCCTAACCTCTTGTCCTTCTATGATTTGGCGGAGCATGCTTCATGGCAGGACCACCCCTTCAAAGGCCTAAGATGGCGAATAGAATTGGAAGTGGAAATAAAGTAAATATTTCAACCGATAATTGGAAATTAGTTTTCTTATTGAATAAATAGGAAATTTGTTTTCCTATTGGATAAAAGTTTTATTTTCCTAAAATGAAAAGATAAATTTGTGTGTAAAATATAAACTCTCAAATTATTTGGTTATTATCTTATATAAAGAGAGTTTCTCCTGACACAAAAGAGTGAGAATCCAACGCCATTTTTGAAATAAAAACTGACGCCAGTTTTTTGAAAAAAGAGAGAAATTTTGTTTTCTCGTCTTAGCCATTAGGAAGAAGAAAAACTGGATTTTTCTTGGAGCATATTCGAGGAGGCTCTACTACGAGGATCGACGTCCACCAGTCGTCGCTTGGAGATACAATCCGGAAGATCACGGCTTCTCTTCTGTTGGGTAAATCTTCTACTGCTTGTAGTTATATTAATTAATCATGTGAATTAAATCGTGGTAAAATCGCATGCGAATTTAATTCATAGCTTCCGTTGTGCATGATTGAGCGTCTCGATCGGTGCTGTGAATCAGATCTGACGATCCAATTATGGATCGGATCCGGATTCGGGTTTGTGTATATCGAGTAGTGTAATCCGCCTGAAATTCAGTGCATAATAAAATAACTCTTTCTTTCTGTGGAATAGTTGGCATAACGCCGGAAACCACGTTAAATCTTGTGTTATTCTTGTTTCTGTTATTTCTATTAGATTATTATTGTTAGATTGCATCTGTTATTTATCTATCTTGCATCTGGATTCCATATCCTGTTATAAGAGATTGGGATTGAAAAAATACCTAGAAATCTTGGAGCTAATGTTGTAAATCGAAAGATAAAATTGGGATTGAAAAAATAGCTACCTTATCCCCCCCTCCTCTCCTATTTTCTAGCAAATCCGGGATATGATGTTCAACCCAATGATTTGGTTAGCAGCATGATTGATCAGAACACGAGAAAATGGAAAAACAAAGTTTGATCGCATTTATAAGAAAATGGAAAAACAAAGTTTGATTGCATCTATAAGAAAACCCCTATATATGAAGCAAATGGTATTTTATCACTACCTTTATCATCTGCAATTTGGAAGATGAATTGATCTGGAACTACACCGACAACGGAATTTTATCTGTAGTGTATAAACTTAAATATCCAGGAAGCTGAGCGGCATAAAGCCACAACGTCCCAGCCATACAAGAAAATATGGAACTCGTTGTGACATTTAAATGTAATGCCTATATTGACTTCTGCCGGAGACTTCTCACAGATCTACTGCCCACAGCAAGGAACCTTTCCATACGTGGAATTGGAAATGGGATTCACAAAATCTGCTCAGCATTGCTTTTTTAATTGCCCAAGAGTGAAATTGGCATGGAAGCTACTACGAATCTCCGAATCATGCAAGATTTTTTCGAGTAGTTAGTGCAAAAAGAACCCGTAGAGGAGGTTTACAGACATTATCACTGGCGGACCCAGAATGTTTTTTCAGCGGGGTCCGTAAATATTTAACACACTAAATAATTTTTTTCACCGGGTCCGAATATTTTTCTATAAGTAAAATGTAGAGTATTTTTATTTTTAGCGGGTAAACGGACCCCCCCTTTAGTTAAACGTAGATCCGCCCCTGGACATTATATGTGTTCTATGGTGGATATGGAAAACTCGTTGCTCCCTTATTTCTTAGAACAAAGCCACTAGTCCTGACCAGATTGTTGCTCTGGCTGAATCTGACGCTACCAATTTTCTTGATGTGCCCACCAAATTGGGGAAGAAATCAGTTCCACATCAACTAAAAAATCAATGGGAACCCCTTATGCTCCTTTCTTCAAATTTAATGTGGACGCTACAGCAAATGAAAACTCTATCGCTATTGGCGGGATCTTATTTGACCATCATAGGGATATTTTGCAAAGTTTGTCTATGAAACTTGATGGGAAATACGAAGTAGCCATTGGTAAAGCTCTTGCCATAGACCAATCTATCTTTATTGCTATAACTTGGGGATTTTTCAGAGTGGAGTTCGAAGGGGACTCTTTCACCGTCTACCACAAGTTAATGTCGGAAGACTTGGACTTATATCACTTAGGTGGAGTAATTGAAGATTGTAAAACGCTTTTACCTATTTTTGTCTCATTAGAAGTTATCCTTTGTCAAGAGCAAAGGAAACGTCAATGCTCACCTTTTAGCTAAAGAGGGTCTTTCGTTAGTAAGACTTAAACAATGGGTCTGTAGGCCGTCTTCTCATGTAATAATGGCTTCCTCAGCTGATATGATGCAAAAAAAACTCTTTTCCTCTAATAAAAGAAAAGGTAAAGCCACACCTGAAAAATCTTAACAATCTAACATTTATTTCCAGTTTTACATTTAACTTTTTTGCTAATTGATTCTGATTCAATTTCAGGTATGATGATGATTAGTTTACGCATCGAATTTGAGTCAATAACTATCAAACGTGATTTCTAACCGTTATTAAGGCTAGAAAATACCCAACATTGTGACTCTATTTCGTCCAGAAATAAAATTATTTCCTGATTCAAATTCGGTCAACTAAAAATTATTTCTTCACTCAAATTCTGTCAAATTAAAGGTTGTTGTTATCCTTGGTTACTGACCCCACAATTTCCACGGTTTTTATTGGAAATTGCGCATACGAAAATGATCATGCTGATTGATCCGATAGTTACATGACTAAACACCAAACCTTTTTTCTTCTATTCTACCTCTAGGATAGATTTAGGTCACAAATAATGAGAAAGACATAGCTTCCGTTTGTTTTGGGTTGGAGTTATTTTTGGAATTGTTTTAGATCTATAAAAATTATTGAAGTAATAATTAGAAAGTTAAGATATGTTTTTGAAATTTGTGTAGTTAAAAAAATGATTTATGAGAGAAATTGAAATAAAATAGTATAATGAATAGATATGTTTTTGAAATTTGTGTAGTTAAAAAAATGATTTATAAGAGAAATTGAAATAAAATAGTATAATGAATAAAATAATAGTAAAAAAGTTAATAAAGTTGATAAATTGAAATGACGAGAGATGATTTAATATTTTTTTAATTTGTAGTTGAAGAAATGATTGATAAGGGAATGATAAGAAATGATTGGTGAAGTGATATAAAAAAAACTCCAAACAAAACTCTAACAAAAACAAACACAACCTTTATTGTATTTTATAATAACTACCGGTTGGTATAACTTTAATACGACGGTTGTATTCAAAATATTTTCTACATATCTTACCTCTAAAGATGACTTAAACTCCTTAAACAATACATGCAAAAAGCGAATGAAGAAATAAACTCTTTAAATAATACATGCACAAACCGCGAAATACGTAATCTTATCATATTCAACCTAGCACACATTCTAAATTGATCGATTTCAAAATGATTATAAAGAAAATCCACAGTATAATCTTATTTGAGAATATTAGGTTTTAGTCAACATTCCATTTTGTATATAAATTTTAATTCAACTTGTATTTTTTTTATTTTTTATTTAAGGACAAAATATTATTCTTCGGACTATTTTGTCCAATCTTTTAATATTAGCTTAATAAAACCTTTCCGGATGATATGCCGATTGCTACTGAACGCGTCCGGCCGTACCGTACCTGCCGCAACACGTCCCGGAAAGACGAAAAACTTCCCCGGTGGCTTCCGATTTCTTCACCCATTAATGCCACAAAAACCGCAAATCGCTTTACTTAATCACATGGATTTACGTGTTTTAACGAGACAATGTATACGGCCAAAAAAAAAGTTTTCAAAGATCACGAGTTAAAGATGAAAAGTTAAACGTTTATGTGGTTGAATGAATTAATACCGCACGGGAACGGGAATTTATACAGGCAACAAGAAGTACAAATTTTGGGTTGGGGTTAGTAATTTGCATTGAAAATAAAGGTGAAAATAATTGAAAATAAACTTACCT
Organism: Gentiana dahurica var. dahurica; assembly: GCA_024500145.1. Classification (NCBI taxonomy): domain Eukaryota; kingdom Viridiplantae; phylum Streptophyta; class Magnoliopsida; order Gentianales; family Gentianaceae; genus Gentiana; species Gentiana dahurica. The sequence continues at coordinate 72,650,408 of CM044906.1, forward strand.
AAGAAGATGAAGACTTAATTTGGACTTGAAGTGATTCTCCGGCAATGGTACGGTTGGCTTATAAGGCCAAGAGTGATGGTGCCGCCGGAACGTCAATTCCGATCGGTGCTTAAAATTTCTACCTCCCCTCTTTCTTGTTTCACGCAACAAAAACTTGCAAATTTTCACCTTAAATCTGTGAATTGTGTTTTTTGATTTTCACCGACGGGATTATAAAGAGAGGCAACAGCCAAAGACCGTTGGGTAAACATCCATGGATAACGAGGTGGTGCTTTGTCCCTTGGATAAAGAAAAGGGGATGTAGAATTTGTAGGTGTAGAAGTGGAAGGTACAGAGAGGGATTAAAAGAGAGGGACAGGGTTAGGCTGAGAGATGGGGATTGAGTGGAAGATAAAGAAGATGTAGACGTTGGGGTAACATTCATCCATGGAGGCAGTGTAGAAAGCGGCGGCACCACCACCGACTTCAGCAACTATCTTTTTCCCCTTTTTCCACTTGTTCTCGTAATTCAGAGTCTGATATGGATACAATTTTGACTAATCCAAGGGTAAATAATACTTCTAATGTTTCTGTTTTGGATATTTCAAGTGCTATAAATTCTAAAAATTCACGTATTAAGTCTGGAAATTTGCGTATTGAGTCTGAGATTGTTCCTCTGGCAACTGAGTTGAGAGGAATCCCAAGGAAGGTATTGAAACTGTCATGGTAGATATTGAAGCTACCATTGTCAACTCTTTTGATAACCATGGAGCATAAACTAATAGTTCTGTTGAGAACACAAATAATGGTAAGTCTGTTGTGGTTGATAATATTGGTGATCCCACAGTTTAAGGGTTGGTTTAAGGATGCATCTATGATGTTTTAAAGAAGATTGATTGTGGTGTTCACTTGGTTCATATCATTAAACTTTCTAATACACTAGTTTTGCGGGGTGTTACTGTGTTACCGTTAATATCGCTACGTATTCTTCGTAAAAAGTGTTATTGTAGGCATAGGTGTCTTTATATGATTTTAATCTTTCCTTGCATTCCACTATTTGTTGTAAAGTGGTTTTGTCTAGGTGATTGAAAGTTGTTGATTCAAATGTTGAGGCAATGTTGGTGTTTTTTGTCTTTAAAAAAATGGAGGAGCCTAGATTCTGTATTGATGAGGTTGAGCTGCTGCTATTTAATGCATTTTTTTTGCTAAAACATACTGCTTTGGTCTTCAACAACTTAAAGAATGTTTTAGTTCCCCTCGTAGGCTTTTTTATTATATCCAATACTATTAGGCTTTTATTCTCTTTGCTTCCCCGGGAGTTGCATCTCCATAATGCTTTGATAGATTGTTTCATTACGATATGAAGCATTTTTTTGATAGATTGTTGTATTACGCAATGTTAATGGTGATATTTTGTCTGTTAATAAAAAGTGTTACTGTAAACGCTGCGATTATATTCGGCTTTCAAATACTACGTCGAAAGGGTATCAAATGAGGTCTCAAAACGAAGAGAAAAAAAATATGAACTTTGGTGAAACAATTTTGATGATCGATGTTCTAAATCAAAAGTTACGGTCGTTTATAAGAAAAACGCTCCGGTTAATCGGCTTTAAAAATTTACGTCGGAAAGGTATCGTATAAAAACTCAAATTAAAGAGCAAAAAAAAATGAATTTTGATGAAAACATTTCGATGATCGAAGTTTTAAATCAAAAGTTACAATTGTTTAAAAATACAACAAAAAAACAAAACACTACATCCGAAAGAAGAGACGCGCTGCTTTTACTCAATTTCCGGACGGTGCTGTTATAATAGGAGTAATTTTGTCCGTCTGAAATTTTTTTGTCATTTTTACAACTAAAAAAAATAAGCATGTCCTATTTACTAATTTTGTAATTAAAAATATTATTTTCCCTCGATCCCAATCTTATTTTAGATAATAATGTCATAAAAAAAGATGTCGGCCTGATGACAGAAAAAATATCTACACCAACCATTTGTACAGAACAGCCAAAACTTAATTGTCGCAGCAATATACATTCCATAATAATTTTTTTGCAAATTGAAACAAATCCAAATCCAAACTCAAACCCAAATAAAAAAAACAAAAATCAAAAGAAGTAACAGCGACTTCTTGTGACCAGGAAACTTTGACTAAGGTGTTATTAAGGAGCATTTGCATTCATGGCTAACCGCGACTGACAGCTTCCTATTGCATCCATCCCTGCATCCAAAGGTTAGAGACCTGAAATTTTGTACGCTTGAAGCTTGACGATCAGAAAGTTAATACTATTACTTACGCACGGAACTGTTCCGGATCCATGCGAAAGGAAACCACCAGTTAAGAAGAAAATCAAGGGCCCTTCACGGGGAGTTATGATAATTCAATTGTGTTAAATATAGGCTATTAAAATAGCTTAAGCTTTGGAGAGATATGATAATTTAAAACAAAATGCAGATTTTTGTTGGAAATTGAAGGGTGCCTCTCTATAGAGGCATCACCCAACAATTTTCCCACGTCCAAAGGCGGCGCATGTCGCGTGACTCGTGACATTGTCATATACCCTCTTAGACCAATTAAACTTTGAGGGTAGTCAGTGTGTCTTGACTTCTTGAACTTGCCTTAAATAAAAATCTGTTTTTTTTGTAACCTCACTTTAGAATAGGGGTAAAAACATCACCCAAAGCATTTTAACACCTGAAAACCGACGGTTCATCAAATCAAAACCTATTTCTACCGGCTTCACGTCTCTAACAATACTAGCATGTCGCTAGACATAGTATTCATCCTTTAATCACAAGCAATAAGGGGGGGGAAAAAAAAAACTATAAATCCATATGAAAACAAGTATACCTTTCACTTAACTTGTGATCCTGTCGAGCTACTCCATGAAAAATAAAATGGTAAAGTAATAAGCAAGAGGTACTTAAGACATTGTTTAAGGGGTCACACGCATATAAACAGGGCTCACATGAATGTCGAGCCTTCTTATCACTCTTATTGATCAAGCGCACTAACTAGAAACTGAAAGCCACAAATGCTGTAAGCATCCGTCCTCTACCACCACAACAATACCCTATGCAGTTGTAGAATATCAAAGCAGAAAATGTTGAAAGGAATGTATTTTATTCACTGCAAATCAAATGGCTATATATAGCCTTACACAGAAACAAAAACGTGGCTGATCACTTGATCATCCTAAAAACTAGGAAGCATAAATCACTACTAACTAATCCCTATAGAATAGGTCTTCAACTAACTAATTTGACTTAGTCAGATTTATTTCAACATAAATAAAAGACTTAATAAACTAACATTCCCTCCCTTAAGCTAAAACATTTCCTTCAAGCTAAAACATTTCCTTTTTAGCTTATATTGCCAGCTTCCACCATTCCAAGCATACTTCGAAACTTCTCAAATTGATCCAGCTTTAATGGCTTTGTCATTATATCAGCAACTTGATCTTCGGTCCTACAGTAGTTCAACTCAATGACCCCATCAGTCACTAGGTCCCTTAAGAAGTGAAATCTAACATCAATGTGCTTGCTTTTACCATGAAACACTATAGTAGAACTGTTGTCACACAAAATGACTGTACTTGTCTTCTTCTCAACTCCAAGTTTCTCCAAAATCCTTTTGAGCCAAACACATTGGCAGGCACACATAGCAGCAGCTATGTATTCTGATTCTGTGGTAGATAAGGCCACTACTGGCTGTTTCTTTGAGGCCCAAGACACAGCCCCTGACCCCATGAAGAACACATATCCTGAAGTACTTTTCCTGTCATTAAAATCTCCAGCATAGTCACTGTCTGTATATCCAACAAGTCTGTAATTTGCTTCTCCTCTTTTGTAAAGAATTCCAAGTTCAGATGTGCCCTTCAGATAGCTGAGCATTCTCTTTGCTGCTAGCCAATGCATCATAGTAAGGCTAGCCATGAATCTACTGATTAAGCTCACTCCATACATCAGGTCTGGTCTGGTTATAGTCAGATACATGAGGCTGCCAACCACTTGTTTGAACAAGGTTTCATCAACTTTAGTCCCTCCTTCATCCTTGATCAGTTTTGTCCCTAGAACAACTGGATTCTTCACAGCATTGCTTTCCTTCATTCCAAATCTTGCTAGTACTTCTTGAGCATATCTTTTCTGACATATAAAGATTCCATCTGAACAATGTTTGACCTCAATTCCAAGAAAATGCCTCATTTTCCCCAAGTCAGACATCTCAAATTCCATCATCATTGAGTGTTTAAACTCATCACACATGTCTGTATCATTTCCAGTATAAATTAGATCATCAACATACAGACTTACTAGAAGAATCTTACCTCCTTTTGATTTTGTGAACAAGGTATGCTCATGAGGGCATCTTTCAAAGTTCTCTCGCATGAAATAAGCCTCAATCTTGCTGAACCAGGCCCTTGGTGCTTGCTTAAGCCCATACAGTGTCTTCTTGAGTCTGTTCTTCCCCTTGTTTCACAAATCCTTCAGGCTGTTGAACAAACACTTCTTCTTTAAGCTCCCCGTAAGAAAAGCACTGTTCACATCTAACTGAAAGATTTCCCAACCAAATTGGGCAGCTAAGGCAATAATTACCCTGATTGTATCAAGTCTGGCCACAGGAGCAAACACCTCAGTGTAGTCTATTCCATGTCGTTGTGCATATCCCTTGGCCACCAATCTTGCTTTAAATTTATCTACCTCTCCTTCTTCATTAAGATTGGTTTTAAATACCCATTTGACCCCAATAGTTTGAGCTCCTTGAGGAAACTTGGTAAGTTCCCAAGTCTGATTCTTCTCAATTGCCTCCATTTTTGTTGCCATAGCTTCTCTCCATTTCTGATCTTGTATAGCTTCATCATTGAAAGAAACTGGATCCTTCTCAATCACCATCATGGCACTTAAGTGTTCCTCATCTTCTTCATTTCCTGTCTCAAAATCATTCAGCCATACTGGTGCTTTCCTTTGTCTAATTTCCCTCCCTTGAGCCAAACTTCCAGGTGGAGTAGGTATCTCAGCAGTTGGCTCATCTTGTGGTAGGGCAGGAGCAATTTCTTCATTGGTTTCATCCTCAGTGTCTTCATCAGGCCATTCTAGAACATCTTGTCTGTTCTCTTCTTCTGTTCTGCCCAATGTCTTCTTCAAACACCACATCTCTACTGATTATGATGGTTTGTGTGACAGGGTCATACAACCTCCATGCTTTTGACTCATCACTGACCCCAAGGAAAACACACTTTCTGCTTTTGTTGTCAAGTTTACTCCTTTTTTGATCAGGAACATATACATGAGCAATACAACCAAAAACACGAAAATAATTTACCATTGGTGTCTTCCCAGTCCATGCTCCTTGTGGTGTTTGATTTTCCAATGCTGCGGTAGGGCTTCTATTTTGGACATGAACACACCATTTCACAGCTTCAGGCCAAAAAAACCCTAGGAACCTGTTTTTCAGCCAACATAGACCTAACAACATTCATAATTGTCCTATTTTTCCTCTCAGCTATGCCATTCTGTTGAGGAGTAAAAGCTGCTGTCAGTTGCTTACTGATACCATGGGTTTGACAGAATGCCATGAACTCATTTGAGTTGAATTCACCACCCCTGTCAGTTCTCAGACCTGCTATATGTTCACCGGTCTCTTTTTCAACAAGAACTTTGTAATTTTTAAACACATTTAAGGCTTCTGACTTCTCATGTAGAAAATACACCCAAGTCTTTCTAGTCAGATCATCAATAATGCTTAAAAAGTACCTTTTGTTGCGGTTTGAAATTGGTTTGATTGTGCCACAGATGTCTGAGTGTACAAGTTGAAGTCTGTGTGATGCTTTCCATACACTCTTCTTTGGTATGAGATCTCTGTGTTGCTTGCCTATTAAGCAGCAGATAGTGCATATCTTGTCTGTAGCTTTAAGATCAGGTAAATCATCCACCATCCCTTCTTTATAGTTCAGGTGTCCAAATCTGCAGTGCCATTTGTGGAATTCCTTGTCTGAAGTGACCTCACCTTGTAAACACATGATGCCATTGGGTACCATAGAGACTGTTAGACAGAACATCCTGTTCCTGCTCATATGAGTTTGCATAATCACCCCTTGTTTAGGATGAAAGACCTTGCAACCTCCATCTTGAAACAAGACAGACAACCCTTTTTCTTGAAGTTGTCATACACTCAGCAAATTACTTTTCAGTTCAGGAACATAATAAACATTTGAAATTACCTGAGCGATCCCATTTAGCTTCATTCTTATGTTTCCTTTTGCTACTACAACCATCTTTGCATTATTTCCAAGCTTCACTGTTTTTGTAAGGCCATCTTCTAGCACTTCAAAAGCCATAGCTTATTCCCTGTCATATGGTTGCTACATCCTGAATCAAGGAACCATAATTCATTCTTTTCTGATTCCTGAGTTTCTTCATAGGCCATCAGCAGAAGTTCTTCTCTTTCCTCCATTTCAACATAATTTGCAGTTTTTTCCCATTCTGGACATTCATACTGAAAATGCCCCAACTTGTGGCATTTGTAGCACTCAATGGTTGCTTTATTGAGTGATTGTCTTCCTCTTCCCCTGCCACGTCCTCCTCTGTAAGCATTTCGACCCCTCCCTCTATTGGATCCTTCATCTGAACCAATTTTCAGGACATGCTCTTCCTCTTGATGTCCTTGCATACGTTGTTCATGAACCAACAAACTTCCATGGAGTTCATCAATGCTTAGGGTATCCAAATCATTTGCTTCCTCTATAGAACATACAACATAAGCATATTTTGGGGTCAAAGATCTGAGAATTTTTGACACCACTGTGCTTTGTTCCACTTTCTCACCATTTGCCTTCATCTTGTTGACCACACTCAGGGTTCTGCCCACATAGCTATCCACCTTCTCTCCTTTCATAGTGAGCAATTCAAATTCCCTGCGTAAAGCCTGGAGTTGAGACCTCTTTACCCTTGTTGATCCCTGATATTTCTTCTTCATAATTCCTTTGGATGTCTCCTTGTCAAGGATTGTCTCCAGAATTTCTCGATCAATTGATTGAAACAAGAAATTCTTCACCTTCGAATCCTTGAGTTTGGCTTCTTCTACTGTCTTCCTTTGTGCCTCACTTGCCGTTCCTGTCCCAACTGCACCAACTGGGATCCCTTCTTCCACCAGATTCCATATTTCTCTGCTTCTCAAGAAATTTTCCATCGTCATAGCCCAAAAATCGTAATGACCATCGAATCTGGGAATAGACGGCTGCACAAACTTATCTCCTAAATTCATTGTGATTCACTTTTAACGCAGCTCTGATACCAAATGTAGAATATCAAAGCAGAAAATGTTGAAAGGAATGTATTTTATTCATTGCAAATCAAATGGCTATATATAGCCTTACACAGAAACAAAAACGTGGCTGATCACTTGATCATCCTAAAAACTAGGAAGCATGAATCACTACTAACTAATCCCTATAGAATAGGTCTTCAACTAACTAATTTGACTTAGTCAGATTTATTTCAACATAAATAAAAGACTTAATAAACTAACAGGAGTGGCCTTGCACGTATGCTGATAAGCATATATACGTACATAGCGCCAAGCCTTACGAAAAATCAATATTTTATTGTCTCGCAACATTTCAATGCATGCGTTGACTTAGACTTCAATCTTTTAGCAAATTTATAGCAGATGTGCTCTATCTCAAAACAGTCTTTATGCCAGAAAAAAAAAAAAAAAAATTTGTCCCTACAAGATTTTCCTGACAATTGCTAATTAAAACGGACTCCTCTTTGCAAATCATAAATATAATAATCAGAAAAATCAGCATACTGTTACAAGAAACTCTGTACCTACATCAGATATAAGAATTCGATACCTCTATTCAATTCCGGTTTCTATTCAATCAAATGCAAATCAATCAAACCATACATACACAGATAAAAACCTAACCAATGGCTGAAATGTTTGCCAATTGTTTTGCTCTAAAAAGTCAGAAATTACGAAATGAAGAAGAAAGAAGATGGATGGTTCATACCTGAAAGATAATCTTGCGAAGCTTCACAACTTTGTCGAATTCCTCAGGTCCTTCACCTGAAATTACAACATAATTAGTTAGTGAGTTTCTTGTGTCCTGACAAGTCTCAACTCTCAAACAACCCCCTCCTCCCTCTCTCTTTTCCTTCCTTTGGCCCTATTTGAATATTTCCCCTTCTAGGAAACTAAGGATATTTCAAATGTTAGCAATGTAAAATAACCATAAATTAAATGATGAGATCATAAATTATACTCGAACTAAATAAGAAAGAATGCAGGGCAACGTATATCTGCCGTTAGAACCCTATAATCCCAATCTGTCACCGAGTGCATTGACACATTCCAGCCCTTCTTCCATCCCAGCAAGACCTTCCAATTGCTCATCAAACCCCTGATTCAGTAACTCATCCCAAAATATCTCGTCTAGTTCATCCCGTTCCACCTCCTCTTGCACCCTGTTTGCTCGACCAAATCCTTGCATCTCTAATGCTAATGCTTCTAATTCAGATACTTGATTGAACCCATTAGGGTCTCCATAGTCTAAAGGTTCAGCTTTTACAGAACTTGATGGGAAAAACCCATCAGGGCTTTGGCAAGATTCTGCATAAGCAACACCATTGGAAGTACTACTAGGCTCCCCGTGTTCAATTGGTCTGGGCCTTTTCTTGGTGATGACTTGTTCAAGTTCTATTCTTTTTTCCTTCTGCTGCTGGAGTAGCAGCGGCAAAAACTGTGGATATTGCATAGCTTTTGCTAGGAAACGCATCATTTGTCGCTGCTTTTTCTCTGTTCCTTGTAATCTTAGCTCCATGGATTGAAGATATGCTCTAGTGGCATGATGTTGCTGTCTGAGCTTCACAAGCTCCATCAACAAAACATGCTTATCCCTCCTTAGACGATCCACTTCGGGATCCAGTCCAAATCTCGCGAGTTCAACACAAGGACCTACAGGTTGTTGCAGAGGAACTTGTTGAAAAGATGACTTTCTTCTTCTGATGTTCCTAAGCAAATGCTTCTGCCCCCTTAAGAATAATTCGTTGGCGAACTCCCATCTGTCTGGGTCAATCTTTCTGAAACCCTACAAGAATCCAAAACCCAGTTTCAATATAGCATATACACCGGACCTACTATTTCTTTATCTTTTTTTTTTTTTTTTTTTGCTTAAAGCTCCCGGTATCCGGAACCCACTGGTCCGACAAATCCGGAGTTCGGCCCGGGTCGTGCCAGCAGAGTCCGACTCTTACTCATGGGTAAGGCAAATGATCTCCGTGACCCCAACAATGTCAGACTCCGTGTCTCATAGCAATTATTATTTCTATTAAATACTTTTCGCATATCCGAGCAAATTTCTGGCTGATAAAACTACTTTTTGCATATATAGTTATATGAAACGCAGGCTGAAGAAATTTAACGAACATACAGATGAACGTTGACTCATAGGTGGAAGTTTAATCCAACTTTGGCTCATAAGTAAATCATCTCACATAAAGATGAACGTTGAATCAGAGGTGGAAGTTTAATTGATCTAACTTTTGCATCTCCACACAGTATTAGTGCACCTAAGCTCTATAAGGAAAACAGGGGAAATCAGACTAGGAAGAAAAAGAAAAAAAAAATTAACAGAACGAAAGGAAGAGCAATTACATAAGTGTTAAGCTGCCTGACAAAGCTTGAGAAATTGTTGTGCTTAAAGAATCTAGGAAGAAGTGAAGTAGAGAATCCATGAGCATCCCACACCACAAAGCTCTGGCCTCCTCTGCTCCAAGAAACAATGCAATCTGTACTAGGATCATCCACCATATCAAACGTCTTGATAAGGAAAGGCGGTGGTCCTGGATCATGAAGCCCCTCGATCGCCACCGGCGGTGGCAGCGGCTCCGACACCAGTATCCCTGAATTTGAAGAACATGGTCCAGCAAACTCAGTATACTCCTCCTTCACTGGGTACCGAGGATCCATCAATTTTTTTTAATTCGGAAAACAGAATTCAATTAGATCAAAAACTACCGAAAATTCATCCAATTAAGGGAGAATTGAAATTATTGAAGCCACAGATGGCGTCACAAGATCAGAAGGATTTTTTTTTTCCAAGTGTTAAAAAGCAAATTAGCAAAAAATTATGGAGTAGTTAAAAAATTTGGTAGTGGAAGACTGGAAGGTTCTAGACTTCCGGAATTTGGAGCCACATGAAATTGAGAACTTTCTTTTTAGAAAATGGAAGGGTATATATTTTATTTATTTCGGTGTTAGTACGGATTTTAGAATTTAGGTTTATTTTAATCAAATATTTTATTGTTTCGTGCTGGAAGGATTTTTTTTTTTTAATTTTATAATTGCAATAATGGAAGCTTCGCACTCGATCGAAGGATCCATTTTCAAGGAACTTGAGAAACGTCTAGAAGCTTTGGGTGGAAATGGAGGCCAAGTGGGGGCGCTTTTTTTATTAGTACTATATTATTATATTTTATTATTGATCTGTTCCGTTCCACCAATTATTTTAATGGATCGCTATCAAAAAAAAAAAATTATGGATTTGTATCCGGAAAGAAAACTTTACTGTTATAAAATATATCAATTTACTATCAAAAGAAAGGTACAACAATGAGTCATCACAGTATTTCAAGGCAACAGATACGCAAACAAACTATTACCCCCCGTCTAACATTTCAAGAAAATAATGAAGGCACGGAGTAGGGGGCCATTGATGTGCCTAAATTATACTTCGGTTCGCGAATCCTTATTCGGGTCTGACCGGCCACCAACATTAGTGGATGAGAACACTGGCCATTACAGCCCGCGAGCTTGCGAGCCAAATTAGAGCCGCGAGCCTTCGGATCAATTCCAAGCCCTCAACCTTATGCGACGACAAAAGGGATTAAGGGGCCGACATGCGATCTCATTTAATAAACGGGTCCGCCAGCGACCTCGACCATAATATCTAGAGGGAGAACTACCTCAAGTACAGTGAGACAATGATACAAAGGTTACAGGGATCGGCTCCACTACGAGCCCGCTACTATAGCTAAATATCTATTATATACTGTATGTCGTCAATTGTAAATAAACCGGCTCTAGTCGGTGGCTCCCCCTATAAATAGGAGAGCATGTAACCCATTTAAGGGGCGGATCATAATGTATAAAAAGAAGGCAAAGCCAAATTGCCTCCGTCATCTTCTCTCATAAAAGCACCACCGCCGGAATCCATTGCCGCCACCGGGCACCACCGGCTAACACCACTTTTACATACTTTTATAGTCAGATATCCTACATACAAACACCGCTAAAACAACCGAGATGATTTCGATATCATCACTTTCCTTCTGTTTTTTCTACTCTCAACTGGGTGAGGTGCTTTGAATATCTCTATCTATGTAATAAATGTTGATTTATGGAGTCCTATGATCACAAGCATTTAGTATGCATTAAATATTTATCACTGCAGCTCTTTCATAGTCATATGTTTAAGAATGTCTTTTTGGTTTAGATCTACTAAATGCTGTGATTCTTGTGGTACACCTGCTGATTGCTGTGATTCAGTTTTTAAAAATTGTTTTTGAATATATGTATCTATGTAATAAATGTTCGGTTATTCTTCCATCTGCTTAACAGATTAATTCTTTGCATTAGCTTCCTCATATATATTCCTCTTGCTATGGCTGAGATATTGCAAATTACAACTTTTTGTGCTTTGCTCTCTGCTCATGCTTTGCTGACACTCTTTGAAAACATCTGTCTAGTATTATTGCATTAATAAAAACAAGATCTCCTTTTTAGCATTTACTTCTCATTAACTATTTATAAGTGCACTATTACACTCATGTGTTTTGAAGTTTCTCTTTTTTCCACAACTATCATATGTTCATCTTGCAGTTTTTGTGTTGTTAAAAAGTATCATACTTTGTTTGGCTTTCAATGTTTACTGTGCTTTTTAGAATTTGTTTACTTATTTACTTCTTCTTTATGACCTGTGCAGTAACAGCCTGCTCCTTCAGATCTTTCTTCATAACAGGTATGCTTGCTTCTCTCTCACCTCTTATCATGGTCTACTTTCATAGTTGAACATGTTCTTTCTTTTACTATTCTGCCGAGTATGTTGTTTTCAAGCCTTAACCTAGAATTCATTTTGATGATTCTGATTGCTTAAGTTGTTCTTTCGCTCCTTCAGCTCTTAACATTTCTCCTTTGTAGTTTAGCATGTCTTAGATATCATTGTTCAGTCCTTCATAGTTGTCTAGGGAAGTTGCTCATGACCTTTCTGTATGTCTTGTGGTTTTTGGCCTGCATGAGTGTCACTGTTGGTTGTTTCTTTTCAAAAACTTGTCTTGTATTATTGGATTCATATGACCTGCCTCTGTTTACGGCTGCAGTATGACACTCATATGCTCAGCTTCCACTTTCTCTCTGTTCTGAACATTTGTCATGGTTTTTTTTTCGTCTTTCATCATTTACTGTCATATTTGGCATTGGTTCATTTATTTACTTGGTCAAATGGTTAGGAATATCTTTTCTGTTTATATCTACTAAATGCAATCCATACTATTGACTCATTTATTGCACAGTAATATTTTATCTGCTTTGTTCTCGGCTCGTGCTTCAGTGACATTCATTGAAGAGAGCTGTTTAATATTATTTCATTAACATCAACAAGCCCTCCTTTCTAGCATTTACTTTCCATTGACTGTTTGTAAGTGCAGTACTACACTCAGGAATTTTGAACACTCAGGTGTTACGAAACTACTGTCTGTGTTCTTTTCATACCTTGTCACGGGCTAAGTTGTGTTATTTGTCCATTCTTAGTTCTTGATATAGTGGCTTTTGATGTAGTAGTTATGTTGTGCCTGCACCAGGTTCTCAAAGTTGGATAGTGAAATCTTTTTTAGGATTTGAAACAACCAAATAAGGACTAAGGGCAAGGCAAAGCCTAGCCTTTTTTTTTCCTTACCTGCTTTCTCTGACCAAACTAAGGGCATGGCTGCCTTCCCACCTACAACCAATCAACGTCTTCCTGTCAATGATATTCAGTCTTCTAAATATGACTGTCTTCTCCCACCAATGTCTATGCCTAATAAAGTTTCAATGAATGCTTCTGAACAATTTGTGACACTGAATACTTCTAATAATAACATGTTTTCTTTGAATCCAGACAATACCCCTCTCGAATTATCTGACTTTCCTGTCTCTGGACTGTTAAACAAACAGTCTATTGGTACCTTTGACTCATACAAGCCTCCGATATGCCAGGACGAGGGAGGTATGCCTAAAAAACATTCTGCTTCTGTACCGACTGTGCTTACTCATTCTGAGTACAGAGCTCTTGCCCTCCTTCGATACACACACAAAGGCTGAGACGTAAGCAAGCACGCCTGAATACAAAACCATTCATTAAGTGTCCTGCTATTTCACATCATGCCCAAAGAGACACATGCGTTGTTAGAACACAACTTTCTGGTCTTTCAAACCCAAAAAAAGTGAACACAAAAACACGTAAAAGAAAAAGAAATTTGCCTGTGGGTAGGGAATTTCTAAATTTCACACCTGAGAGTCCTACCATTATGGATCCTGCTTTTGATTTCCACCATTGTGGTGCAAAGAAGTTTCCACATAAAACATCAAATCTTTGTTGTTCTGATGGTGATGTTACTATTGTACAAAATGCCATATCGAATCGTCTACGTGATTTGCTTCTTGCCCCCTACACATCTGAGCCAAGAAGCTTCAAAGTTATGATTTGTGCATACAATAATCACTTGGCTTTTACTTCTCTAGGGATAAAATACGACAAGAAACTTGCCAAAAGAAACAAGGGCATATATACATTTAGGGTTCAAGGCCAGGTCTACCATTGGATTAATGATTTAGAGCCAACCAAAGATATTCCTAAGAATCTACAATTCTATTACCATGACACTGACTACGAGCTTACTACACGGTTGTCTGTGTGCCTAGATCTAGACCAACAAATGTTACAGCTTTTGCTAGACATTCTAGGTGTTAACCCTTATGCTCGCTTCTTTCGTACATTATCTACTATACCATGCTTGGATGACCACCAAATAATCTTGCGACATAATCCTGTAGTCAATAGTAAGACTGATGAGAGTCAACTTTGTTAGCATTTCACAGGCATTTTAGCCCATATTTGTAGCCTATTCGATGTGATTTTGGGGTAGTTAAGTGGTTTTTATAGCACATTTCACCACTAGTTGAATCACGAGACGATAAGACGTTTACGTCCGAAATCTCCATATTTTTGGCTGAATTGTGTGTGTATTATTGGCATTTGTCACGCTTGTGTTTTCTTGTTTTTATAAGTTATAGGTGCGGAGTGATAGAGCGCGTGACGATAATCAACACGGTACAAAAATCGTCTAAAACGGAGTTCATATGAAGAAATGACGTGTGACTCAAATTCAAAAATTCGAAAAAAATATTATTATTCAACTGTGTCGGGATCCCGGCTTTTTTTTGAGTGGGAGGTGAAGCCCCAGCATTTTGGTCCGTTTTGCTGCTCCTTTCTTCAATTAAAAAAATAATGTCAAATGGGCCCACGGCCTATAACTCATTTAACTCATTTAATGAGGCAATTTTATTTAATTTTCTAAAAATTTCCGAAGGGTAATAACGGAGGTCGGCGTCGAATTTTTATATAAAAAGCCACTTATATTAAATTTCAACACACAATTTTACACCATAATTTTATTTTTATTTTTCTTCCCTGCCGTTGTTCTTCCCTTAGATCAGAACATATTTCTTTTATTTCTTTTCCTGCAATTCCCTGGAGAACAACAGCACTGTTATTTTCTTATTTGGCAATTGGTACACAACTTATTTGGCAATTGGTACATAACGAAGTGACGATTCGAGTGATGCTACAGTTTCTTTTGGTAAATTTTATTTAATCTTTTTTTATCATGTATATTATTAATTCCTCCATAAATTTCTGCACTTTTATTTTTATTATGCATAGCTAAATTTTCTGATAGCTAGATTATGTGATGAATCGTGAAATTAATGCCTAAACGATGATATAGGGATGAGTAGGGGGGCTAAAAAGCTGAATCTTTTAAATTGTTGTGTTCTAAAACTTGAGTCTAACATTGTTGAATCTTTTGAATTGTTGTGTTCTAATCCATTAAAGGCATTAGACTCAAATTTTAGAACACGACAATTGAAAAGATTCAACTTTTTAGCCCTACTCATCCCTAGATCATCGTTTAGGCATTAATTTCGTGATCCATCATATAATCTAGCTATCAGAAAATTTAGCCATGCATAATAAAAATAAACGTGCTGAAATTTATGGAGGAATTAATAATAAACATGATTAAAAAGATTGAATAAAATTTACCAAAAGAAACTGTAGCAATCCATCACTTGAATCATCACTTCGTTGTGTATCAATTGCCAAATAAGAAAATAACATTGCTGTTGTTCTCCAGGGAATTGCAGAAAAAGAAATAAAATAAATATGTTCTAATCTAAGGGAAGAACGGTGGCAGGGAAGAAAAATAAAAATAAAATTATGGTGTAAAACTGTGTGTTGAAATTTAACATAAGTAGCTTTTTATATAAAAATTCGACGCCGACCTCCGCTATTACTCTTCGGAAATTTTCAGAAAATTAAATAAAATTGCCTCCTCCCCCCTTCTGTTTTGCACGCTTCATTAAATGAGTTATAGGCCGTGGGCCCCTTTGACAACTAGCCACTCCCATTTGCAGCTTTTCTTTTTTCTCTTTTTTTTATAATTATTTTTTTAAAATTATTTTTTTAATTGAAGAAAGGAGCAGCAAAACGGACCAAAATGCTGGGGCTTCACCTCCGGGTTAGTCTTCCCTAGTCATTCCATTTACACCGTAAATACACGTGGATGATTCTGGACCACACAGTTTAAATTTGGGATGAAACTGTGTGGTCCAGAATCATCCACGTCACTTACTCCTCAAATATCCTCCTCATAGAAGAATTACCCTCACCTCCCACACAACACAAAAGTCGGGATCCTGATACAGTTGAATAATAATATCTTTTTCGAATTTTTGAATTTGAGTCACACGTCATTTATTCATATGAATTCCTTTTTAGACGATTTTTGTATTGTTGTGATCATCGTCACGCCCTCTATCACGCCGCACCTATAACAAATAAAAACAAGAAAACACAAGCATGACAAATGCCAATAATACGCACACAATTCAGCCAAAAATATGGAGATTTCGGATGTAAACGTCTTATCGTCTCGTGATTCAACTATTGGTGAAATATGCTATAAAAACCACTTAACTACCCCAAAATCACATCGAATAGGCTACAAATATGGGGTAAAATGCCCGTGAAATGATAGCAAAATTGACTCTCATCAAAGACGTATAGCAAACCTACTGTGTCACAGGCTGCTGGCAGCTGATGAAACATCCAGTGATGTAACCCATAGGGATATACGAGTTTATCAACACAATGGGGAGTCTAAAACAGTCCAATTACTTTGGATGTTATGATCCGCTTCAGTACCAGTTGATGTTTCCTTATGGCGATCCTAGATGGCGTCAAGGAATTCCTAGAAATGGGGTTAAGAAGAAAAAGAAAAGGGTTTATCCTCTCAAAAACACTTCCAACAATACCTCTCCAAACCTTTTTGCTAATGAGTGAATAGATGCTAAGGTCAGAAGAACAAGGTATTAAAGAATCAAACTATCTTTCGTATACTATCTTTCTTAGGCACACATCTGATACATGTTATAATACTTACATCTGCTGCTACATTTGATGAAGATCATTCCTTTGTCTCATTAAGAGAGTATTATTCGTATAAATTTCAGATAAGGAATGATGATGAATCACATATAATGCGTTACGGTAGGCTTTTCCAGCAATATTGCGTGGATATGTACGTAAAACTAGAGACACAAAGATTAGACTTTTTTAGGGTGAAAGCAAAGCAAGAGGAGTTTAGGCAAGAATTCTTACAAGGGATTGTAGATGCGGTTGGAAGTGGTGAGAATGAACCATCAAAGATAGGACAACACATTGTTTTACCGGGAAGCTTCATTGGAGGGCCCCGTCATATGCGTAAAAAGTACGTTGATGCAATGACATTAGTTCAGAAATTCGGTAAACCTGATATATTCCTTACAATCACGTGCAATCCTAACTGGCCTGAACTAAAAATACATTTACTCCCTACAGAAATAACACAATATAGACCAGACTTAACAGCTAGAGTGTTCTATGCAAAACTTGAAGAGCTACTTTTTAATTTTTTTTTTTGGTGAAGTGTCTACATACACCTATGTAGTTGAGTATCAAAGGCGTGGCTTGCCCCATGCACATTTCTTACTAATATTGAAAAAAACCTTTCAAGCTACATCACCCTCAAGAATATGATAAAATTGTTTCTGTTGAGCTCCTTGATTCAGTTTTGAATCCTGCTCTATATAAGGCTGTTGTCAAACATATGCTTCATGGTCCATGTGGAAACCTAAACCCAGGGAGTGTTTGCATACGTAAGAACAGCACTTGCAAGGACATGTACCCTAAAGAATTCTGTTGTGATGAAACATCAGCAACAGACGATTCTTATCCAAAATATCGTAGAAGAAATGATGGCAAGAAAGTATTTGTACGTGGAGCATGGTTAGACAATAGATGGGTTGTACCTCATTCCCCTTATTTGGTGGCTTTGTTTGATTGCCATATTAATGTAGAGATGTGTACGTCTATAAAGGCAGTAAAATATATCTACAAGTACATATGCAAGGGTAGTGACAAAATACTTTTCCAACTCTCTAATCCTTCGAATCAGACACCCGTTATTGATTAAATAACCGAGTTTGTCTTGGCTCGTTGGATATCACCTCCTGAAGCCATGTGGAGGATTTATAGGTTTCCAATGAGTGAGATGAAACCTCCTATTATTCCTTTGCCTTTACACGTAGAAAACTACCAACCAGTAAGATTTAAAATCAATCAAACCCTGGAAAGTTTAATACATTATGAACAACGGCACAAAAGTATGCTGATTGAATTCTTTGCAATGAATCAGTCAAATGAAACTGCAAGGACACTTAAATGCACATATCTGAATTCCCTACACATTTTATATGGGTTTCAAACAAAAAGAGATGGCAAATCAGAAATAGGGGTGACTCGATTGGCAGAATTGTAACTGCACACCGACTGAAGGTGAGAGATTTTACCTTCGCTTGTTGTTGTCATCTGTTCGTTGTCCTACTTCTTATGACAGCCTGAAAATGTTCAATGGCATTCTTGCAAATAGTTTCTGTGAGGCTGCCTTGCTTCATGGTTTGTTACAAGACGATAATAGTCAAGAATTATGTTTAGAAGAAGCATCTGTATTTCAAATGCCATATGAACTAAGACGGTTGTTTGCAAGTATTTTAGTTTACTCACTACAAATGACCCAGAAACACTCTACCTGAAATTTGAAACCGCTATGTCTGAGGACTTTTCTAGGGATCAAAAAATGACTACAAGAGAAGTGAGGGATGCTACTCTCCGTCAAATTAATTCTTTCCTGCATTCAATGGGTAAAAGCTTAGATACATATTTCACCTTAGATTCAGACCAGTCACACAATTCATATGAAGACCTAGGGAAAGAGATAAGAGCAGAAGCTAATATAGTTGTTTCTGCTACAGATATGTCACTGAAGCATATGCATAATTCAAGAAAAGAAGTTTTCAATCAAATTACAGATACAATATATGCTGGAAAATCAGGTGCCTTCTTTGTTGATGGCCCTGGTGGCACTGGCAAGACATTCTTATATAAGGCTGTACTTGCAGAAGTAAGGTTCAAAGGATCCTTTGCTTTGGCAACTGCTACATCTGGAATAGTAGCCTTAATTCTACCAGGCGGTAGAACTGCTCATTTGCGTTTCAAAATGCCACTTGATACAAATGAATTTTCAACATGCAGAGTAAGTAAACAGTCTGCGCTTGGACAGCTAATCAAAGAAAGTAAGCTCATTATTTGGGATGAAGCTCTTATGGCCAAGAAATCTGCCCTTGAGGCTTTAAATGATTTATTACAGGGCTTAATGAACAATACTGAAATCTTTGGGGGTAAAGTAGTTGTTTTGGGAGGTGATTTCAGACAAACTTTGCCGGTCGTTCCACGAGGTACTAAGTCTGAAACACTTAATGCATTGTACCGAATACTAATGATGAAGAATTTGACCTTGCTAGGCTGATCACATCAATCTATCCTATAGTTCATTCACATATGCCTACATCACATTCAATCAACAGCTCAATCTTAACTACTAAAAACGAGTTCATAGATGAAATTAACAATATGATGATAGACAACTTTCCTGGCGTTGAGGTCGAATACAAAAGTTATGACGAGACCATCAACCCTAATTTACAAGGCCAATATATAGATATACTCAATCATCTTTCCCCTAATGGTCTACGTCCACATAAACTGATGCTTAAGCAAAATTCTCCCATCATCTTATTGAGAAATTTAGATCAATCAGAAGGCCTTTGTAACGGAACCCGTTTAGTATGTAAATCTCTCAAAAGAAATGTGATAGAGGCTGAAATTGCTTTAGGAGAATTTGCTGGGAAGCAAGTCTTCTTTCACAGAATCCCACTTCAACCAACAAATGATGAATGTTATCCAGTACCTTACAAACGTGTCCAGTTTCCTATACGTTTGTGCTTTCCTGTGATCATAAACAAGGCACAAGGGCAAACATTGGACAACATTGGTGTCTATCTCAAAGAACCAGTTTTCTCACACGGCCAACTATATGTTGCATTATCTCCTGCAAGGACCTCATCATTAATGAAGGTTCTCATAAAGAAATGATTAAATGATGATTTTTATCCAGGCATGACTAAAAAATTGTCTATAAAGAGGTCTTAAGCAAGTAACAAATGTAAGATATTATAACATTTCTTTTCATTCATGTGTTCTTTTCCTGTCTATAACTACTTTCTCATATGTGGAAGTAACACTGATTACTTCAAGATTTGTGATCAGATTACAGTTAACTTGCTGGTTTATTGTCTATCTCAGTTCGTTTAGCTTTTATATATACGCCAAAGATTTACTTATGTTTTCCTTGCTTGCATATTCTTCTGTTATACCAATGATTTACTTACCTTTCCTTACATGAATGTTATTTTGTGAAGAGAGTTTGGGAAAGTAATAATACTTGAGTAAACTTCAACTTAGTTTATTCATCATAAAAGAGTGAGTATAAATAGGTACAAGTAAGTGAGAAAGGTCCTAGTAGAGTAAGCTAGGAGAGAGAGCAATTAATTACTAGAGTCGGCTAGTATTAATTGCTAGAGTTGTCTATTACCTAATAAGACAAAATAGAGTGACTTTATGACTTTATGACATATTAATTGTTTATACTATACAATTAATATGTCTTACAATTAATATGTCTCACAATTAATATGTTACACTAATGTAATAAATGTAACGTAATATTCCTACACCCCCCCTCAAACTGGGTTGTATATGTTTATACAGCCAAGTTTGCTACTCAGTCTGCTGAACATAAGTGGCGGAATGGCCTTGGTGAGAATATCAGCATTCTGGTCTACTGAGGGAACATACTGGAGTTGAATAATCTTGGCATCAATCTTCTCCTTCAGGAAGTGTCTGTCAATGTCCACATGTTTGGTTTTATCATGATGGACTGGATCCTCTGCCATGCATAAGGCTGAATTATTGTCACAGCAGAGCGTGATAGGTTGTTGAATAGTCTGCTGAAGTTCAGTAAAGACCCTTTTTATCCATAGAGCTTCACAAATACCCAAAACTAGCGCCCTGAGTTCAGCTTCAGCACTGCTCCTAGAGACAGTAGGTTGTTTCTTGCTCCTCCAGGTGACAAGATTTCCCCATACATAAGAACAGTAGCCTGTAGTAGACCTTCTGTCAGTGTGACAGCCAGCCCAATCAGCATCAGTGTAAACCTTGATAGATCTCTCAGCAGACTTGGTGAAATGTAAGCCTTGGCCAGGAGTAGACTTTAGGTACCTCAGTATCCTGTTCACAACATCCCAATGTTGCTCAGTAGGGCAATGCATGAACTGGCTAACCAAACTGACTCCATATGCAATATCAGGTCTTGTATGGGACAGATAAATGAGTTTCCCTACAAGTCTTTGATATTGATCCTTCCTGACAGCAATGTCACCATGCAGCAGGGTATTACTGGGGTCTACTGGGGATACAGCAGGTTTGCATCCCAACATACCAGTTTCCTTCAGCAGGTCCAGCACATATTTCCTTTGAGAGATTGAGATACCCTGGTTGTTTCTGGCTATTTCCATGCCAAGGAAGTACTTAAGATATCCCAGATCTTTAACTTGAAACACTTTTGCCAGAAGGGTCTTCAATTTTTGGATCTCAGCATGGTCATCACCAGTAAGGATGATATCATCCACATAGACAATAAGAATGGATCTTTTCTGGTTGGTTGTTTTGATAAACATGGTGTGATCTGAGTTGCATTGATGATATCCAGCAGCTTTAACCACAGTGGTAAGTTTGCCAAACCAGGCTCTAGGAGACTGTTTTAGGCCATATAGGGATTTTCTCAATTTGCAAACTTTCCCTTGAGTGTGAGTGTTGGCAAAACCAGGAGGTACATTCATATAGACTTCCTCAGTAAGGTCACCATTTAGGAACGCATTCTTGATATCCAGTTGGTGGAGAGGCCAGTCAAGTTGGACAGCAAGTGAGATCAGTACCCTGACAGTGTTTAGCTTTGCCACAGGTGCAAAGGTCTCTTTGTAGTCAAGTCCATATGTTTGAGTGAATCCCCTTGCAACCAGTCTAGCTTTGTATTTGTCAATAGTACCATCAGCATTGTACTTGATAGTGAACAGCCATTTACAGCTGACTGTCTTCTTTCCATTTGGGAGAGTGGTGAGGTCCCAAGTATGGTTGTCAAGGAGAGCCGTCATTTCAGTTTTGACAGCTACCTTCCACTTATCATGTTGGAGAGCCTCCTGTATATTCTTAGGAATAGAATGAGAGTCCAAGTCCTGTGTAAACATAGCAAAAGAAGGTGACAAGTGATCATAAGACACATAAGTATGGATAGAGTGATTAGTGCATGATCTCTTTCCCTTCCGGACAGCAATGGGCCTGTCATCAATAGCAGTGGAATGAACAGGGTCTGTAGGCTCAGGAAGCTGCTGAGGTTCAGGGGGTTCAGCAAGTTGCTGAGGTTCAGTGGGTTCAGTAGTTTGCTGAGGTTCAGTAGGGTGCTGGGGCTCAGTAGGCTGCTGAGGTTCAGTAGGCTGATGAGTATCAGGTGTCTGCTGAGGAGTTGGTTGAGGGATTGGAGTGATCTCAATCTCAATAAGGTTTCCATCTGTGACTGTCTCAGTAGGTTTGCTGTAGTAAGGGGTTTTTTCAAAGAATTTTACATCCATAGAATTGTAAAATCTTTTGTCAGTGGGAGAATAACACTTGTAACCTTTCCTGTCTTTGGCATAGCCTAGGAAAATGCACTTATGAGCTTTGGGATCAAGTTTGCTTCTGTGTTGGGCGTGAATATAGACAAACACAGTACATCCAAAGATCTTTGGAGGCAAGTCAGCAATGAGATGAGGACAAGGATGAGTTGTCAGCAGGGTTTGAATGGGAGTCTTGAATCCTAACACTCTGCTGGGTAACCTGTTGATCAGGTATGTGGCAGTTAATATAGCTTCACCCCACATATATTTAGGCACATGTGTGGTGAACATGACTGATCTAGCCATCTCCAGTAAGTGCCTGTTCTTCCTCTCAGCAACCCCATTTTGCTGAGGTGTCTCTACACAGCTACTGGTGTGAATAATCCCCTTATCATTCAGGAAGGTGCTGAGATTGGACTCATAGTATTCCAAGGCATTATCTGTTTTTAAGATTTTAATCTTAGTGTCAAATTGAGTGGATACCATGTTATAGAACTCTTGGAAGATGGTTCCAACTTCAGATTTATCTTTCATCAGGAACAACCATGTGATCCTGGTGTGGTCATCTATGAAGGTGACAAACCACCTCTTTCATGTTATACTTTTAACCCTTGAGGGTCCCCATACATCACTATGAATCAGAGTGAAAGGTGTGGAAGGTAAATAAGGTATTTTAGTATACACAGATTTAGTAAGTTTAGCAAACTGACAAATATCACATTGAAGGTCACTGAGGTTACATCCTTTAAACAATTCAGGAATTAAAGACTTTAAATAACCAAAACTTGGATGACCTAGCCTATAATGCCATAACATGATATTGTCTAAGGTTTGGTTGCAGGCTACTGAGGCAGTTTCAGTCTTCAATCTTCTGTCTTCAGCAGGGTTGACCATAAACAGTCCTGAGCAGGCTTTAGCTCTCCCAATCACTTCCTGTGAAGAAAGATCCTGGAAAATACATTGATTGTCATTAAACAAGACTGTCCAATTTAGGTCTTTAGTGAGTCTACTGACAGATATCAGGTTACAGTCTAATTTTGGAACAAATAGGACATCCTGAAGGTATATCTTATCAGTAAGTTTAACATTTCCAAACCCTTGTGCACATGAGATAGATCCATCAGCAATCTTAATATTGTGGGTTTGATGACAAGGCCTAAACCGAGATATGAGACTCTTGTTACCAGTCATATGGGATGAAGCCCCAGAATCAACAATCCAAGTATCATTACTGAGAGGTGAGTGGAATATACCTGTTTTAGCATGAGTAGCTATGTCAGTGATAGAACTACCTTCCTTTTGTTGAGCAATGAAGGCTTTGAAAGCAGCAAACTGGGCATCCAACATGGTATCTTTGTTCCCTTCTTCACTGACATGCCTGCCCTGACTCTCCCTGGTTGGTTTGGAGGGTTTAAAGGAATTAGGCTTACCATGTAGTTTCCAGCAATTGTCCTTGGTGTGATTTGTGCGTTTGCTGTGGTCACAGAACAACTTTCCTGTCTTCTCAGTAGGGTTCCTGTAAGTATCAGTAACCTCAGCAGGCTTCCTGATCACCAACATTGCTGAGCTATCAGTAGGGTGATCAGCAGGGTTGCTTTGCAGCATTACTTTCCTCCTGCTTTCCTCATGTTTGACTTCAGCAAACACAGATTTGAGGCTGGGGAGAGGTTTAGTAGCAAGAACTCTACCTCTAACATCATCAAGGGATGAGTTCAGCCCTGTGAGGAACTTGAATACCCTCTTCTTCTCAATGATATTCTTGTATAAGGCAGCATCCTCTACATCCTTCCATGGGTGAATTTCCAACATATCTAGGTGTTGCCATGCCTTAGATAGTTGGTTGAAGTATTGAGTTACAGACAGATCCCCTTGCCTGTAATTTTGGATTTGAGCTTCAAGATCATAGACCTCAGATGTATTGTCCTTTTTTGAGTAAAGGTCTCTGGCATTGTCCCAGATTTCCTTTGCAGTATCATACATCATAAAGTTCTCACTGATCTCTTTTGTCATTGACCTCGTGAGGATGGTCATGACTTGGTTATTTTCTGTATCCCATGCTTCAAACTTGGGGTCAGTTTCAGCAGGGGCAGGTTTGGAGCCAGATAAGTATCCCATCTTGCTCTGGCCTGAGATATACATTTTCATAGATCTTGACCACAGCAGGTAGTTGTTGCCATCAAGTCTGTGATTTGTAAAAGAATGGTTTTCAGTGACCCCAGTCTGCTGAGGTAGCTGGGGCTCAACTGAGGGTGAGGAAGCTTCAGATAATGAAGACATTCTTGATTCAACATGGTACTGATAATTTGCAGCGGATTCAGGAGTTTAAGTCTCTGATACCATGAAGAGAGTTTGAGAAAGTAATAATACTTGAGTAAACTTCAACTTAGTTTATTCATCATAAAAGAGTGAGTATAAATAGGTACAAGTAAGTGAGAAAGGTCCTAGTAGAGTAAGCTAGGAGAGAGAGCAATTAATTACTAGAGTCGGCTAGTATTAATTGCTAGAGTTGTCTATTACCTAATAAGACAAAATAGAGTGACTTTATGACTTTATGACATATTAATTGTTTATACTATATAATTAATATGTCTTACAATTAATATGTCTCACAATTAATATGTTACACTAATGTAATAAATGTAACGTAATATTCCTACATTTTGTTTATTCATGAGAAATATAAATTATTTGCTTTATGGAACCAGCAACGATGGAATTGGTGGGTAAGAGAAAATTGTCCTATCTTTCTGACATCGATCGAAACTCAAAGCTATGGACGGTCGTAGTTCAGGTTGCAGAGAGTCACAAGTCTAACTCTGGCAGTGTTGGTCCTAGAGAAGGGTAAAACTATAGTCAGAAGGGGGGGGGGGTGAATGACTATAGTGGAGTTTCAAAAACTTTTCTTATGTTTAAAAGCTTTTGGGCAGCGGATAAGTCCCTCCTTACTATGTTGTTTCAAAGTAGTTTAGACAATCACAGATATAGATTATAATCTAGGCAAATTTAAATGAGTGTAGTGAAGTAAATTGCAGAAAGTAAATTGACACAAGGCTTATAGTGGTTCAGGGTGGTGTAATCCCTTAATCCACTCTTCTCCTGTGATGATTGGAGGAATTCACTATTGTTTTCACAGATACAATAGTAAGATTGTTCTTGACTTCCCAAGCTTCACAATCTACAAGACTATCACTCCTTGACTGCAACAGCTTCAATGATTCAGTCTCTTTCACTGCTCCTTGAGATCAAATCCTTCAGCAGCTATGACAAACACAACTCCTTCTCAGATGACTTCTGATTCAGTTGCTTCAGTTTCTTGTGAATGAGATTCACAAACTTGCTTGATCAATTTCAGTGCTGAATATTAAATTGTAGTTCTGATCTCTGAGTTGATCTCTAGATAAATCCTTGTAAGTTCAGAGAGAAGGCTTTCCAAATTGACAGAGTTTCTGCTTGATTTCCTTTTTCTTATCATTGTTTTTATCTGTCTGTCAATGCCTTCTATTTATATCCTTGAATATCCTTGATTTGAATTTTCGTCCGTTGGCTATATTAATGAGGGGAATAATCCTTGATTTTATTCTTGATTCCCCCTTAATTATATTCTCCTTGATTTCAGTGATCGGATTTTTCTTCAAATGTTTGGCAGAAAATCCATCCTTGATTCATCCTCTATTGATTGTGCATTTAATGCATGATTCTCTGAATCTTCATCATATTTCAATTCTGTTTTGATAAGGTTTACTTCGCCGTTCTCTGAACGGTCGAGTGATTCATCTGACTTTGCCGTTTAAATCTTCCTTCACTGTTTTGTCTTCACTCAGCCGAAAGTCAGTTTACTCTGCCGACTCACAGTTTCCTTCATTTCTTCAGTTAAAGGAGAATCTTTGTACTTCACTGATCATTGATTTGGGTGAGATCAGTGTACACCATAGTTGAACATTAAATTTTATCACTTGAAACATAACTTAGACTTATCCAATGTAATGACAGTCTTCCTTGGTTATAAGCTTCATTGCTTCTCTGCATGTGCTTGGCTGACTTCACTCTGCCGAATGTCTGTTTTACTTTGCCATCCTACCAACTAGTAAAATACTTGTCTGACTTAACTTATACAACATGTCAGACTCTAAGTAGAGACTTATACAGAGAATTCTAACTTATTTCAGGCTTGCTATAACAGCTAGTATGGCTATCATCAAAACATAATAAAATGTTCCTAACAATTTCCCCCTTTTTGATGATGCCAAAACCCTCATAAGCCTGAACATAAGTAAGCCAAATTTTTCATAATAATTAACAGAATAAAAGCTCAATAATTTTATTCATCCATTTAAGGGCAATAAGATATTGCATATTTTTATTCAAAGACAAAGGCAAATAGATATAATTCAAATTAGGTATAAGGTCTACTTCTTCATTTCTTCAAACCTGATGCCTTTGCCTTTGCTGCTCTTGCCCTTTACTGTTGGGCTTACCTCATTTCCACTGGAGCTTTCCTTTCCACTGGAGCTTTCAGGCTTTGAGCCTCCTCCCCCCTTTTTGGCAGAACCAAAACGTGCTTCAAGATCTGCAGTTGCTGTATCAGACTCAGGGAGAGGACCATACTTTTTCTCCAGTATCTTGTTGGTTGCCTCACCAATTTTGAGAAGGGTGTTAAGTTGTTGCCCAGAGTGCTCCATGATATCATCCAGATGCTGAATTTGATGAGTGTGAGCATTTAGAATGTCCACCAAGGGTTTGAGATTTGTGTCAATTGTTTCAGCATGAAACTCAAGGTTGGTTTGGACATGATGAGGAATAAGTTGCTGGAGGTTGCAAAGCAAGTTTCCTTGTCTTTCCATGACCTCATCTTGTATCTTGATATGACTGATGAGGGCTTCAATCTTATGGTTGAAGGAGGTTGCTCCACTCCTTAAGGCAGTCTTCAGGTTTTGCCTGCTGTGATATTGCCTTTCCATGTCCACAATTAGGGGTTGAATGTCTAGATTGAAGATTTTTTTATGGATTAATTTCCTCTGGTGCCACATTAACATCCTCTTCATCTCCATCTTCCTCTTTCTTATTTTTCACCTCATCCTCTTCCTCATCCTCTTCTTCCTTTTCACCTTCTGCCTCTTCTCCTCTTTCTTCCACTCTTTCTTGTCCTTCCTCTTGTTCCTCTTCAACCTTAGTATCATTGAGAGGTTGTGGAGGAATGCTTGCTTTTCCATCTTCTTCTGCTGGTGTTCCCCCTTGGTCAATAGTGGGGGAGTTGACAAGTTCAACGAAGTGAGTTTGATCAGCTGGCTCACTCGGCTGTTCGTCAACTTTGCTGAGGCTCTTGAAAAGTACCTCTTGAAGAGTTAGATCATCATCAGATGTCTCCATGGTTTCCGGATCAGCTTCAAGATGGTCACCTTCAGAATGTTCATCCTCTACCTCAGCTTCTTCCTCATCCATATCTTCGTCTTCAGATGAAGTAAGAGCATATCCTTCCTCACCTTCTTCCAGATAGGTGATGTCCTCTTGCTGTTTTTCTTCCTCCGTTGCTGTATCATCACTGATTATCAGAGGTTCATTTAAGTTGCTGGTACCAGTCACAGAGATGTTTTCTTGAGTCTTTTGGGATCTGGTTCTTCGTCCCACTCCTGATCTACTACTTTCAAGTTGTTTCCTCTTTCTTCCGACATTTGGTTTGGGTTTCATGGATGCCTTGATGTATGTAAACATTACCTTTGATTTGTGTGGAGCCTGCAGATTTGTGGGTTGCACTTTCAATGCGTCAAACAGGTGTTGGAGAGGGAACCCATAAGATTTCCTCTCCCAGAAATCACCCTTCTTCTGCAAACCCTTGCTTGGTGCCGTGATGGACAAATCAATTTCCTTTCGAATATGGTCTTTCAACCTATTGAATACGAATGTTGCCCAGTCAAATTTTGTACCTTCGTAGATGATTGCCATTAGCTTGATCCTTAACTCAGTTAGGTTTTCCATCGACCCTTTTCTCCCTTCGATGTTTTTGGTTATGACCTGTGCAAATTCGGCAAATGGAAGTTTTAGTGTTGATCTAGGTAGGTTGTATGTTTTGCTGTTACTTTTTGGGTTCTTGGCTATCTCAGCCCAGAATTTTTTGATGTCAATCTTCACAAACTTTACATTAGCCGGACCTATTATGGGTAGTTGTAGGAATTTGTTGAGAGTACCGGGCGTGATGACTATTTCTCTTCCAAAGATTGAGCTTTTTATGCAATCGACTTCAGTCTTCTTTGTGCTGGTCACAAACTTTGCATTTTTCCAAAATGCAATCAAATTTTCATAACAAATTCCGGTTATTGGGGGGTTTAGAAAAGTCATCAACCCCAGATTTGTACAGCAATCAACCAAGCGTTGAGCTTGAGCATCATTGTCACAGAAAGAGAGATAGTGTTCAGGTTTGAAAAATGAACCAGTGATGATTGATTTTTCATAGAATTTCTCAGTGGGAGAGATTGTGGAAGATGAAGCCATTGATAAGTGATTGTTGTTTAGAAAAGAACACTTCGAGTTTTCAGAGAGAACCAAAAGTAGGGTTTGTAATTTGCAAAAGAGTGTAAAGATTTCTGAAAATCTCTAAGTATCGTTTATATATGATGATTTGGGTAGTGTGAACGTGGTTTGAATATGGAATGATTTTATGACATAATGGCGTGATTTTGTGTATGTAAATCGCGATATTCGAGTGAAGTGGGGGAGTGGATTGTGGTAAGTAATGATAGAGCCCAGGAATCGAGGCGTTTGTAATACGAAAAAAATATAGTTACCTCCATGATTATAAGTTGATCTCACGTGTGTAATTATCCACAGAATAATCTTCCATAACTCCTTTATTCTCCACGTGTATAAAACTTGATTTTGTTCACACTATTATTTGCCCATGACTCCAATCTTCATTTCGGTGAAGTGCCTTGGCTGGCCACTTAGCCGATGTAGTGACTCTTTCACTGAGCTGCTTTACTTGCATGTTCCTAACAATCAGTTAAGTCAACTTCACTGGATACCAGTGCCTTACCTGCTACATCCCCTGTAACGGCAAAGGTTTAAACAGCTGATGAAGTCACTTAGCCGATTACTCCAGTTAGCAGCTCTTTGGTACTTAGTCGATTTCAATCATTCCTAACTCAGTTCTCAACATGCTAAATCTTTCATGACTGAGTGATTTAGTAAAGATGTCAGCCAATTGATCTTCAGTGGGTATGTATTTTAGGATGAAATCTCCCTTTTCAACATGATCTCTGATAAAATGATGTCTCACATAAATGTACTTTGTTCTTGAATGCAACACTGGATTTTCAGTAATAGATATTGCACTTGTGTTGTCACACATGATTGAGATTGTTTTCTCCTCCACTCCATAATCCCTTTGCTGTTGTCTTATCCAAAGTACTTGTGCACAACAACTGCCTGCTGCTATATATTCTGCTTCAGCTGTTGATGTAGATATGGAGTTTTCCTTTTTACTGAACCAAGAGACTAGTCTTGTGCCTAGCATTTGGCATGTTCCAGATGTGCTTTTTCTATTTATCTTGCATCTAGCATAGTCAGAGTCTGAATATGATATCAAGCTGAATCCTCCATCTTTTGGATACCAAATTCCTACATTAATAGTATTTTTCAAGTATTTGATTATTCTTTTGCTGCTAGAAGATGTGATTCTTTTGGTTGAGCTTGAAATCTTGCACATACTCCTACTGCAAATGCTATATCAGGTCTGCTTGCAGTTAAGTATAGTAGGGATCCAATGATTCCTCTATACATTTTCTGATCAACATCCTTTCTAGTTTCATCTTTTCCAAGAATGACTCTTGCACACATTGGTGTATCTGCTGTGCCACTTGTATCCATACCATACTTGTGTAATAAGTCTTTTGTATACTTGGCTTGACTGATGAAAATACCATCCTTCATTTGCTTTACTTGAAGTCCAAGAAAATAATTTAATTCTCCCATCATGCTCATCTGAAATTTGCTCTTCATCAGGTTTGCAAATTTTTCACACAGCTTTTCATCCTCTGATCCAAAGATGATGTCATCAACATAGATTTGTACTAGCAATGTGCTTGTTCCTTCCTCTAATTTGAATAGAGTCTTATCTATAGTTCCCTTGTTGAATCCATTCTTGATCAAAAATTGAGATAGTGTTTCATACCAGGCTCTGGAAGCCTGTTTAAGTCCATAAAGAGCTTTCTTTAGTTTGCATACTTTGTCTTCTTTTCCTTTGAGTTGGAATCCAGGGGGTTGTTCCACATATACTTCTTCTTCCAAAAGTCCATTCAGAAATGCACTCTTGACATCCATTTGATAGACTTTGAAATATTTGTGTGCAGCAAAAGCTAGAAATAGTCTAATTGCCTCCAATCTTGCTACTGGTATAAATGTTTCATCATAATCTATTCCTTCTGCTTGAGAATAGCCTTTTGCAACTAGCCTTGCTTTGTTTCTGACAACTGTTCCTTGCTCATCCATCTTGTTTCTGAATACCCATTTTGTTCCAATGATGTTGGTTTTGTTTGGTCTATCAACAAGTTCCCAGACTTTATTTCTTTCAAATTCATTTAGTTCTTCTTGCATGGCTGTGATCCAGTCTGCATCTTGAATTGCATAATCTATTGTCTTGGGTTCCACTTGTGATAGAAAACATGTTAACATATGCTCCAGTTGTCTTCTGGTTCTCACTCCTGTGTGAATGTCTCCAATAACTTGTTCTTCAGGATGATCTCTTAGCCAATTTAGGTCAGGTTGAAGTTGTTCTTCACTTGGTGCTTCTGCAGCTTCAGGTTCTGCATGTGCTTCCAGTTCTGGTGCTTCTTCAGTTGTAATGACTTGTGGCTCATCTTGATTTCCAAAATTGTGATGCAGGATAGTTGCTGGTACTATTGTATTCATATACACTTGCCTTTGTGCTGCTTCTTCTTCTTGTTCTTGAAGACTTTCACCATTTGTATTTGGTTCATCAAAGACTACATGTATTGATTCTTCAATCACCAATGTTCTTTTGTTGAGTACTCTGAATGCTTTGCTGGTGTCTGAGTATCCCATAAAGATTGCTTCATCAGCCTTTTCATCAAAGGCATGCAGCTGATTCCTGTTCAAAACAAAACATTTTGATCCAAACATATGCAAATATGAGATATTAGGTTTTCTACCATTCCATATTTCATATGGAGTCTTTCCATGATGTTTGTTGATAATTGATCTGTTTTGTGTATGGCATGCTGTGTTTGCTGCTTCAGCCCAAAATCTCTTTGGCAAGCATGCTTCTGCAATCATTGTTCTGACTGCTTCTTTGAGAGTTCTGTTTCTTCTTTCTGCTACACCATTTTGCTGTGGGGTTCCTGCTGCAGATAATTGATGTAGTACTCCATTTTCTTCACAATAGGTTCTGATAATTTCATTAAGAAATTTAGTGCCTCTATCTGATCTGATCTTGATAATTTTCAATTCTTTCTCATTTTGGAGTCTTCTCAGCAAATCTGGCAGCCTTTTGAGTGTCTCTTTCTTCTTGTTCATGAAAATGGTCCAGGTGTATTTTGAGTAGTCATCCACAACTACTACGGTGTATTTCTTACCACTTACACTTACTGGTGTGACTGGTCCAAACAGGTCCATATGCAACAGATGTAGAATTCTTGTTGTTGATTGATAGGGTTTTGACTTGAATGAACTTTTGATTTGTTTCCCTTTTTGACATGCATCACATAGACTTTCTTTCTTGAATGTGATCTCTGGCAGGCCTTCAACTAACTTGCTCTTTGATAATTTGTTGATGGTCTTGAAATTTAGGTGATTTAATCTTCTATGCCAGATCCAACTAGTTGATTGTTTGTTTTTGACAAACAAACATGTTTCTGCCTTTGCTCTTTTCCAATCCACCACATATATGTTATCTTTCCTTCTTCCTGCAAGTACTACTGTGTTGGTTTGGCTGTGAATGACTTTGCATCCTTCCTTGTTGAAGTGCACATTGTAGCCTTTGTCACAAAATTGGCTGATGCTCATCAGATTGAAATTAAGTCCCTTGACATATGCCACATTTTCAATCTTCAGATTGTTCTTGAGCATTGTGCCTTCCCCCTTAATCTTGCCAGGGTTTTCTTTGCCTCCAAATGTAACTTTGGGTCCATCAAAAGCTTTGAAGTCAGTGAGCCATCTCTTGTTTCCTGTCATGTGTCTGGAACATCCACTGTCTATGTACCCGACTTCCTACAAAACAAATTAGTTAAGATTAGGTACCCAACACTGTTTGGGTCCATACCTGTTAGTAATCATGCCTCCTACTCCAAGTGTATATCCAAATGTTCTTCTTTTTGGATAGTTAAAGTCA
Organism: Gentiana dahurica var. dahurica; assembly: GCA_024500145.1. Classification (NCBI taxonomy): domain Eukaryota; kingdom Viridiplantae; phylum Streptophyta; class Magnoliopsida; order Gentianales; family Gentianaceae; genus Gentiana; species Gentiana dahurica. The sequence goes on from CM044906.1 coordinate 72,683,193, forward strand.
TCAACTTCATATATATAAGGCATGTCATAATAGCTTCTAGTATATCTACTGAAGGTATTCTGATACTTTTCTCTAATTTTTGGTGCATTTGCATCCTTCTTCACTTTCCAATATGCAGAGGGAAACCTATGTTGCTTCATGTGTCTAGGAACATACCTAGATTGATTTTTCTTAAACACATGATGCATATCATGGAATGGTTTCTTCTTGTATTTTGGAGGTGCAACATTCCAATCATCATCTGAAGGATAAAGTCTTCATTTACCTTTCAGAAAGTCCTTGTTTTTGGTTGACTGGATTGATGATTTAGTCTGCTGTTTTACTACACTGGGTTTTGACTTCACCGGTACAGGATGAGTGGTTGAAACTATAGTCTGTCTCTTTCTGAATTTTGGTTCAATGTTAGTCCTTGATTCAGAATTGTGTTGACCATTGTTTATACTCTCATCCTGACTGTTGTAGCCAAGACCAGATCTGGATCCAAACCTTTTTGAGGGTTTGTAATCTGGTTCATTTGTGATCTTAACTAATAGGGGGATTTTCTCAACTGATCTGTCAACAACAGATGTATGAACCTCTGCTGTTTGTTGAACATTTGAGTAGGTCTCCTTACTAGTTAGTTCAGCTTTTGCTTTATCCAGTTCTTTCCTTAATCTTTTATTTTCCTTTCTTAGATCCTTGCATTCCTTTTCCATAATTTCATGATTCATCTCAATTTCATCAAATTTAGTCATGAGATTTTGGACTAGGTCTGCTGGATCTAATGGGAGAATATGAGATTGTGCAGTGTCAGATGTGGATGCATTTGATGAAGAGTAAGAGCTAGATGTTACCTCAGTTTCATCTGATTCTTTGGCCATTAGACATAGGTTTGTTTTCTCAGTGTCTGAGCTATCACCTTCATCTTCATCTAATTCTTTGGTCATGAGGCATAGACATGCTTTTTCATTGTCTGAGCTGTCTTCTTCATCACTGTCATCTGAGTCATTACCAGATGATTCTTCATTCTTTTCACTGCTAGATTCAGCCTTGAGTGCCTTCTTGCCTTTCCTCTTTTCAGATGCTTTGTATTTCTTCTTTTCATCATCTTTATCATTTTCTTCAGGACAATCAGCCTTGAAGTGACCTTTCTTGTTGCAGTTGAAGCACCTGTATTCATCATCTTTCTTTTTCATGTCTTTGTTTGACCTCTTGTTTGATGACGAGTTTCCTTTGAATGGCTTCTTTTTGCTAAACCTGTCAAAACGTTTAACTAATAAAGCTACCTGTTCTTTAAGTTCAAGTGTCTCTTTGCTGATACAATCAACCAAGTTACTTTTCTGGGGTGCTATCAGTGCACTGGCTCTTTGTGTCTCTGCCGGAGCACCATCTTCACCGTTCAATTCGAATTCATGAGCTTTTAGTTGGGACATCAGGGTCAGGGTGTCAGTGTTTGCAAGATTTGTTGTTCCTCTGATTACTGAAGTTATAATCTTCCATCTTTCAGGTAAACCTCTCAAGATCTTCAAACATACTTCTTTATGGGGGTATGTGTGTCCAAGCTGTTGCAGTTCACGGATGATGCTTGAGAATCTATTGTCCATTTAATCAATGGATTCACTAGTCTTCATTTTGAAGTTTTCAAATTTCTGTTTTGCAACAGATAATTTGTTTTCTTTGACTGCTTCAGATCCTTCATTTATCAGTGCCAGTTTGTCCGACATCTCCTTTGCTGTCTTGCAGTCTTTAATTCTCAAGAACATGTTGCTGCCTAGAGTCTTTAAAATCATATCTTTTGCAACAAAGTCTAGATTTGCTCTTCTCCTGTCATCCTTGGTCCAATCTTTCTTGGGTTTATCTACTTCCTTCCCTTGATCTGCTCCTATGGATACCACAGTCATGATTGTGATTGGGCCATCATTAATTACATCCAACATCTCCTCATGAGTTGCTGCAAGATGAGACAACATTCTTATTTTATATTCATCAAAATTGTTAACATTGAAAACAGGTACTTTTGACATAAAGTTTGAGGAATCCATAAGTACAAATAAGAGATCTATATGTGAATGAATAGAAAACTCAGATTTGAAAACTACTTTGAAAATATGTGATCTCCTTGTTACCAGAAATTATATCTGAACAGGTTCTGATACTAGGAACACTGCTCCGATACCAATTGTTGGTCCCAGAGAAGGGTAAAACTATAGTCAGGGGGGTGAATGACTATAGTGGAGTTTCAAAAACTTTTCTTATGATTAAAAGCTTTTGGGCAGCGGATAAGTCCCTTCTTACTATGTTGTTTCAAAGTAGTTTAGACAATCACAGATATAGATTATAATCTAGGCAAATTTAAATGAGTGCAGTGAAGTAAATTGCAGAAAGTAAATTGACACAAGGCTTATAGTGGTTCGGGGTGGTGTAATCCCTTAATCCACTCTTCTCATGTGATGATTGGAGGAATTCACTATTGTTTTCACAGATACAATAGTAAGATTGTCCTTGACTTCCCAAGCTTCACAATCTACAAGACTATCACTCATTGACTGCAACAGCTTCAGTGATTCAGTCTCTTTCACTGCTCATTGTGATCAAATCCTTCAGCAGCTATGACAAACACAACTCCTTCTCAGATGACTTCTGATTCAGTTGCTTCAGTTTATTGTGAATGAGATTCACAAACTTGCTTGATCAATCTCAGTGCTGAATATTAAATTATAGTTCTGATGTCTGAGTTGATCTCTAGATAAATCCTTGTAAGTTCAGAGAGAAGGCTTTCCAAATTGACAGAGTTTATGCTTGATTTTCTTTTTCTTATCATTGTTTCTATATGTCTGTCAATGCCTTCTATTTATAGCCTTGAATATCCTTGATTTGAATTTTCGTCCGTTGGCTATATTAATGAGGGGAATAATCCTTCATTTTATTCTTGATTGCCCCTTAATTATATTCTCCTTGATTTCAGTGATCGGATTTTTCTTCAAACGTTTGGCAGAAAATCCATCCTTGATTGATCCTCTACTGATTGTGCATTTAATGCATGATCCTCTGAATCTTCATCATATTTCAATTCTGTTCTGATAAGGTTTACTTCGCCGTTCTCTGAACGGTCGAGTGATTCATCTGACATTGCCGTTTAGATCTTCCTTCACTGTTTTGTCTTCACTCAGTCTAAAGTCAGTTTACTCTGCCGACTCACTGTTTCCTTCATTTCTTCAGTTAAAGGAGAATCTTTGTACTTCACTGATCATTGATTTGGGTGAGATCAGTGTACACCATATTTGAACATTAAGTTTTATCACTTGAAACATAACTTAGACTTATCCAAGGTCATCACAGACTTCCTTGGTTATAAGTCATACCATTAAGTCTTCATTGCTTCTCTGCATGTGCTTGGCTGGCTTCACTCTGCCGAATGTCTGGTTTACTTTGCCGTCCTACCAACTAGTACAATACTTGTCTGACTTAACTTATACAACATGTCAGACTCTAAGTAGAGACTTATACAGAGAATTTTAACTTATTTCAGGCTTGCTATAACAGCTAGTATGGCCATTATCAAAACATAATAAAATGTTCCTAACAGGCAGACACAGTGGAAAAACCAAAACATACAAGCGGTACTTGCTGGTTGATGAACATGTAAGTTCTTCCACATAATTGCTCTCGTTTTTCATGCGAAATTGCCTGCATTTACTACTGTTTATAGATTGGTGCATGTATATCTTTAAACATTGTTGCGTTTATATCTTTTGGATTTATAGGGAACAAAAGTCTCTGGAATTGTTTTCGAAAACGACGTCCGCTACTGTTGGTCCCTTGAAAAGGCTTTGGTTAAGTTTAGAGGGGGGGGTGAATAAACTTAACACTTAAAACTTTTGGAGTTAACAAACTCGGCAAGGTCAGTAGCCTGTTGACTGCTCAGTAGTCTGCTAACTGTTGATGTAACTGAATTTGTTGCAGCGGAATATATTTTAGTTTAAGCCTTATTACTTGTTGTTAAAAGAATGATACCAAGTATTGGATACTCAGTAGTGTAGGTGTGTGATTCAGTTGCTAGTTTCAGTAGGTTGATGTGATCAGTATACTAAATGCAGAAAGTAAATGCAGAAAGTAAGTAGGCAAGATTTATAGTGGTTCCTGATATTGCGATGAATACCAGGTTTGCGGTAACAAGGTTATTTCGTGGATTTATGGCTATATATGTATGATTTCTCCGGAGAGAGTACGGTGGTGGGCAAGAACAAAGCTGTTGGACTATAGCTTATGAGAGCACAAGAGAATCGACAAATTGGCAGAGTAGCTCTGCTTATTTTAGTTCTTGGATCCTTTCTATTACATTGTGATCCCATATTTATAGGCTAAGACTAAGTCGGCTGGACTAAGTCGGTTTACTGTTCATGACAAGACAATTAAATAGATATAATTAGAGATAATCATATAGATAAATACAAGTGGACCGGCCAACTATCTGGATAAGTATGGCGGACATCGGACATCAGACTCATATTTGCCTTGTCTTAATATCAGCTAGACCATATAGGTAGAAATCACATGGAGATGAGGAGTCTGGCTTACGACCAGCGGACAGGATCCGACTTACTGTTAGCGGATTGGACCCGGCTTACGAACAGCGGGTAGGATCCGGCTTATGAATTCGGACTGAGAGGATAAAGGCCTTATATCTTTGTTATTGGGCCATGGTAGTAGGCCCAATCTAGGTGAATAGGGCCCCGTTCCCGTTCGGGTATATCAATGCCCCCCTACTCTGTGCCTGGCGTGCCCGTCAAGGTGGAGAGTAGAGTTCCTAAGGATGAAGTTACCCTGACATTGCCGTTTGTGACAAAGATGCCGATAATAGCTATCGGGCTTAAATCAGTGTTGATATTACGTTGCAAATTACTGATAAGTGCTGTGCATTGTAGCGAGCAGGCTTAATAGCTGATAACGATCTATCGGGCTTGAACCAATGTTAGTATTGCATAGAGAATTACCAGTTGTATGCTGCGCATTGTAGCGGACAGGCTTAGTCGCCGATAGCGCTCTATCAGACTTGGATCAGTGTTTGTATCGTATAACGAATTACCGATAGATGCTGCACATTGTAGCGGATAGGCTTAGATGATGATAATGCTCTATCGGGCTTAAAGTGCCATGCATGAAGCGACGAGCTTAGATGGCCGTAAGCCATGTTGAGTGGAGGCCGTAAGCCGCTTGACGAAAGATTGCTGACCGTAATAATCTAAGGCCGCAGGCTATGCGGCGTTGAGGTTGTCAGTGGGGACCAGTGCGGTCGGAGATTGTAACGGACGTATGGGTTCACGAAACATCACGTCAGTTACGTACACTGACACGATGCTTGACCTGAACCGCCCTCTATTCTGATTGGCTAGGAGGACTCGATAACCGTTCCTAGCAATTATGACGCTTTAATTTTGAATCCCAAACGTCGTTTCCCTCCCGATTTCTGCCGATAAATAGAAGCCTCGATAACCATTCTTCCACTTTCCTTTTTCTGAAAATTATTCCGGCAATAGCAAGGGAGAATTCCGGCAAGTGCAAGCAGGTTCCGGCAAGCGTAATTTCAGACGAAATCAACCTTTCTACTTCCCACTCCACTAGTCAGGTATGAATTTGTACATTTCCATTGCCTTTCAATTCGATTTTGTTCCTCTTTATAGCATCGTCCGTGCCATACATTGCTTGCTTAGAATTTTGGTTTTTTGGTTTTGGCCCAAAGGTTCATCCTGTTATCTTTTTTATTACGCTTGTGCTCTTTGCCCCAGAAATCTATCAGTAAATAGACACCTAGATTGTTGCTGGGATTAACTCGAAGGTTTTAGCTTTGTTCTATGCTTTTCTGGGTTGTTTGGGGGGTTTTTCTAGGTTTATTTGCTTAAGGAAAATGGAGGGGCGAGGTGTCGGATTGTGATACTCTCACTTCGGCCCGATTTCCATGTCTAGGTGATTATACTGATCCACCTCACCTTGTTTATTTTCCAGAATGTCTTCAGAGTGTACCATGTCTCAATCAGATGAAGAAGATCGGGCTGCTGCAGGCTATGGCTCTGAGGAGGTTAGCATGGAGGAGGCTAGCTCAAGCGACGCAGATGAGGAGGTAGTCGAAGAAGAACAAGGACCAATCAATGTCGGATCCGACTCAGAGGATGAGAAAGTTGCAGTGATCGGTGAGGGCGCCACTGGGGGTGAGGTCGAGGATGAAGATCAGGTGTCGCTGAGCGACCTGTTCAAACGGATAAAAAAGGTGATAACCCCCGGAGCCGCTAGCCGTAGTGCTATGATCAAGGAAGCCGTGGAATCCACAGAGGTATCAAAGAGGCCTAAAAAATCTTAGAAGACCGCAGTATCTAAGAGTAAAGCAGCATCGGATGAGCCCGGAAAAAGAAATGGCCGCCCAAAAAGAGGTTTATCGATGTCGAGATAGAGCTGGCGGAACAAAAACACGCTGATAGTGATCTTATGATTCGATGGAGGGAATTTTGAGATCGGGAAGACTATACCATGGAGCTGGTCGCGTATGATATTCTGGAGGTGTTGGACTTATTTTAAGTTTTAGTGATGAGTGCCAGACTAGCTGTTATAGAGCAAAGGCAAAAAGATGTCTAGATCAAATGTATAGGCTTATTAGAGTTTGATCTTGTATAGGTTTGATCAAACAAGCACTGTAAAAGGTCAGCTGACTTTCATCAGCAGACCTGTCTAGATCAGTAGGGTACCTGAGTCAGTAGACTAGTTTAGGAACCTGCTGAAGACTGAAGGATGAGGGTTCAAACTCAGTTATTGAAGGCTAAGGGATCAAACTTATTATTTAAAGTCAAGAATATGGAATCAGAATTTAGGGAAGTCTGTGATGACCTAAACTGATTACATATACCTTGTGTATAAGGTCTAAGTTCCACAAGTTAAGTGGTGATTGGAACTTAGCTATATTTAAAATGGTGTAATCTAACTTAATAATAAAAAGTTAGACATAAGAGAAGTCAACTGAAGTGTTTTTATAAACACAGCAACCTTGGAACAGCTGACTGTTATGCATTTCAGTAGACTTACAATCACAAGAACCTGCTGACATATATTTCGGATTATTCAAGGGTTACATTGGATAAATACAAGGATAAGGACAGATAACAACCTCTGATTTTATCAAACAAATCAATGGTTAAGATTAAATGGACGTTGGGAAGAAACAAAGGATTATCCAATGGACATATGTCAAAGGGTGGACAGACTGTAAACTGTCAAAAAGCATTCTGATAGTGTCAGTATTATGAACAGTGACAGAAAGTAAGTCAAATAGGACAAATCTGAAATGGCTATGTTTGAATTTCAAACATAAGTCACAAGGATTCCTACCAATAAATAGAGGACTCCTAATTCAGATACAAGTGATGAATTATGATGAAAATTAAGGATCTATCTTGAGCTATCAGATTTAAATCGATCAAACACCCTGCTGACCCTACTGAGCATAAAGCTACTGATCCAGTAAACTCTTCAAGTGTAATCTGCTATCAAGCTACATCAAGTTTGCACACTTAAAGACCTCAAGCTGATGATCATATCATCCTGATCAAGCTGCTGAAAGATGAATCACTTACTTGATTCAAACTTTCTTTTACAAGAAATCTACTGAAGACAGTGAAGCATCTTTTAGGTGTCAAGGACTGTTGTTTGTGGTGGAGCTGGTGAAGAGGCAATCCTACCCTTCAAGGACCAGTGGAGGACTTTGGAGAAGCAATCCTACATGTTCCAAGTGTTCAGTTTGTGAAGCCATAATTATTGGTGAAGGACAAACAACTTAGGGATTTTTGTAACTGCTACCGTTGGACTTATTTTATGTTTTAGTGATGAGTGCCAGACTAGCAGTTATAGAGCAAAGGCAAAAAGATGTCTAGATCAAATGTATAGGTTTATTAGAGTTTGATCTTGTATAGGTTTGATCAAACAAGCACTGTAAATGGTCAGCTGACTTACATCAGCAGACCTATCCAGATCAGTAGAGTACCTGAGTCAGTAGACTAGTTTAGGAACCTGCAGAGGACTGAAGGCTGAGGGCTCAAACTCAGCTATTAAAGGCTAAGGGATCAATCTTAGTAATTAAAGTCAAGGATTTGGAATCAGAATTTAGGGAAGTCTGTGATGACCTAAACTGATTACATATACCTTGTGTACAAGGTCTAAGTTCCATAAGTTGAGTGGTGGTTGGAACTTGGTTATGATTAAATGGTGTAATCTAACTTCATAAATAAAAGTTAGATAAAAGAAGTCAGCTGCATTGTTTCATAAACACAGCAAAATATGGATCAGCTGACTGATATGTATTTCAGCAGACTCATGATCACAGGAACCTGTTGATACATATACTTCAATTTATTCAAAGGTTACATTGGAAGATTACAAAGAAAGGGACAGCTAACAGCCTCTGATTTTATCAAACAAATCAATGGTTAAGATTAAAGGGACGTTGGGATGATTCAGACCTTTAGCCAATGGTTACAAGTCAAAGGGTGGATAGACTGTATACTGTCAAAAAGGAATCTGACCGTGTCAGTCCTAGGAACAGTCAGAAAAAGCAAGTCAAGATGGGACAAATCTGAAACGGCTATGTTTGAATTTCAAACATAAGTACAAGGATTCCTACCTATAAATAGAGGACTCCTAACTCAGATACCAGAGATGAACATTGATGAAAATTAAGGATCTATCTTGAGCTATCAGATTTCAATTGATCAAAGCACCCTGCTGACCCTACTGAGCATAAAACTACTGATCTAGAAAAGTTCTTCAAGTGTAATCTGCTTTCAAGCTACATCAAGTTTACACACTTGAAGATCACAAGCTGCTGATCATATCATCCTGATCAAGCTGCTGAAAGCTGAATCACTTACTTGATTCAAACTTTCTTCTACAAGAAATCTACTGAAGACAGTGAAGCACATCTGTGTGTCAAGGACTGTTGTTTGTGGTGGAGCTGGTGAAGAGGCAATCCTACCCTTCAAGGACCAGTGGAAGACTTTGGAGTAGCAATCCTACCTGTTCCAAGTGTTCAGTTTGTGAAGCCATAGTTATTGGTGAAGGACCAGCAACTTAGGGATTTTTGTAACAGCTACCTCAAGAATCTGTAGTGAATTACCTCCAACATCACAGGAGAAGAGTGGATTGACAGGATTACACCACCTGGAACCACTATAAAATCTGCCTACTTACTTTCTGCATTTAGTATATCTAGCACATAAATCTACTGAATCTAGTAACTGAATCACACACATACACTACTGAGTATCTAATACTTGGTATCATATTTAACAACAAGTAATAAGGCTTAATTTTTGATATATTCCACTGCACAAATTCAGTAAACTCAACAGTCAGCAGACTACTGAGTATCAGGAGACTACTGACTAGTCAGCAGACTGCTGAAGTTGCTGAGTTTGTTAACTCCAAAAGTTTTAAGTGTTAAGTTTATTCACCCCCCTCTAAACTTAACCAAAGCCTTTTCAAGGGACCAACAACTACCTCAAGAATCTCTAGTGAATTACCTCCAACATCACATGAGAAGAGTGGACTGACAGGATTACACCACCTGGAACCACTATAAAAATTGCCTACTTACTTTCTGCATTTATATTCTACACTTAGTATATTTAACACATCAATCTATTGAACTAGCAACTGAATCACACACATACACTACTGAGTATCTAATACTTGGTATCATATTTTAACAACAAGTAATAAGGCTTAATTTAAATATATTTCGCTGCAACAAATTCAGTAAAGTCAATAGTCAGCAGACTACTGAGTGTCAGCAGACTACTGAGCTATCAGCAGGCTGCTGAAGTTGCTGAGTTTGTTAACTCCAAAAGTTTTAAGTGTTAAGTTTATTCACCCCCCCTCCTCTAAACTTAACCAAAGCCTTTTCAAGGGACCAACAATTGGTATCAAAGCAGTGCTTCTGTTCTGAAGTAATCCTACTTGTTGTGCTTGTGAAAATACTTTGAAAACTTTTTCAAGTTTCTGATTTTAAAAGCTTTGCATCATGGATAACAACCAGTATGCTAGAACAATGTTGATGTGTTCTTTAGATCATTTTGATGAGTATGAACGTCGTATGCAGGCTTATTTAGCTGCAACACATGATGAGATGCTGGATGTGCTGACAGATGGACCACTGGAGATTACCAAGTCAGTAACAGTGGGGAATGAGACACAGTACATTCCAAAGCCAAAAAGTGAATGGAATGCTGAAGATAGAAAAAGAGCAAACCTCAACAATATTGCTATTGATATCATTTACAGAACCTTGGATAGCAATATGTACATGAAGGTGAAAGATTGCAAGACTGCAAAAGAACTTTGGGACAAGTTGCAATTAATCTGTGAAGGCACTGATGCTATCAAGAAAAACAAGATCAGTGTGGCAAAGAAGAAATTTCAGGAGTTCAAAATGAAACCCAATGAAACTATTGAACAAATGGAGTCAAGATTCAATGCAATCATGGATGAACTCACAATACTGAGTGTGAAGTACTCACAGGAAGAAACCAATTCAAAAATCTTGAAAGCATTACCTGCAAAAGAAGTTTGGGAGATGAAGGTGACTGCCATAGAAGAAATGAGAAGTCTACATGAAGAGGACACCTTCAAACTGTTTTCAGATCTCAAGGCATATGAATTCAGTAAGAAACTTGTACCCGAGACAGAAAAAGAAGAACCAAAAACTACTGCATTGGCTGCTGCACATCAAGAAGAAACATCAGGAGCTCAAGATGATCTACTGGATGAGATGCAAGAGCAAATTGCCCTACTGATCAAGAAAATCAGAATGATGAAAACTAGAAAGGGTTCTCCTAAGAATTTCAGAAAGAAATTCTCTGAAAAGAAGAAGGAGGAATCCAAGAAAGACAATGATTACCTGTGCTATCATTGGAAGAAACCAGGACACTTCAAACCTGACTGTCCTGAACTAAAACAGAAGAAGGAACCTGATTATCTTTGCTTCAACTGCAAGAAGCCTGGACATTTCAGACCTGATTGTCCAGACCTACTAAAGAGAAAAAGTCAACAAAGAAGATCTGGCAAGAAAGCTATGGTTGCTGAAGATGAATCAGGATATGAAGTAGAATCAGAAAAAGGAAATGAATATGATGATACTGCACTTATTGCTGATATGGAAGATTATGCGTTAATGGCAAATATGGATGAAACAGAGGAGGTATACAGTTTTGTATCTATTAACACTCCTGCTGGAAGTGATTGTGAATCAACTTATGGTTCAAATCCTAAAAATTCTGACAATGAAGAAACTTTGGATTCCATTCTTAATCAACTGAGGATAATACAATCTGGCTATGAGATTGTGAAGGCTGAAAAAGAAGCTCTTCAAACCGAAGTTGAAAGGTTAAATGCTGAATTAAGAATTCTCAAGGGTTAGGAAAAAGAAGTTGGACAGAATCAGCATAAGCCTGCTGAACATTCAGTAGCTGTTGAATCTACTGAACAAACTTGTTCCTCCACTGCATTCAAATCTGGAAAGCTTTATGTTGATAGAACAGGGCTTGGATTTGGAACTCAACAATCTAATAAGAGTGGATCCAGTAAGGTTACTGAACCTAGTGCTAGAATTGGTCCTAAGTTTGTACCTGCACAAGATCCAACTCCCAAAAGGGTTGCTGAGGCAGTGAAGCCTACTAAGAAAGCTTCAAGGAAGCAAAATCAGAAGTCAAAAAGGTCAACAACATCTAACAAAATGAATAAATCTAATAGTAGGACTGCTGTACCTTCTAGACCTACTGATAGCAGACCCTGCTACCAAGTCTGCTGGACTACACAAGGGTAAAAGTCAGAAATATTCCAAGGATAAGAATCCTAAATCTAAAAATGTCAATAATTCAAGGGATACTTATCTCTGGGGGAAAGGTAGATTGTTCCCTATAGACGTGGATTGGAATATTCCTGCACCTACTGCTAGAAGCAACAGGTATAACCATGCTGCTAGGGTAAAACCTAAGCAATGGAATCAGCCGAGGACTCAACATAGGACTTATACAAGACCTCAGCAGGGACCTCATCAGACTCCATACTTCAGGGCTATTCCTAACAGACAGCAAACTAATGGTCATGCTAGTGCTTCTAACAAAAGAAATCACTCTAAACAACATTATATACCAAAAGGCCAGAAAGCATATGTGAATCCTACACAATCAATTGTTAGACCTTATGGATGTGTAGAATACATGTATGAACAAAAGTATGACACTTTTCAGAGAAGACCTTATGGAAATTTGCCAAGGGTCATGCTTTCCACTGACCACTATGGACCCAAACAGTTTTGGGTACCTAAAATGTATTAACTTTGTTTTGTAGGGTGTCTGGTACTTTGACAGTGGATATTCCAGACATATGACAAAGAATAAGCACTGCTTGTCAAATTTTGTGGCAAAGTATGGTCCAAGAGTGAATTTTGGCAACAAGAACACACCAGGATACACAAGAGGATATGGCACACTTGTGAGAAATGGATTAACAATCAGGAATGTTGCATTTGTGGAAGGACTGGACTACAACCTACTGAGCACTGGACAATTTTGTGACATGGGTTACAAGGTCACTTTTGACAAAAACACATGTATTGCCATCAGTGAAAAGGTGATCAAGTTGTACTGGCTGGAAGAAGACAACAAAGCATGTATGTTGTGGATTGGTCTACTGCTGTTCCAGAAACCTGCCTGATTGTGCATACCAAGTCAGAACTTAATTGGTTATGGCATAAAAAGTTGAATCATCTAAACTTTGATGATATCAATCAGTTGGTGAAGAAGAAATTGGTGATTGGTTTACCTGAGATCACATTCAAGAAGGATGCTATATGTGATGCGTGTCAGCAAGGTAAACAAACAAAATCAAGCTTCAAGTCAAAGACTAAACAATCAACAAAAAGAGTTTTGGAGCTGATGCACATGGATCTTTTTGGACCAGTAACACCAACAAGTGTAACAGGAAAGAAGTACACTTTAGTAGTTGTGGATGATTATTCAAGATACACTTGGGTAGTATTCATGAACAAGAAAAGTGAAACACTACAAAAGATGCCTGAACTTTTGAAGAGACTGCAAAATGAGAAAAGTGTAACAGTAGTGAAGATCAGACCAGACAAGGGTACTGAATTTCTCCATAAAGTTATAAGAGAATATTGTGAACAGAATGGTGTACTACATCAACTGGCTGCTGCTGGTACACCTCAGCAAAATGGGGTTGCTGAAAGAAGAAACAAGACTTTGAAAGAAGCAGGAAGAACTATGATTTGTGAAGCATTATTACCTGAAAGATATTGGGCTAAAGCAGTTAATACAGCTTGCTACACACAAAACAGGACCTCAGTGAACAAGAAGCTGCTGAAGACACCTTATGAGGTTTGGAATGGAAGGAAACCTAATATATCTTATTTCCATCCATTTGGAAGCAAATGTTTTATTCTAAATCATAAGGAACAATTGAAGACATTCCAAGCAAAATCAGATGAAGGAATCTTCTTGGGATACTCTTCTGTCAGCAAGGCATTCAGGGTACTGAACAAAAGGACACTGAAACATGAAGAAAAAATACATGTTGTATTTGATGAACCTAAGTTCACTGGAATGGAAGATGAAGCTCCAGAACCTGCTGAGAATCAACAAGTCACTGATCCAGAATGTGTTGATGTTTTGGAAAGGTTCATTGACTTAAAGGTTTCTGATTCTGCCCCTGCTGAACACCCTGCTGGTGACACTACTGATGCAACAACTGAGGCAGTTCAAGGATCTGCTGAGCCCCCTGTTGAAGAAGCAATAGCAGACCCTACTGAAGATGATGTTCCTGAGAATCAATCTAACTAGAATCCACAATGGTTAAGGGATCACCCTGCTGAACAAGTTATTGGCCACATACAACAAGGTGTGAGGACTAGAAGACAATTAGAAGCAATGTTTACATGTTATCTATCTCAAATGGAACTTAAAGTTGTTGATGAAGCAATATCAGATCCAGATTGGATAATTGCTATGCAAGAAGAGTTGAATGAATTTGAAAGAAATCAAGTTTGGACACTAGTGGAAAGGCCTAATCATGCAATCATTATTGGAACAAAATGGGTATACAGAAACAAATTGGATGAATCTGGTACCATTGTAAGAAATAAGGCCAGACTAGTTGCAAAAGGCTATTCTCAAGCAGAAGGAATAGATTTTGATGAGACATATGCACCTGTTGCAAGATTGGAAGCTATAAGATTATTCTTGGCATATGTTGCATATAAAAACTTCAAAGTATATCAGATGGATGTCAAAAGTGCATTTTTGAATGGCATTTTGGAAGAGGAGGTCTATGTTTAGCAACCTCCTGGTTTTGAAGTTAAAGATCAAAAAGATAAAGTGTATAGACTCAATAAAGCACTTTATGGTTTGAAACAAGCACCAAGAGCATGGTATGAGACCTTGTCTCAATTCTTGGTGGACAATGGTTTTACCAAAGGTACCATTGACAAGACTCTTTTCAGAATCAGTGAAGGAGACAGCACCCTGCTGGTATAGATTTATGTTGATGACATAATATTTGGTTCTGAAAATGAATTGCTTTGTGAAAAGTTTGCAAATCTGATGAAAAGTAAATTCCAAATGAGTATGATGGGAGAAATGAACTTATTTTTGGGATTGCAAGTCAAACAAATGAAAGATGGAATCTTCATTCATCAAACCAAGTACATCATGGAGCTGCTGAAGAAGTTTGGTATGGAAAACAGCACCAAGGTATCAACTCCTATGTGTACAAACATAAGATTGGATGAAGACAAAGATGGCAAAGATGTTGATCAGACCTTATACAGAAGGATGATAGGCAGTCTGCTGTACCTTACTGCCAGCAGACCTGATATATCCTTCGCTGTAGGTGTTTGTGCAAGATTTCAATCTAAACCTAAGGAAAGTCATCTAGCTGCAGTCAAAAGAATTCTCAAGTATCTAAAAGAGATTTTGGATGTAGGAATTTGGTATTCAAAAGATGGAAGTTTCAAGGTTATATCCTACTCAGATTCTGATTATGCTGGATGCAAGATTGATAGAAAAAGCACCACAGGAACCTGTCAGTTGATGGGAAATAGACTGGTTTCCTGGTTCAGTAAGAAACAGAATTCTATCTCAACTTCCATTGCTGAAGCTGAATATGTTGCTGCTGGAAGTTGCTGTGCACAAATATTATGGTCAAGACAACAATTAAGGGATTATGGAATTGAAGAAAGAGAAATTCCTATAATGTGTGACAACACAAGTGCAATTGCAATCACAGAAAATCCTGTTTTGCACTCAAGAACCAAGCACGTTGATGTGAGACTTCACTTTATAAGAGATCATGTTGAAAAGAAAGATGTGGTGGTTCTGTATATCCCTACTGAAGATCAACTTGCTGATATTTTCACTAAACCACTGGATAATGAAATATTTGCTAAATTAAGGACTGAACTTGGAATTATAAAAGTTGACTGATACATCCTTGATCAGCAGTGTACTGGAATTCACCAAGGGGATTAGTCTTTGCTATGTTGGGTGAGCTTACTTAGCAGATTAGTCATTGGTATGAACAATTCCATGTACTTATGTTTGGACAATTGAGCAAATGAAGTTGCCAAGGGGATTGGTCTTTGTCATGTTGGGTGAGCTCACATGACAGATCAGTCATTGGTATTAAACTTCATCTTGTATTATCAGTTGAACAAAAGAAAAAAGATTTGAAGATCAGCAAAGTTACTCTGTCAGCAGGCTGTTGAGACATATTGTCAGCAGGCTGCTGAGCCAAGTCTACTGAAGACAAGGCTGCTGAAATAAACGTTACTCTGTCAAACTTTACCAAAGTCAAAAGCAAAATAGCGGGATATTTATTTTATCTTTATAACCGTAGTTACACGATCGAACGGTTACAATCCGTTATGAGCCTATCATGGGACACGTGTCAAGATGACATTCACTCAAAATTTAATCGTGGTTAATGCTACAGTATGTGTCTGACAGTTTTCTACCCACTACTCTCTGCTTTATATACAGACATATACACAGAGGATACATACAACTCTCAAATTGCGATTTCTCTGCAAATATCTTGTGTGAACACAGATTTGAAAGTTTTCTTCTTCATCTTTCTCATCTATAACGGAAAACAAGGATGATGTTCATATTGGCACCAGTTAAAGTGTAAGAGGTTATGTGACTGACTGTCACTCTACTGAACTAGCCATTAACATAGGACGAAGAATCAGATGGATTGCTGGTTTGGAGAATGTTATCAAGAGAAGACTGGAGAGAATTTCATATGTCAATATATTGGAATTCTGGAGGAATATTGTTATACATGAAGGTAGAGAGGCCTTCACTACGACAGTTAATGGAAGAGAGATTGAAATATCTTCAGATCTAATGAGAAAAGTATTTCAATTTGGACCTGGAAATAATGCTCCCACCAATCCAGAAGCAATGAATCTGCCGAGGATGAAGTTTGTGGATACAATAAAGACAAATCAGATGATATCTTCATCACTAAGCATTAATGTGAAGCATATTGGATATGAGTATAATCTGCTGAGCAAATTAATTGCCAAGACCATTTTGGGATTCATTGGGAGTCTAGATACACTGTCTGGACCTAAAATAGACCTGCTGATAATCATTTGCTGAAGTATGAAGTTTGATTGGGCTGGATTCTTTATAAACTACATGAAGAAGGTGTTTACTGAAGATAGAGATGGTATAAGGAAGTCCAAAACCAAGCCCCTAGGTCGACTGATTCAGACCTTGATGAATCATTTTCAGATACCTGATATTTCATATGAAAAGATTAACAAATCCAGATACAAGCCATAAGTTGCTACTCCTATTCCTGGATTAGATGATGATGAAGATGTAGATGACGAGGCTACAGAAAGTGATAATGATGGTGGAGATGATGATGCTGGTGGTGAGCAGGTTAAGCAAGCTGCTAAGTCTGCTGCACCTAAGAAGGCTGCTGAGAAGAGAAAGGTTGTTGATACAAGAAAGATCACAGAAATGTTAAAGCCTAGGAAGACAAGGAAGCAAACAGCAGAGACTTTTGAGTCAACTGAGGGTCCAGTTGAAGTTGAAATTATTGATATTGCTGAAATTACAAGGACGAGGAAAGCTGCTGAAGTTGAATCAGAGCAACTTTCCAAGAGAATGAAGGAAATTGCCAAGAAAAAGAAACATTGCAAAGGGAAGCAGTTATGGATTCTGGAGGCTCAGAGGGAAGAAGAGGAAGAAGAGGCTATTGAAGATGAGCCCTTAACAATTATCAAGCCTACTGAGAAAGAACAGGTTGTTGTTGAGCAACTTACTGGAGAAACATAGCAGACTGCTGAACCTGAGCCTGCTGAAGAAGTTGTTGAATCCTCCCCTGTAAAGGCTGCTGAGCCTACTGAAGCTGCACAAGTTGTTGTTGAGCAACTTGTTGAAGAACCACATCAAACTACTGAGTCTGCACCTGCTGTGGAAGTTGGTACATTGGTACAAGACCCTGCAAGTTCTGCAAGAAGTCATGGGGAAGAGCAAGTTGTTGCTAACCCTGCTGATGAGAATGTTAGTCAGGGGGAACAAAGTGTGGAAAAGATGAAGGTAGTAGGAACTAACATACAAGCTGAGCAACCTACTGACCTAGAGGCATCTGTGGAAGAAACTCTGACACTGCTTGTTGGGACCTTTGGAGGTCAGCAGAGTGGACACACAGCTCCTATAAAGCCAACTATTCCCTTTGAAAGAAAGGAGAAGAAGAAGAAAGAGGGGTATGTTGATCCTAAGCTCCAGCTAGTGGCTGATTACTTTTAGTGGAAGTTTGGATTTTATAAAAGACAAAAATCAGCCGCTGAACCAATGACAGATTTTGAGGAGTGGGCTTTTGAGAAATTAGGAGTGGAAAGTTTGTTGGATTTGGTTGATACCTCTTTGTTGGAAGCAAGATTTATGGATCTTATTGATGAGCAAAAGAAGGAAGATGGTATCAAATTTGTGGATCCAAGAGATGGATCAGATAGTGATGATTCTTCATCATCTGACTCTTGTGATGATCATCCCTCTAGACCAGGAGGAGTCAGTGGAATTGCTTTATTAAATGAACCAAGTATACAACAGTCCACTGATACTGGTAGGTCTGCTGAGGGCCAGCAGACTAGTCAAATGGAGGAAGATCTGGAGGATCTTACCATGGATGATCTGGAGGCACAAATCAATGAGGGTATACACATTGGTGCAAATAGACTGCCAATACTCTATGAAGGATTGCTAATGCTAGAGGGTTTCAAGAAGAGAATATGGCTGAATTCCCTGCAATTCTTATACAGAGAGTTTTGATCACTGAAGAACAGTCAGTGATAGCTCAGAGGTTAGACATGGTAATGGGATTTAAAGGATCGCCTTTGTTGATTGAGGAGGTTGTTTAGGGTGATTTTCTATGATTTATATCGTTTTATTTCGTAACAATTTTCCTCTATACTCTGATGTTTTGCATAGAAAGTGAACGTTTATTTGATTTATTAAGCAAGTGATGTTTGGAATGGTTTAATCGCAAAGTTGGTTGAATTATGAGGTTTTATTGTTGATTTTCTATCGATTTGAATGATTTTACACTTTGCAATGTTTTTGATATTTTGTGGATACACGAATTTGGCTTAAAAGAGGTTTAAAAGATGTTCAAGTGAGGATTCACATGGAAGAAAAAAAAGGGATAAAGATGAAGTCGGATAAAGATAGAGATGAAAACCGGATTTAAAGTAACCTGAACGAGCATCTGAAGCTCCGTCCAGATGGACGGGCGTTTGAGGAATCGAACGAGCGTCCATATGCCGACCTAGCAGAAACCGACTTAAAACTCTATAAATAGGCACGTTTTTCAACCCTAAAGAGGAGGAATTTACATTAAGCGGCCAAAAAACCCTTAGGGGCGATTTTTCTGTGTTCTCCACCCTTTATATACAACTTTTACGCTTTTGATTTCCTAGATAAATTTCTCCAATTATATGTACTTTCTAGTAGCAAATTCAAGTAATCAAACGATGAATAGAGGCTAGAGCTCATTGGAACAAGCTTTGTGAAGCCGTTCTAGCAACATCCTGATTTCTCTTTGGATTATCTTGTGAGTTTTTTTTAATAAAAGTTGTATCTTTTCTATGTTTAATTCATTGTTATTATGCAATTTTATCGATGGATGTTTTGCATGCTTGATTTTAATAGTCAATGAGAGTTCATTGTTAAACCTAGATCACCATAGTAAAGATTAGATCTTTAATCTAATTAACGAGAGTTGTTAGGTTGAAATCTAGGTTAAGAGATTGAGAAATTTCACACCTTTGTTATTAAAGAGTTAATCCTTTTGTATCTATAGACGAAAGAGATTAATAAAAGAATTATCTAAGAGATTAGAAATTCATGCCTACGATAGGTAAATCACAACTTTTGTTAAGTCATCACCAGATAATCTAGAGGAGAAATTGAGTGTTGTAGAATTGGTGGATCATTGCTTGTTCGTTTTTAAATTCATTGATTTAAATCGTTTGTGCTTGTTTTGCATAGCAAGTTTATATTTTTATTGCATGTTTAGGTTATAGAATAGAATTAGTTAAGTTAATCTTGTTCGCAATTATATTTCCTGGCTTTAGGTTTTCGATCTTCTGTCCAGTTTACTTTTGTTATTTTCGTTTTTAGTTTGTTACGTGTTAATCGTTTTTATTTTATTATAATATTAGTAATAGTAGTTGTGACATCTTTAGGTTAGTTAGATAAAAACTAGTTAAACAACCTCGATTCCCTGTGGACTCGACTCTGGTATTAACCTCTATACTACGATCCCTGCACTTGGGGTAAACCGGATTATTTTTATTACTTGTTTATTTTTCATTAGATATAATCCGAGACAAGTTTTTGGCGCCGTTGCCGGGGACTCAGTACGGTTGTCTAGTTTTTACTAAGTTTTCTGTTTCTGTTTTCTGTGCTGGTTTCCGAACGGGCGTCCGGAGTAAGTGGACGCCCGTCCATCTAAAAAGAGCCAACTCGGTATCGTTTGGAGGAAATCAGACGAGCTTCTGGCTTGCCCCAAACGGCCGTCTAGTCCTTCAGGCAGACGCCCGTCCGGATTAATTGGACGCCCGTCTATCCTCCTGTTTTTATTTTATTTTCATAGGTTTTAACTTTTAGTTTTTAGTTTAGACAACTTGATTTTGGTTTCGGTTTATGCAAACTCGAAGTCAAAAGGGGCCACTACTCTATACCCCTGACCTCGAGCGGACCATAGTCCGACCAAACAGGCGAAGAATCCGTCCTGCGGTTCTTTCTTACGAAAGGAGTAAAGCCGATCAAGACCTTGAGGAACATTTAGCAATGGACATCGAAGACATAGTCATTATGGCTGCAGAAGATAGACGTACGTTGGCTGACTACGCCATGCCCGGTGAAGTCAAAGTCAACCCGGCCATCGTTCTACCCACCATAAATGCTCCAACCTTCAAACTCAAACCAGGTCTCATCCAAATGATGCAACATGCATCAATCTTCCATGGTTTTCAATCTAAGAATCCTCATACTCACGTATACACATTTTTGGAGATATGTGGTACAACTCGGATTCAAGGTGTAAGTGAGGATGCGATAAAGTTGAAGTTATTTCCGTTTTCCTTGAAAGGGGAGGCAAAAGAGTGGTATAACTCTTTGCCTGCCGAATCAATCACCACCTGGCCGGACTCGAAAAAGAGTTCCTAAGTCAATATTTCCCACCATCCAAGACAGCCCAATGCTTAAGTGAAATATTCACTTTTTATCAAAAGGAAAACGAATCGTTCTTTGATGCATGGAAGAGATTCAAAGCTCTTCTTCGTAAATGCCCTCACCACGGTTTGGACTTGCAGCGGCAAGTCAACACATTTTTCAGTGGATTGACCGAGCTCACTAAGGGTATGGTCAATAGTTCTTCTGGTGGGGCATTCCTGAGGAAAACACCTGCAGAAGGGTGGGCATTATTCGAGGATATTGCCAAATATAATTATGCCCCCTCCTCTCAAGCTATTCAGGCACCTCCTCCTCCTCCTAGGATCGAGGAGGTGAACAATCAAAATCAAATTGCCATGCTGCAACAGCAGGTGACTGCTCTTACAAGGTCTCTAAATCCAACGAATCAGAATCCATCATTTCCGCAGAACTCTATAGTTCTGTATTGTGAAAATTGTTGTCAAACTGGCCATATGGTTGGCCAGTGTCAAATTATTTCCCCTTCATACTATCAAGTCAATGCTGTCCAGAATCAGGGACAGTACAATCCAGTCACATGCCAGGCATGTGATAATGTGGGGCACACTGCTTGTTTCTGTCCTATGGTTGGGCAGAACGCTGAAGTCAATGCGTTTAGTGGCCAGCAAAATCAGAGATTTAACAATTAGTTCTCTGGCCAAAGCAATCTTCAAAACCAGGGTTTCCATCAGAATCAAAATCTGAATCAAAATTCGAATTTTAACCAGAATCAGAATTTCAATCGAAACCCAAGCTTCAATCAGAACCTGAACACGAATTTTTCCAATACAAATTAGAGGTTCAATCAGAATTGGCCAAACAATTCAAATCCTGCGTTTCAGAATCGTTCCAGCCGAACCATCCCGCCGAACTTTCAGAACTCTCAAGGCCCCTCTCACTCTAATGATCTTGAAGCTAAACTGGAGGAGCAGAATAATAATATCCAATCTCTTCAGAGCACAATAAAGAGTCTTGAGAGGCAGATCGGGCAAATGGCTGGCCAACTAGCTTCCAGACCCTCAGGGCAGTTGGCCAGCTTTACGGAGAAAAATCCTAAGGGTGGTCAGGTAGCTCAGACCGATTTGAATCATAGCCAGTGCACTGACCTAGTCCCTTCAATTCCCTATGGTAAAGAAGAGGCCAGTGCCATGAATCTCAGATCAGGTACTCAACTTAGTGGTCCCCCGAACCAGGGAAACCACTAACCCCTCCTGCCAGTGATGAGGCAGGAGGGGAAATCGAGCACCCATGTTCCCCTTTTCTGCAAGAGAGTACTCAGGTGGCTGATCCCCTGAGAAATGTAGAATCAAGTGAGAGTCAGGTGGCGGACCCCCTGACTAGTAAAAGAAGTGAGAAAGTGGTGAGGTGGAAAGATTTGGAAGATAAAGCTGCCAGTTCATCCTCGAAGAAAGTATTTTCTGAGAGTGATTTAAAAAAGCTACCATTTCCACCTAGAAAAAGCAACATCTCCTTGCATGAGGACAAGAAATATGAAAAAGTGCTTAATCTTCTGAAGAATACTCAGGTTAATCTTCCATTATCTGATGTTTTGGTTGAGATGCCTAAGTACACTAAGTTCATCAAGGATGTTGTTTCTTCTAAGAAGAAGTTAGAAGACATGGATCGGTTGATTGGTGAGGATTGCTCTATGATAAGTTATGAAGCGTTGCCGATCAAGAGGGGCGACCCTAGGAAATTTGTGCTCACATTGCTGATGGGAGGCCTAGTCTTCCCAAACTCTTTATGTGACCTGGGTGCATCCATAAGTCTGATGCCATTGTATGTATGTAAACAGCTTGGATTGAATGATCTTTTAGAACCCACGACCATGAATCTACAATTCACTGATAGATCTTCCAAGAAAGCTGCGGGGATACTAAAGGACGTATTAGTTCAAATTGATAGATTTACTTTTCCGGTTGACTGGTACGTCCTAGACATAGAAAATGATGAGAATGTCCCCTTGATACTTGGAAGACCTTTTCTTTCTACAGCCAGAGCCCTCATTGACTGTGAAGGTGGGAAAGTGACCATACGAGTCGGTGATCAGGAGGTGAGCTACAGTGTCTCCAAAGCTATTCAGAGACCCTCTGATTATCCAACCGGCTTCTCCATTGAGGATATGTCAGATGACTTTAATGATTACATGGAAAAGCAAGTCATGGCTGTTGAGACTGAATATGAGCGATTAGTTGAAAATTTGAATAATCATGGTTGGGTGAATCTAGAACAACTAGGAGCTGAATTTGATGAAGGTTCGTTGAAAGGAGAAGCTTTAGCAGTAGGACCACTAAGTAAACTCAGTGATGTTGAGTTGAAAAGTGGAGATCTTAAATCGAGTTTAGAAGAACCCCATGCAGATCTGGTACTGAAGCCGTTACCTAAGCATCTGAAATATGTTTTCTTGAGAGAAGGTGACAAGCTTCCGTTGATTATTTCTGCCAAGCTATCCCGGTTAGAAGAGATGAAACTGTTAAACATTTTGAGAAAGAATGAGAAAGCTTTTGGTTGGCAAGTGGGAGACATCAGAGGAATATCTCCTGACTTATGCATGCACAAGATTAAATCTGAAGAGGGTGCCAAGTGTGTTAGACAGCCCCAGAGGAGGCTCAACCCTCACATGCAAGAAGTAGTTAAGAAGGAGATTATCAAGCTTTTGGACATGGGTATTATTTATGCAATTGCTGACAGTGAATGGGTGTCCCCTACTCAAGTAGTTCCTAAGAAAGGAGGAATTACTATCGAGAAGAATGAAAAGGGTGAAGAAATATCATTGAGGCTAGTAACGGGGTATAGAGTCTGTATCGACTACAGAAAACTCAATGAAGTTACAATGAAAGATCATTTCCCCCTTCCTTTCATTGACCAGATGCTAGAGCGTCTGGCAGGACATGCATTCTACTGCTTCCTTGATGGATATTAGGGATATTTCCAGATACCCATAGATCCAGTCGACCAAGAAAAGACAACTTTCACCTGCCCCTATGGTACATTCGCTTACAGGCGAATGCCATTTGGTCTTTGCAATGCCCCAGCTACATTCCAAAGGTGTATGCTAGCAATCTTTGATGGACTGGTTGAAAAGTGTATGGAGGTATTCATGGATGATTTCTCAGTCTTTGGTCAATCCTTCGAAGATTGTCTTGATAATCTTGACCAGGTTTTATCCCGCTGTGTGGAAAAGAACTTAGTCCTAAACTGGGAAAAGTGCCATTTTATGGTAGATGAAGGAATAGTTCTTGGCCACAAGATCTCAGCCAAAGGTCTGGAAGTAGATAGGGCAAAAGTGGAGGCTATAGAGAAGATGAGTTTGCCTAGAAATGTGCGCAAAGTTAGGGGTTTTCTTGGACACATCGGTTTTTATAGGAGATTCATTAAAGACTTTTCCAAGATAGCCAAGCCCCTATCTACCCTACTCAAAGAAGATGTTGTTTTTAATTTTGATGATAGTTGCAAGCAAGCGTTTGAGGAGCTTAAAAGTCAGTTGATTTCTGCACCGATTCTTATCTCTCCCGACTGGAATCTACCCTTCGAGCTTATGTGTGATGCATCCAACTACGCTATTGGTGAAGTCTTAGGACAACGAATAAAGGGAAAGTTCCAGCCCATATCTTACGCCAGTCACACACTAAACCCTACTCAAGTAAACTATACCACAACTAAAAAGGAATTATTGGCCGTAGTCTTCGCTATGGAAAAATTTCGTAGTTACTTGTTGGGTGCTGTAGTTACTGTGTGGACTGATCACGCTGCTTTGCGATATCTAATGACGAAGAAAGATGCTAAACCGTGCTTACTACGTTGGATACTGATCCTGCAAGAATTTGATGTTCAAATTAAGGATAAAAAGGGTAGCGAAAACGTAGTAGCTGATCATGTTTCAAGGATGTTGAATGAGGAAGAGGAAGAACCTAACGATATAGAGCTTTACTTTCCTCTTGAAAATGTTATGCTTATAGACGATTGCGCCCCAGATGTTCCATGGTACTCTTCCATCGTCAACTACCTGCATTCCCAGTACTTAAATCCAGAATTTTCTTATCAGGAGAAGAAGAAATTTTTATCTGATTTGAAAACATTTGTATGGGATGAACCTTACCTCTTCAAAATTTGTAAAGACGGATTGGTAAGGAGATGTGTTCCTGAATCTGAGCAACGTGATATTATTGAACAATGCCACAGTGGGCATACTGGCGGTCACTTTGGTCTTTGGAAAACCGTTGCCAAGATCTTTCAGTCTGGTTTCTATTGGCCCACGATCTTCAAGGATTCAGAAGCTTTCTGCAAGGCTTGTGATAGGTGCCAACGAACCGGAGCTTTAACAAGGCGTTTTGACATGCCGTTGAAACCCATTCTAGAATGTGAAGTCTTCGATGTATGGGGGATTGATTTTATGGGCCCGTTCCCATCTTCCTGTGGAAATAAATACATCTTAGTCTGTGTCGATTATGTATCGAAATGGGTGGAGGCCCAAGCCACTTCTCACAATGATCATAAAACGGTCATGAATTTTCTAAAAAAAAACATCTTTGTAAGATTTGGGTGCCCACGTGCCTTGATAAGCGATGAGGAACACACTTCTGCAACCGACCACTAGAGAAAGTACTTGAGAAATATGGTGTTCGGCATAAAATCGGCACACCATATCACCCTATGACTAGTGGTCAGGTTGAACGAAGCAATCAGAGCTTGAAGAAGATCCTGGAGAAAGTAGTAAACAGTCACATAAAGGACTGGAGTCTTAAGTTGGATGATGTACTATGGGCATATCGAACTGCCTACAAAACCCCCATGGGTACATCACCCTATCAGATGGTATATGGAAAACCATGCCACCTGCCAGTTGAGTTGGAGCATAGAGCGTATTGGGCCACTAAGTTCTTAAACTTCGATACCCAATCATGTGGTGAACACCGACTGCAGCAATTGCATGAGTTAGATGAGTTTAGACTCCAAGCCTACGAGAGTGCCAGGATAAGTAAAGATAAGATGAAACTCCTTCATGATGCCAAAATCAAGAAGCGAGAATTTCAAGTTGGGGAGCAAGTTCTATTGTACAATTCCAGGTTACATCTGTTCCCTGGAAAGTTGAGGACACGTTGGTCCGGCCCCTTTGAAATTCTGCAAATCATTCCTGGAGGTGTTTTAGAACTAAGTGGTCATGGTGACTAGCCGTTCAGAGTGAATGGTCAAAGGTGCAAGCATTATATCGGTCAAACCAAAGAAAAACCTTTGATTGTTCATTTCCTCGACATCCTCGGGTGTGGTATACCTGAAGTCAATAAGTTTGACGAATTTTCACCCGACTTGTTTTATGAGGATGACGGCGGTGGTCCATTAGAGGAAGTCATGGCTGGTAGTTGGGATATGGAAGAGTTTAAAAGGGAGCAACAGCTTAAGAGACGTCTGAAGAAGAAGAAGTCTACAATGGGGAGGATTAAAAGTGTTTGGAAAGCTATCAAAAGCTTGACCCCATGTGTTAGATGCTGTTTTTGCAGCCACACTACTGATCAGAGCTTACACGATGTATTGGCTGGAAGAAAGGTTAAATGGCCTGATCCAGGCTAAATTGAGAGATTGTCGAGCTAACGACACAAACCAAAAGCGCCACTAGGGGGCATCCTAGATATCCTTATTTGTATTAGTTACTTTTGTTTTACTATTTTCTTTGATTTATTTGTTTAGTTTAAGTCTAATTAGGGTAATTGTTGACTCTGCTTCAGTTCATCTTTGTGTTTTTTTTAAAATGGATTACGGAGTTCTGCCGCATGAGTTCCCTTTCATTAGTAGGATCCACCTTATCACCTTAGATGACGGACCTGGAGGGACGATCATTCTGGACGTAGATTATGATATTATCACTCGCCTCAGGACTGTTACCTACGTTATCATTGTACCCCAAGCTTTGAGAGGTGGAGAGTTTAGCACCGAGGACCTGCAGAGTGCTTTAGGACGATCGTATACAATCCTCAATGTTCCGATGCTGACTGACTTGTTGCTAGTGCTGCATGCTGAACATTTCCGAGGAGTGGATGTTGCTGGAGAGGACTAGGCCCTACAGGATGAATACGATTTTCCTCCCGCGATTGACATGCTCCGTCGTCTGATCTGGATTGTGGATTGGGCTGATATTTATGATGACTAGCTTCGTTAGGTGTTTTGTCGAGCAAACGACGTTAAACAAAAGCGCTCGGTGGGAGGCAACACACTATCTTCTAGTTTTTTATGTATTTGAAGTTTTTGTTTGATTATTTGTTTATAAACTCTCCCGGCGGGTGGGTAATACCCGGAGTAGCTATTATAAGAGACAATAAGGGTTTGATTAAAAATGTATGAAAATTCTTTGTTTTTGCTTAATTTTGATCTAGGACGCCCGTCTATAATATTAGACGCTCGTCTGCTTGTGTTTTCATTGAACGTGCGTCCATTTTCTTGGACGCCCGTCCAGAAATTTCCCTCCAACTCTGTATTCGTTTGAAAAGTGGGACGGGCGTCTGTTTCACTGAACGCCCGTCTAGTTCATAAGAATTTCAGACGAACGCTCGTCCGTTTTCTTGGACACCCGTCCACTTTGCTTCTATATATATCCCCTGCTCCCAAAATTTCAGTGGTACTAGAAATTTCAAAGCGAAAAAACCGACTCTTGCGGCCCCTTTGCCCTCAAATCCTTGTTTCTAAACCATTTTTGGCGATTTAAGGCTCTGCAAACACCTCTCAAACCCCTCTCGTCGATTATTCAAACCAAATCCAACAACAAACGGCCATTAATCTGATTCAGTGACGTAGCTTGTGCGACTTTTTTGGAGAAAAATACGAACTTTGGAGTCGATTTTGCATTGTTAGGGCTCCCATTTATCATTTTCATCACCCTCTCATTACACCTGGTAAGAATTTATAACCTTTTCTTAGGTTAATTCATGTTTTTTTTAGTTCGATCTCCGAATCGACTTTTTTTTTTCACATGAATACTATCTTATTAGTTTTTTTTCTTCTTCTTGTTTTGTTGGTGATCTGGGGTGGTGATGGTTGATGGTGGATGGTTGCATGATGGTTTTGGTGTGGTTTGGTTTTGGTTGTTGAATTATTGGGAAATCCCGTTTGGACGATAAACGGGTGGTTTTGTTTGCATTGTGGTTTGGGATTGTTGTTTGTCTAGGTTGTATAGCAATGGTACGTAAAGAGGTTCAGAAACGACATGGTAAGGGGATAGCAACGGAACCGAGTAAGAAGAAAAAGGTTGTAGATCCAACCTTAGTACTTCCCACACGGGGTATTGAGATTAGAGAACGTCTTCCTAGGGCTGCTC
Organism: Gentiana dahurica var. dahurica; assembly: GCA_024500145.1. Classification (NCBI taxonomy): domain Eukaryota; kingdom Viridiplantae; phylum Streptophyta; class Magnoliopsida; order Gentianales; family Gentianaceae; genus Gentiana; species Gentiana dahurica. Next base: position 72,711,303 of record CM044906.1, read on the forward strand.
AAGGTCAATCTAGGGTGCCGTTAAGAGATGAATCTGAGTCAGACACTGATGACGAGGTACCCCTAGTGAGATTACCTAGGGTTGAAAGGACTGAAGAAACACCTAGGCCTACGACTGAGGAAGCAACTGAGAGAAGGGAGCCTGTTAGACAGAATGTTCGACCCCCTGTCCCTATTCCATTTGCTCGGAGGTTCATTAACCCCAAGGCCCTAGACGTATACAATAAGCATTATCTGACGAGAACTATGTTGATTGAAAGAGCCGTTCTTGAGACTAACGTAGATCCATCTTTTGTCAAGATGTCAACGGATAGAAAGTGGGGTGCACTGATGAGAACCCCTAGAACCCCTGTCAATGCTACCCTAGTTCGTGAGTTTTATGCGAACTGTTCTGAAACGGATCTGGATACTGGGGTAGTTATGGTTCGAGGAGTTAAGGTGCCGTTTACACCGAAGGTTATCAATGAGAAATACCAGTTAGCACCATTTGAGGGGTTGGATTATAAGGAAGCGATTAAAGCAAAGCAGGATGCGGGTGAGGATCCTTTGGAGGAGCTTAGACTGAAAGTGTGCCCGGAGGTGCCGTGGACACTTAGACCGAGAGGTGATAGGAAATAATTGGTTACTACTTCTTGGACGGAGGATTGGAAAGTCCAGTGTAGATTTATACAGAACAGGTTGTTGCCTAAGAACAACCTGACACATTTTCACATTGGCGATCTTGGGATGCTCTACGCCTTGAACTTTAAGTTAAATGTTGATGTTGGACAGGCGATTTTCGATGAGATAGCGTTGAATCAGAAAGTCTATGCTCGATGTCTGATTTGCCCCCATTTGATCCATAGTCTCTGTCGAGATGCTGAGGTTCCCGAGTACAAAACTGATCACAAACCTAAAAATCCGAGGTACTTGCAGCAAGAGAAAGTGAAATCTTCAAGCCAGACTGAGTCTGAGGCAGCACATGAGCCTGGATCATCTTCAGTACCGCCTCCAGTATCTTCCCTTCCTTCTTTATCTCCATCAATTCAGATGCGTTTGAGTATGGTGAATAGTATAAGGAACTGGATGGAGGACATCAGAACGTCACAGAACAATATCTTGACTATCCTACGGTGTATGAGTGAGGACCGTCCTCCGAGGGACCAGAGATGCTACAACACAAGCACTATGGATTACGTTTTCTCTAACGAGATCGAGCAGGCTATTGCAGATGTTCTTCATGAGGAGTCGTCTTCTGATGAGGAGCAGGTTGACACAGCAGGGAGGACTACTACACCACAGACTGGACCTTCTACTGATACTCCTACGGATGGAGTGCCTCCTGCTGGTGATTCCTCGGCACCAGGGCAGACTTGACTTTCTGATGCTGATTCTATTTTGTATTTTTATCCCTGGAATTTGACTATATTTTGCTACTATATTTTTTTGATTTTTCCCTTACTTGATTCATGTGTATTTTTCTTGGAGCTACTGTCGGTTTCCGTTGCTCAGCTTTATTGATGAATCTTGTAAGCCATACGGCGTATCGTTGACATTCCTATGGTTTCTATTATTCCGTGTCGTGCATGAATTGTAGTTTGATTCGATTTCACCTTATCCTTATCTTTATCTTTATCTTTATTCTGCGATGTGATATAATCCCCGTCTTTCCCCGAGATTTTCCCGTGTTTATCGAGTAGTGCAGGCATATTTTTTTTAGCTGTTTTGTCGAGCTAGTATTGGAATCATGCTGAAACGGATAATCTTTGAGTTTACGAACATTGGTTTCTTCATGCTCCTGCATGACCAACGGTTCGAGTATCTATTCAAATCAGCTAAGTACTTTGTTTCTTTTTAATTCTGCACAACCTGAGGACATGTTGTCGTTTAAGTGTGGGGGAGGGGAATGGTTATGTGTATCCTTTTGCTTATATTGTTATTCTATGCTGAAAAGAGCTAAATTTTTCAAATTTTTGTTTTGTCCCGGTTGAGCGAATGCACATTTTTGTTCGGTTTTTATAGACATTTATGCTGTATAGAGTATGTTTAGTAGGTTAGATGTTTCACCCGACATACAATTCACGAGCCATATTATATGATGAGCTAAAATATAAAACTATACCCATTTGGAATAGTAATTTTTGATAATCTTATAAGTATCTTGTGCTTAGTGCTAATGTACGTATCGTGAGAATTATAATAGTTTGTGTTTAGAGCCGGAGTATGACATACTGTGAATATCTTAGGTTTGAATGTGATAAGCGAAACGTGACTACTGTGCTTTGGAAAAGTTGTTTTAAAAAAAAATGAATTAATTGGGTGTGTCGGAAGCTGGTCGATGATTGGAGTGAGGTTGGGCGTATCTCGAATGTCCTATACCACTATGATGACCAAAAGCTCACGACAGTCAGAAGAAGCTGCTTGATGATTTGAGTACGGTAGGTCATATCTCGAATGTCCTATTCTACTATGACGGGCAATAGCTCATTCTGATGTGCGTATAAATGTGAATGTTAATTAAATCAACTTACGAAAGGTATTGGTATGAATTGATATAAGACTTAGTTATCGCCTACCTTATCCCCAGTATAAACCGAAAGATATGTTGTAGGGATTATCCTCTGAGTATGTCAGAAAGGTCCTAAATGTATTCTATCATCCTTTTCGGGATATGTTACGTTTTGTAGGGTGCATGTTATAAGTATAATTTATTTCTAGTTTAAATGAGGATTTGCTAGTTGCTTTGAATAAGTTTCAAGTTTGGACTTAGTGGAAGTTTGCTATGGCTTGGCACACACACATGGGTGAACCTCTAATTTATTGAATATGCTTTATCTTGCTGAAATTACTATCTTTCTTCCGAGCCTTAATCTTGTTTTGTTTCGCTCGGGACGAGCAAAAGCTAAGTGTGGAGGAGTTGTTTAGGGTGATTTTCTATGATTTATATCGTTTTATTTCGTAACAATTTTCCTCTATACTCTGATATTTTGCATAGAAAGTGAACGTTTATTTGATTTATTAAGCAAGTGATGTTTGGAATGGTTTAATCGCAAAGTTGGTTGAATTATGAGGTTTTATTGTTGATTTTCTATCGATTTGAATGATTTTACACTTTGAAATGTTTTTGATATTTTGCAGATACACGAATTTGGCTTAAAAGAGGTTTAAAAGATGTTCAAGTGAGGATTCACGTGGAAGAAAAAAAAGGGATAAAGATGAAGTCGGATAAAGATAGAGATGAAAACCGGATTTAAAGTAACCTGAACGAGCGTCTGAAGCTCCGTCCAGATGGACGGGCGTTTGAGGAATCGAACGAGCGTCCATACGCCGACCTAGCAGAAACCGACTTAAAACTCTATAAATAGGCGCGTTTTTCAACCCTAAAGAGGTGGAATTTACATTAGGCGGCCAAAAAACCCTTAGGGGCGATTTTTCTGTGTTCTCCACCCTTTATATACAACTTTTACGCTTTTGATTTCCTAGATAAATTTCTCCAATTATATGTACTTTCTAGTAGCAAATTCAAGTAATCAAACGATGAATAGAGGCTAGAGCTCATTGGAACAAGCTTTGTGAAGCCGTTCTAACAACATCTTGATTTCTCTTTGGATTATCTTGTGAGTTTTTTTTAATAAAATTTGTATCTTTTCTATGTTTAATTCATTGTTATTATGCAATTTTATCGATGGATGTTTTGCATGCTTGATTTTAATAGTCAATGAGAGTTCATTGTTAAACCTAGATCACCTTAGTAAAGATTAGATCTTTAATCTAATTAACGAGAGTTGTTAGGTTGAAATCTAGGTTAAGAGATTGAGAAATTTCACACCTTTGTTATTAAAGAGTTAATCTTTTTGTATCGATAGACGAAAGAGATTAATAAACGAATTATCTAAGAGATTAGAAATTCATGCCTACGATGAGTAAATCACAACTTTTGTTAAGTCATCACCAGATAATCTAGAGGAGAAATTGAGTGTTGTAGAATTGGTGGATCATTGCTTGTTCGTTTTTAAATTCATTGATTTAAATCGTTTGTGCTTGTTTTGCATAACAAGTTTATATTTTTATTGCATGTTTAGGTTATAGAATAGAATTATTTTAGTTAATCTTGTTCGCAATTATATTTCCTGGCTTTAGGTTTTCGATCTTCTGTCCAGTTTACTTTTGTTATTTTCGTTTTTAGTTTGTTACGTGTTAATCGTTTTTATTTTATTATAATTTTAGTAATAGTAGTTGTGACATCTTTAGGTTAGTTAGATAAAAACTAGGTAAACAACCTCGATTCCCTGTGGACTCTACTCCGGTATTAACCTCTATACTACGATCCCTGCACTTGGGGTAAACCGGATTATTTTATTACTTGTTTATTTTTCATTAGATAAAATCCGAGACAGAGGTACATGTTGCTGAGGAACAGACATCACCTGGACAAAGGTTGGAACAGGAGGTACATGCTGTTGAGGTACAAACAGCACCTGGACATATGTTGGAACTATCTATGGGTTTGGAGGAAACCCCTGCTGTTATTATTGAACATGCTGCTGTAGTAGAGCCTGCTGGAGGAAAGTCCACTGTAGGGAAAGATGGTCAGCATACTGCTGTTATTGATGAGGATGAACAGCTGCTGGACTATGAATACAGTGATGAGGAGTTTCAAGTGCCTGAGGAAGAACCTATTAATGATGAACCACAACAGGCATTTGTAGCACTCTTTGAGGAACCTGCCCTGGATCCTATTCTGGAGGAGTTTCAAGGTACTAACCCTGCTGAGAGAGATATGAGCTGGGCCAAGGTTATCAGCAGACAGAGGGCACGATACAATGTTGAAGAGCCTGCTGATGAAGCTGCTAGACATATGGCTGGAGGAATGGCTGGTGGGGTACCAGCAGAGATTTTGGATGAGTTGAGGATTGTCAGAAATGACATAACAAGGTTAAGCAACTTGATAGGCAAGAGCAGAGGTTTGAAGATTTGATGAATTTAGTGGAAAATAGAGGGAGGACTACAGAAACAGTTGCCTTCAATATTACTTCCACTCAGTATGCTCTTGCTGACCTTGCTCTGGATGTAAAGAGGAACAGACAAGGAAACACACAGAAGGACAAGTTTCTGAAGGACCAATTTGAATCTATTCACCAGAAACTTGACAAGCTTGCTGAGGCACCTAAGCCTGCTGTGGCTGAGCCTGCTGGAACACTTCAACCTGCTGGATTGGATCCTAAATTCACCGAGAGGATCAATCTACTGGAGCCAACAATGCAAGAGTGGATCACTGCAATTGATACTAGAACATAGATCATGGAAGGTCAACTGAACAATCTAGTGAGCACACAGGAGAGTGTTCATGGCTTGCTGTCCCGTTTTGTTGATGATGTCAATAAGGGGGAAGAGAGCCATACAGCAGTAGCAAAAGAGGGTGCTAGGATCTTTGCATAGAAAAGATGGGAGGCTGATACAAATGCTTATAGAGAGCCTGCACCTGGCAGACTACAGCTTACTGATGATCTTTTCAAGGAGTACAAGAAACTATACTATAATAAGAGGAGACCTTATCATGACAAGAGCTTTCATGAAGGTCTAAACTCCTTTTTGAGTTTGAAGTTTTGGGAAGCAAGAGTTAAATCCATGAGATCCAAAGGTGGCAGAGGTGGAAGAGGTGGAAGGAGTTTACCTACCACATCAGCAAAGGATTCACTGAATGAATTCAAGGAAGTATACATGCGCTTAGGCTTTAGAGTACATCAGATCAACCTTACTCTACCTGAGGCTTGGAAATGGTGGAAAGAAGTGAATCCTCACATTGATTTCTCTCTTATTTAAAATGAATGGATGAGAGAAATGGTTAGAGAAATAAGAGCATATCAAGAACAGCAAGAGAAGGAGAGACAAGAAAGGGGAAGAAGACACTAGATCAACATACTTACATTTGCTTTTTATCTTTACTGAATCTAGCTTGTCATACTTTTGAACAATATGATTATAATGAGAAATGACTGGAATTTGTTATGTTTTTGTTTTTAATCTTTTTGCTTTGCTGTGAGAAGGGTATTGGCATCATCACCAAAAGGGGGAAATTGTTGGACTTATTTTAAGTTTTAGTGATGAGTGCCAGACTAGCTGTTATAGAGCAAAGGCAAAAAGATGTCTAGATCAAATGTATAGGCTTATTAGAGTTTGATCTTGTATAGGTTTGATCAAACAAGCACTGTAAAAGGTCAGCTGACTTTCATCAGCAGACCTGTCTTGATCAGTAGGGTACCTGAGTCTGTAGGCTAGTTTAGGAACCTGCTGAAGACTGAAGGCTGAGGGGCTCAAACTCAGTTATTGAAGGCTAAGGGATCAAACTTAGTATTTAAAGTCAAGGATATGGAATCAGAATTTAGGGAAGTCTGTGATGACCTAAACTGATTACATATACCTTGTGTACAAGGTCTAAGTTCCACAAGTTAAGTGGTGATTGGAACTTAGCTATATTTAAAATGGTGTAATCTAACTTAATAATAAAAAGTTAGACATAAGAGAAGTCAGCTGAAGTGTTTTTATAAACACAGCAACCTTGGAACAGCTGACTGTTATGCATTTCAACAGACTTACAATCACAGGAACCTGCTGACATATATTTCGGACTATTCAAGGGTTACACTGGATAAATACAAGGTGAGGACAGATAACAACCTCTGATTTTATCAAACAAATCAATGGTTAAGATTAAATGGACGTTGGGAAGAAACAGAGGATTATCCAATGGACATAAGTCAAAGGGTGGACAGACTGTAAACTGTCAAAAAGCATTCTGACAGTGTCAATACTATGAACAGTGACAGAAAGCAAGTCAAATGGGACAAATCTGAAACGGCTATGTTTGAATTTCAAACATAAGTCACAAGGATTCCTACCTATAAATAGAAGACTCCTAATTCAGATACAAGTGATGAATTTTGATGAAAATTAAGGATCTATCTTGAGCTATCAGATTTAAATCGATCAAACACCCTGCTGACCCTACTGAGCATAAAGCTACTGATCCAGTAAACTCTTCAAGTGTAATCTGCTATCAAGCTACATCAAGTTTACATACTTGAAGACCTCAAGTTGCTAATCATATCAACCTGATCAAGCTGCTGAAAGCTGAATCACTTACTTGATTCAAACTTTCTTTTACAAGAAATCTATTGAAGACAGGGAAGCATCTTTTGGGTGTCAAGGACTGTTGTTTGTGGTGGAGCTGGTGAAGAGGCAATCCTACCCTTCAAGGACCAGTGGAAGACTTTGGAGCAGCAATCCTACCTGTTCCAAGTGTTCAGTTTGTGAAGCCATAGTTATTGGTGAAGGACAAGCAACTTAGGGATTTTTGTAACTGCTACCTCAAGAATCTCTAGTGAATTACCTCCAACATCACAGGAGAAGAGTGGACTGATAGGATTACACCACCTGGAACCACTATAAAAATTGCCTACTTACTTTCTGCATTTATATTCTGCACTTAGTATATTTAACACATCAATCTACTGAACTAGCAACTGAATCACACACATACACTACTGAGTATCTAATACTTGGTATCATATTTTAACAACAAGTAATAAGGCTTAATTTAAATATATTCCGCTGCAACAAATTCAGTAAAGTCAATAGTCAGCAGACGACTGAGTGTCAGCAGACTACTGAGCTATCAGCAGACTGCTGAAGTGGCTGAGTTTGTTAACTCCAAAAGTTTTAAGTGTTAAGTTTATTCACCCCCCTATAAACTTAACCAAAGCCTTTTCAAGGGACCAACAGGAGGATTACCGGTTCGCTAGTATGGGCGCGACCAACGTATCTTGGACTTGCGGCCGGGAGCATGAAGATTACCTGTGGTTACACTATGACCACCTGGTTGCCGGACTTAGACCGCCCTTTGACCTATTTTTTGTCAAGTTTATTGAGGAACTGAAAGTGATGCCATGAGACCTCAGTCTGGGGGTAGTCCTGGTGGTGATGTCCTTCATCATAATCAGCAGGCTAAGTGTGTAACACCCCGGTTCCCAATCCCGTCGGCCGCCGGTATTGGTCACTGTAGTGCCACTCATCACGACACACAGTCGTGGCGGTAACATTCAACATTCCACAACAGAAAGAAAATAAACATTCACCATTCATTATTTTGAGAGAAAGTATTAAAGTGAGTACAAATATCCTGAAGTAAATGAAATTATGCGAACGTCAAACTCTTTAAAATTGAAAATTTCAAATAATGTAGACGACATGTGACTGCGACTACGTGGCTCTCAAACCCCGCGACATCCCAGCAACAAGCAAACATCCATAGGAATACCTGCTAAGAATCTGCTCCCCATAAATGGATCATAGCAGGGTCAGACGAAAGTACAAACCGTCAACTACAAAGTTGAGTAAGAATAAATCTAGTGTACATAAGGTAAAGCTAACCCATGAAGGGTACCCCCAATTTATGCAGGACCCAACAAATCAATAAAAGTTACGACCAACCATAACGGACACAATACTTCACAACTAACCACCTAAAGGTCCCGAATGGTACCATAACTAGGTGGATCACCACGTACTGGGGTGCAAGGAAACCTTCCCGGGTTCCCGGCTTCGGGTGCTACCCTATCCGGCCCGACCACACCACTGTCTGCAACTCCCCAAGTACACTAAGGACACTGAAGTCGTAAGGAAACCTTCCCGGGTGCCCGGCTTCAGGTGCTACCCTATCCGGCCCAACCACTACGGGTCTACGAACTTCGATGCCCAAAATCCGAGTCTCACCAAGACACCAAAATTCTTAACTCACCAAAGCACAACCCACAGAACATGTTCATAAGACTAGCCAACAACCCACAACGAAGGAAACAATATAGACTGGACGCCCGTTTGGAAGGCCGGACGCCCGTCCAAAGACTCTACTGGACGCCCGTCCAAACCATCGGACGCCCGTCCAACACCTCAGAGTCAGATCCTGAATGTAAAACAACCCCTCAGACGCCCGTCCAGGTAACCCAGACGCCCGTCCAGGTAACCCAGACGCCCGTCCACTTAGAACTGTTACATCCTGAATCAAATTTAACACCCCAGACGCCCGTCCAGCTAATCCAGACGCCCGTCGAAATGTACCGAGGCAGACGCCCGTCCACATGAATCGACGCTCGTCCAACCTGGGTTTCGACTAGAACCCTAACAGCTCTCTACGCGATTTCTGAGCCGTTTCTCCACAACACAACAGCAAAACAACACTTTAAGCCCGAAACTCCGTACAAAAGCATCATATCCACTATAGGTTTCAACCAACGCAAAAACACACCACTATCCATACACAACAAAGCCAAGTATCCAAACGGAGCACCAAACATAGAAATATTCTTACCGGTTAAGCTGCGTTTCTTGAGAACCCTCTGCTATCGAGTTAAAATCGCTTCTCCACGAAGTCCGAATCTATAAAAAGGAAACAGCGATCACCGATGACGAATTCCTAAACACCAAGGAGAGATTTTTTTTCATCTCCTTCTTCCTTACAAGGGGGGGTCGGCGGCAAGGGGGGTTTTGGGCTGAAAATTTCCATTTTGGGGAAAATAATGGAGAAAAGGGGTGAAAATCCTTTTATTAAGTGATTAAAACTCCTTATTAAAACTCCTTTTTAATTATTACTAAATCTCTCCGTACAATTACTAAATCCCATAATTTCCCAAATAACTAGATCTTTTACTAATTAATTAGGAAGTCAAAATTTCGGGATATTACATCCTCCCCCCTTAAGACAAAACTTCGTCCTCGAAGTTCAGGTTCGTACCGGGCGTTGATCCACCCCCCCTTAAGACACCCTTCGTCCCCGAAGATAAGCGAAAGGATTAAACGTACAAGACTTGAGAATTGCATACCTTAAGAGAACAAATGTGGGTACTTTTGTCGCATAGCATCCTCAGCTTCCCATTTCGCCTCCTCGGTGGCGTGGTTAGACCATAAGACCTTGACGATGCTAACTTCACGTCCTCTTGTTTTCCGTACCTTGGTATCTAATATCTGCACCGGTATCTCCTCGTAAGTCAGGGACTGATCTAACTCAACCACCTCCGGTTCGATCACGTGAGAAGGATCACTCACGTACTTGCGCAATTGAGATACATGAAACACGTTATGCACTTTATCAAACGCCGGTGGCAAAGCTAGTCGATATGCCACTTCACCTATGCGGTCCAAGACCTCATATGGCCCCACATACTTGGGACTCAACTTCCCCTTTTTGCCAAAACGCATTACTCCTCTGGTTGGTGATACTCGTAGCAATACTTTATCGCCCACGGCGAACTCAATATCCCGGCGGTGTAAGTCTGCATAACTCTTCTGCCTATCCTGGGCAGCCTTCATCTTTTCTCGGATTATCTGCACCTGTTTAATCGTATCTTCGATCATCTGCGGTCCCAAAATCGCTGCCTTGGACGAATCGTCCCAACAAACCGGACTCTTGCACTTCCTACCATAAAGTGCCTCAAAAGGTGCCATCTTAATACTGGCATGGTAGCTGTTGTTGTACGAAAACTCAATAAGATCGAGCTTTTCCTCCCAAGAGCCTTTGAATTCTAATACACATGCCCTTAGCATGTCTTCCAAAGTTTGTATGGTCCTCTCCGTCTGACCATCGGAAGCAGGGTGAAAAGCTGTACTCATTCGTAGCTCCGTCCCCAAGGCTGCCTGTAGCTCCTGCCAAAACCGAGATATGAATCTCGCATCTCTATCTGACACAATGCTGCTGGGTATACCATGTAGTCTCACAACATTTCTCCGGTACGCCATAGCCAACTCCGTCTTACTCCAAGTGTCTTTCATCGGAATGAAATGCGCCGCTTTGGTCAGTCTATCCACAACGACCCAAATCATGTTATTCCCTTTAGGGCTCCTCGGTAATCCGCATACAAAATCCATGGAGATGGAATCCCACTTCCAAACTGGCACATCCAACGGCTGCAGCATGCCCTGTGGCCGTCGATGTTCAATCTTGACCTTCTGACAAGTCAAGCACTTTGACACAAATTCTGCTACTTTGCGTTTCATATTGGGCCACCAAAAGGTTTTCTTAAGGTCCTTATACAGTTTGTCTCCTCCCGGATGAACCGAATAAGGCGTACTATGGGCTTCACTCAAGATCCGCCTCTTGAGTTCTTCGTCGGCTGGTACACACCACCAACCCTTAAACCGGATACTACCATCCTCGTGTAACGTAAAATCAGCTGCCCCATCTGTACCAATCTTGGCCTTCCTTGCCTCGATCACCTTGTCACCCACTTGTCTCACCCGGATGATTTCTCTGGCACCGCTTGCAAACTTCATGGCCGACTAAACCCCTGGGAGTTACCTCTCACTGGCTGACCACCACTGCCCCTGGTAAGGTGGGAATTTTCTGAAAAGGACGGTCGTACTGGTGGGTTTCCGGGATTGCTCCGCTTTTGCTGCCCCTGATTGTCCTCAGAGACACTCTTCCTCTTGTTAGTAGCATACGCCGCTTTAACCTCTCTCCGAATCCTCTCAATGTTGCATGCTACTTCACACATCTCTTTTAAGCTCGTGAAGCCCCTGCTTGCACCCATACGATCCCGGATCGCTAAATCTAAGTGTTGCTCAAACTTCACCATCTTGGCCTCTTCAGTCGGCACTAGCTCAGATGCATAAACTGCCAAGTCGACAAACTTCTCGTAATATTCTTGAACGGTCATATCCCCCTGTCGGAGATTATCGAACTCGACCCGCAGCTCTTTCCTCTTAGATTCGGGAAAGAATTCTCGCCTCAGCTCCTGCTTAAACTCAGTCCAGTTCAGTGGTACCAATACCGTTTCTCCTTGCTCATTTACAGTCTGAGCCAACCGATCTTTGTTAGCACCCCACCACAAATCAGCCCTGTCAACCAAGTAGAAGGCAGCTTGGTCGACCTTCAGTTCCTCTGGACAGCCTAGAGTGGCGAAGATTTTCTCAAACTCCCTAATCCACCGCTCGAGCCCCTTAGGATCTCCCTTACCATCGTACTGACTAGGCCTCTGCTGACTCACGGCGCTAGTCATGCCGGTGGTCGACCCCTGAGAACGATCCTCTGTCAGCTTGTTGACCGCCTGAATCAGGTCTTGATTCATCTTAACCAACTGATCAATCAGCTGGTCCCTCTCATTTCCATTCCTAGGAGGCATAGCTAAAACTACGAAAGTAAACAATCCTGTATTCAATTATCACCTATATCATGCCACAGAATATTTCACATATACTAACACTTACTGTCCAAAATTAATTGCAACACACAGCCACATTTCCACATACATCAGAACTTACCGTACCTTCCCTACATAGAACTCAATACCTACCCCACACATCCTCACTGTGCTTATTTTAGTGCATTTATTCTTAAGGATCATTTTAGGTGGTGGTCCTGGAGTCGAACGTCTCTGATACCACTTTGTAACACCCCGGTTCCCAATCCCGTCGGCCACCGGTATTGGTCACTGTAGTGCCACTCATCACGACACACAGTCGTGGCGGTAACATTCAACATTCCACAACAGAAAGAAAATAAACATTCACCATTCATTATTTTGAGAGAAAGTATTAAAGTGAGTACAAACATCCTGAAGTAAATGAAATTATGCGGAACGTCAAACTCTTTAAAATTGAAAATTTCAAATAATGTAGACGACATGTGTCTGCGACTACGTGGCTCTCAAACCCCGCGACATCCCAGCAACAAGCAAACATCCATAGGAATACCTGCTAAGAATCTGCTCCCCATAAATGGATCATAGCAGGGTCAAACGAAAGTACAAACCGTCAACTACAAAGTTGAGTAAGAATAAATCTAGTGTACATAAGGTAAAGCTAACCCATGAAGGGTACCCCCAATTTATGCAAGACCCAACAAATCAATAAAAGTTACGACCAACCATAACGGACACCATACTTCACAACTAACCACCTAAAGGTCCTGAATGGTACCATAACTAGGTGGATCACCACGTACTGGGGTGCAAGGAAACCTTCCCGGGTTCCCGGCTTCGGGTGCTACCCTATCCGGCCCGACCACACCACTGTCTGCAACTCCCCAAGTACACTAAGGACACTGAAGTCGTAAGGAAACCTTCCCGGGTTCCCGGCTTCGGGTGCTACCCTATCCGGCCCAACCACTACGGGTCTACGAACTTCGATGCCCAAAATCCGAATCTCACCAAGACACCGAAATTCTTAACTCACCAAAGCATAACCCACTGAACATGTTCGTAAGACTAGCCAACAACCCACAACGAAGGAAACAATATAGACTGGACGCCCGTTCGGAAGGCCGGACGCCCGTCTAAAGACTCCACTGGACGCCCGTCCAAACCATCGGACGCCCGTCCCACACATCAGAGTTAGATCCTGAATGTAAAACAACCCCTTAGACGCCCGTCCAGGTAACCCAGACGCCCGTCCCCTTAACCCAGACGCCCGTCCACTAAGAACTGTTACATCCTGAATCCAATTTAACACCCTAGACGCCCGTCCAGCTAATCCAGACGCCCGTCCGAAATGTACCCAGGGCAGACGCCCGTCCGCATGAATCAGACGCTCGTCCAACCTGGGTTTCGACTAGAACCCTAACAGCTCTCTACGCGATTTCTGAGCCGTTTCTCCACAACACAGTAGCAAAACAACATTTTAAGCCCGAAACTCCGTACAAAAGCATCATATCCACTATAGGTTTCAACCAACGCAAAAACACACCACTATCCATACACAACAAAGCCAAGTATCCAAACGGAGCACAAAACATAGAAATATTCTTACCGGTTAAGCTGCGTTTCTTGAGAACCCTCTGCTATCGAGTTAAAATCGCTCCTCCACGAAGTCCGAATCTATAAAAAGGAAACAGCGATCACCGATGACGAATTCCTAAACACCAAGGAGAGATTTTTTTTTCCTCTCCTTCTTCCTTACAAGGGGGTCGGCGGCAAGGGGGTTTTGGGGCTGAAAATTTCTGTTTTGGGGAAAATAATGGAGAAAAGGGGTGAAAATCCTTTTATTAAGTGATTAAAACTCCTTATTAAAACTCCTTTTTAATTATTACTAAATCTCTCCGTACAATTAATAAATCCCATAATTTCCCAAATAACTAGATCTTTTACTAATTAATTAGGAAGTCAAAATTTCGGGATATTACAAAGTGGGCACGAGCCGTCAATACCAACATTTCTGTATTTCTATGCTTTACCCGAAAAGGCGGTGCCGGACAGATTCAACCGCGTAGTAGGTCGAGCAGTGGTAGGCCACGGATCTTATTCGATCTTCCCGATAAGGTGCCGGAATAGGATAAAAGATATATGAAAGTGGAATCCCGGGTAGGGTGGCCATTTGAAAAACTTCCAGCAAACTCTGTTAAGACCGACCACCTGAAGGATATAAGAACTCAGTTTGTTGATGACGGGTTTATAGCCGATTTGAAGGAGATGCTTGGATATACCCGTAAGGGATAGAAGCAGGCTCGCTCTTTCAATTGGAGGCTGCTTTTAAATGTAAATGAGCCTTATCTTAGACAGGCCGGACTTTCCGGAGCTGGCGTTGGTGAACGCTTAGTGGTGGTTGATCCATTGCCGACTGACCCCGATTGGTATGGGGAGTGTCATCACGGAAAACGCATGCCGTCTAAATGCATAATCTACGGAGGCAACCCCTCGATTCGAGCACCGAGTAGGATTTTTACTTGTATTCTTTTTATAGACTGCTTTTTTCATTTTGCTTTTTACTCACATTATTTTCTTGGTCGCTGATCAATATTGTTTCTTGTAGGTACCATGGACGCTCTTGAACAACGCAGTATGTTGGGTACTCGAAAGACAGCCGGTGAGGTGAAGAGAGCCGCCTCATTGAAGGGAGTGAAGACTTCGCTCCTTACGGTCGATATTCGCAAAGGAGCGGCGGAAGCTTCAGGATCCCAGGCTAGGAAATCGACCTAACCTCCTACCAAACAACCCGCGGACAAGGCCTCTGTGGGTAAAACTCTCAGATAGACCACCCTTTCTAAACTGCCGGTGGGTGACAAGAAAAAGATAGCCATTGTTGTCGATGAAACTGACCCCGCTGTGGGTGGTGACGGCGAGCAGGAAGCTCCCCCTCCTAAAAGATCCAGGGTCGATGACGCCTCTAAAAAGGATGCCGCTGATAGAGCCAAAACTGATGAAGGCAAATCTCCAGCCGACGAATCTTTCTCAGCGGGCACGAAGTCAATAGTGACTTTTGCCGGTGTACCCGTTGGGCCCGGGGGTCATCCCACCGTATGGTTGGACAGGGAGTTTATGTGGCAGCAGCCTTTTGATGTGTCTAAGGAAATTGTGATTTCAAGAGGGATTGCCGATGTGGCCCCGCTGAGGCATCTAAGGTGGGGTCTTCCCAACCCTGTTCAGCTAGAGATTGGTCGTGGGATAGTGGATAGAATTGTACTGGCTGACCAGACCGATCCTCGCCACACATTCCTCCAAAATATCAAAGATCTGTGGGGTTTATATGGGGCCACAGTGAGCATGGTAAACACCCTTCCTTCCTTTGATTTACTTTTCCTTTATCCTTCTGTTTTGTTTTTGAAGTTAGGTCTGACTTTGCTGGTTGTTCTTTTTCAGGTCGGCACAGGTTTGGCGCAGTTTATAAACGACTATAGGAGCACTATATCATTGAGTGCTGATGCTTACAAAGAGCTAGACGATACCAGCAAGGCTCTGAATGCTGCCAAAGAAGTTGGGGCCGATCTGTGTGTCCGCCTGAGCACTGCTGAGGGCAAAATTGCTGAACTGAAGAAGCAGCTCGTTGAGGCTCAAAAGAACTCCAAACGTCTGGAGAAGCTTAATGCTGAACTTGCGGAGCAAGATAGATCGGCTACTCGGTCCATTAAAGATATGCAGCAGAAGGTTAAAGAGGCCCAAGGCCATTGGAAGGTTGAGAAAAAAGTGAGCGATGTCCTGAGGAAGCAACTGGTGGACTTGAGTTCAAGTGTCCAAGCTCAAATTGAGGCCGCGTGTAAGGCTGCTTCCGGAGATAACTTCCTGATGGGATATGACCAAGGGTTTTATCATATCGCAAGGTGCATATGGGCTCGCGGCGGTGAGGTTCCGGATCACGAGACCCTGCGGGATTGGATTATCACCCATCCCTTTTCTGATCACCTGAGAGGTTTTCATCCGCAGATCCCCTTCTCCGACGTCGAGCTGCAAAGGTATATTCCAAGATATGCTCCCGATTGGGAGGCGCCGCCTGTTGAAGAGGAAAATCTAAGAGAGCTGGTGCATCAACCTACCTAGTTGCCGGCTGAGGAGGAAGAGGCACAAGATGGCGAACAAACTCAGCAGACCGGGCAAACTGAGTCGGACGTGAATGCTGATAATCTGATGCATCCTTCTCTTCGACCCGAGAATGTTGGCGACGATTGCATGCGGCAGAAAACTCTTAGATTTGCTATCTGCATTCTGTAAAAACATTATTTTGATATCGCGTATGTATAACTCTTTTTCTTTCCGCACTTTACTTTTTGTAATAACATTTCCTTTGCTACTTTTCTGAATGAAGTTTGTTTTCTGTTCGCCTGTGTATGCTTATTTTTTGCTTGAATTTACTGTATAAATCGAGTCTGATGTAGTGGTATCCTCCGGCCCCTTTTGTTTTAGATAAGATTCAAAGTTGATAGCAAACAAACCTAACTTCGAAATATGGCCCCCTTGAATCTTATCCGAAATAACTGCTCGCTTATATTTATGAAACTTTCTGTCTGGCCCCTTTTGTTTGGGGTAAGAATGTACGACCTTAACCGAAACAAAATAGCCCATTACCGCTGGAAAGGCGAACGGCCCTCTCTGAAATAACTGTTCGATTGTGTTATGGAAATTTCTCTAGAGAACCCCCTGTTTTAGATGAGGGTCGGAGTCGTGAACCTATCCGTGTGTGGTTGTTTGAATTTTTCCGAATATGGCCTCCATTTTTAACAAAGTCTGAGGTGAGTCCGAGATCTTTGTTGAAAATTTTCTCGAAAAATCACCCTTTACATGCGTCGCGGACACTGCTGAAGTATATGATAATATGGACTCTAAAAGATAAATGTAAAATCGGGCTTTATTAAGTTCGACTCATCTCGCTAGATGAGTGAAGATTACAAGTAATCAAGAAATCCTAACCACTCTCGTTGTAAATAAGAGGATAGCCATAAACCTAACCGAATATTACATATAGTACCTTTTGAGGTTGTCCGCATGCCACGGCCTATTGAGCTCAAAACCTTATTGATTTCTGAGGATGTAAGTCCCTTTTTTGATTTCCCTGGTGACTTGATAGGGGCCTTCCCAGTTCGCTGTTAGCTTACCCTTATCGGGCTCCATACCAGTAGCCTTTCTGTTTTGAAGAACCAAATCCCCGACCTTAAATGAGTGATCGCGGATTCGCTTGTCGTGTTGTTGCTTAGCAAGTTGCTTGTAGTTCACCAGCCGATGGTATATCGCTAGTCTTTTCTCTTCCGCTAGATCTAAGTCAATCTGTCTGTTTAGCACATTGTCTGTGGGATCATATACCGCGACCCTAATACTTGGGAGTGCCATTTCGATGGGAGTCATGGCCTCCGACCCGTAAGTGAGAGCAAACGGTGTTTCTCCGGTGGGTGTTTTAATTGTTGTGCGAAGTGCCCATAATATGACGGGCAACTCGTCAACCCATCCACCCACTTTTACTTTCTCGTCGACGCTCTTCTTGAGCATTTTTATTATCTACTTATTGCGAGCCTCATCTTGACCATTACTCTGGGGATACGCAATGGATGATTGCCAGTGCTTGACATTGAATTCTTTGCAAAAATTTGAGAATTCCTTTCTGAACTGTGGTCCGTGATCTGATACCACTGCCGCAGGATTCCAAAACGAGACCATATTTGATCGTGTAGAAAGTAACCCGCATCCTTTGCGCCTATTCTGACCATTTTGTGAAATAGTCCACATCCACTATGATTACTTTGCATCCATCCCTTCTAGGCGGGAATGGTCCGATTAGGTCGAGTCCCCACATGTCGAAAGGCCAAGGCATGACCACAATGCTCTATTCCACTGATGGTATTCTCAGGATGTCCGCGTGTTTTTGGCACTCCGGACATTCTCTGACTAGCTTCTCCGAATCCTTAAGGATCATCGGCCAATATTACCCCGCCGTGATAACTTTCTGCGCCAAAGAGCGACTAGCGGGGTGGCCCCCACACACTCCTTGGTGAAGTTCGATGAGTATTTTCTTGCTTTCCTCCTCACGGACACATCGTAACAAAGGTTTTGTGGCGGACCTTCTGTAAAGCGTTCAGTCATTTATTATGTACCTGGCAGCTATTTTTCTGAGTGCGCGAGATTTATCTGCCTCAGCGGGTAAGGTGGCCGATAGTATATAAGTTTGAATCTCGTCAATCCAACACGGAGTCGATGTTGGTGCATCGATCTCTATGATTTTTGTTATTTCGATGGCGGGTACAACAAGATACTCTATCATTATTGAAGGATCTGCAATTTCCTCCTTGAGAGATAGCTCAGAGAGATAGTCTGCTCGCTCGTTATCCTCTCTTCGAACTCTGGTGAATTCGCAATAGTTGAAGTCGGCCCTTAATCATCGGACAATCTCACCATACTTTTCGAGAATGCCGCAACGCATGCCATAGTCCCCTGAGATTTGGTTGACGATTAGTTGAGAATCACAGTAGACTTCAACATTTTCCACTTTCAGCTCTTTTGCGAGTTTGAGTCCGGCTATAACTGCTTCATACTCGACTTGATTATTTGTGGCCGGGAACTCAAACCTTAGTGCTTTTTTGATTTCCTCTGTAGTCCTGGGCTCCATTAAAATAGCACCGGCTCAACAACCATTTCGACTTGACGCCCCGTCAACATATAATTGTCAGCATTGATCGGGCTTGTTCAGGGCCGCAGTGGGTCTCAATGATACAGGGGAACTTGGTTGTGGTGAGCTGAAACTTGTCTCAACGATAAAATCCGGCAATGCTTGAGCTTTGATAGCTTTCCTAGGTTGATACCGAATATCGAACTCAGTGATTTCGATAGCCCATCGTAGTAAATGACCTAAAAGGTCAGGCCTATGTAGTATCTGGCGCATTGGACTATCTGTTAAGACAACTATAGTGTGCGAAGTAAAGTAGCCCCTAAGTTTGTGGGAAGCGAAAACAAGCGAGTAGGCTAATTTTTCGACATTAAAATAGAGACTCTCCACCGGGCTGAGAGCCTTGCTTACATAATAAACGGGATTTTGGTGGGTTCCGGCCTCCTTGACAAGAACGGCGGCAACAGCCCGGTCCGAGGCCGCCAGGTATAAAAACAAAACATCTCCCGCTACAGGGCTAACCAAAAGAGGCGGCTTCCCCAGATATTCTTTCAAAGCTTGAAATGCCTGCGAACATTCCGCACTCCATGCGAAGGTTTTATGATTCTGCCATTGAGCCTCTGAACCTCTTTGATGGTTTTGGGCTTTTGCATGTCGAGCAAAGCCTGTATTTTTTCTGGATTAGCCTCGATGCCACGACGACTAACCATAAACCCAAGAAACTTACCTGCCTAGACACCAAATGTACATTTGGCCAGATTGAGCTTCATCGAGTGCTTGTGGACATTGCTAAAGGTTTCCTGGAGGTCAGCGGCGTGACCGTCTCCAGTAGACTTAACGACCATATCATCAATGTAAGCCTCCATATTTTTCCCTATCTGCGAACTGAAAACCTTGTTGACCATCCGCTGATAAGTTGAACCCGCATTCTTCAGCCTGAAAGGCATCATCTCATAATAATATAGTCCCCTAGCAGCCCTGAAGGCCAATTTCTCTTTGTCAGACTCAGCCATCCGCACCTGATGATACCCCGAATATGCGTCCAGAAAACTAAGGACTTCAAAACCAGAGATGGAATCCACTAACCGGTCGATTCGTGGAAGTTGGTAAGGATCCTTCCGACAGGCTTTGTTGATTTCCGTGAAGTAGATGCACATTCTCCACTTGCCATTGTGCTTCTTTACCATGACTACGTTCGCTAGCCAAGTAGGGTAGGCTAGCTCCTTTATGATCCCTGCTTGAAGAAGTTTCCGACCTCTACCTTAACCGCGGCTTCTTTTTCAGTTGTGAATTGTCGTTCCCGCTGCTGTATCGGTTTGAAAGTAGAGTCCACATTGATATGATAGAGGGCAACGTCGGGCTCAACCCCTCTCATGTCCGTCACTATCCAGGCAAATGCACCTAGATTCTCCTTGAGTAATTTAATCAAACATTCCCTCTCAGAAGGACTCAGCCAAGCCCCTATCTTGACTTTCTGGTCGGGATATTCATCGTTAATGACTACCTCGACCAACCCATCCTCTGCCGTGAAGTCGGGATCATCCCTGACTTGCAAAGTTTCACACTCCACCTTGGCAGGAAAAGGTTCCCCAACTACCCTGATCATGTTGATGTTCTCCATGTCATCAGGCTGTTCGAGGCAGGCTCTCTTGTTTCCCGTCCGTGTTTCATGTATATAGGTGAGAACGGTTGTGGGTTCACTGATCGACGTTCCGATCCTATCCCCGACGTAAAATTTTGCTCGCTGATGCGGGATTAAAGTGACCATTTGAAACTGCTCTAACGCTAGCGTTCCGATTATCATGTTGTAATTAGACTGGAGATCGACCACAAGAAATGTTACCTTCTCTGTTATGAAAGGTGCATAATCCCCCATCTGTACATCCAGGTCGATGGCCCCCTTGACTTGTATTCTGTAATTGGTGAAACCCTCAAGGGTGCCATTATGCGGCCTTAAATTGGAATCGCTGAACCCCAACTCTTTAACGCAATTGTAGTATAAAATGTCGCGACATCGTGTCGATCATTACTCGATTGACGCATGCCCGATTGACGACCACGGAAACACAAAGACACCTGTCCTCTACATTCACGGAAGTTACCAGCTCACTTCGGGTAAGCAAGAGGTTGCTCGTTCCCATGCAGGACAACTGGCTTCTCCACATGTTTGTTTATGGAGCCGGTGCGGCTTTTGATTTGATTGTTGCTAGGAGGAGCTTCCGTGATCATCCGAATTTGGCTATTGTACTGGCGGGCTTGTTGATTCATACTGTCCGGCCCCCAGCGTCTCTCTTATACTGATCGTGGTTACCGCGAGCAAGTAGGTTTTCGATTGCTCGCTTGAATTGTATGCACTCATCTGTGGTGTGACCCTTGTCCCTATGGTATCCGTAATATTTGGTCTTGTCGCGGCGGCATCTGGAACCATAGGGTAAGGCTTAGGGATTTCGTCCCTTACCTCATTAAGCATCTGCGTGTATGAGATTCTGAGAGGTGTGAAGTGCTCTTCCTTAAACCTCTCAGGTTTTTTAACATCTCTATAGCGATTTCTGCGGCTATCTCTGGGCGGACTACACTCAGTCCTCTATTTGCCCCTATTGGATGAAGACGTTCCTCCCGCAGTCGTGATGTACTTTCTTGTTGAACTCAACATCTCTTGTAGGTTTGAGGGCGGCGTTAGAGCGAAATAGGATTTCAGATAGCCAGGATTCAGACCCGTCTCAAAGCTACTCATCACAACGTTGTCCACCAAACCCCTTGTCAACTTATACACTTTGTAAAACCGCTCGTTGTAGCTGCGGGTACCCATATTTTCCCCTTGCCGTACTTCATGCAGGTCGATATGTGTCTTTTTCGGTCCTCCCACTGACTTGAACTATGCTATGAATTTGTTGATCAGATCATCCCATGACAAGATTGAACCCGAAGGGAGACCGCGGACCCATGACGCCGCTCTATCTTGCATCGACCCCACAAAAGCTATACACCACGCCTCACTGCTGCACAAACTGATCCTGCTTTCGAAAGTTGAAAGCCAATCTAAAGGATCCGTAGCTCCATGATAGTTGGTGAAGTTTGGTTAATGAGTACCCCCTTGTGGAGCCGCTTTCAAGATGTTGGGATGGAGGACACATGTACCCCAAGTCGGATTAACCTTTGCTCCTACAGTTCCCCTTTGTAACTCCTCTATCTGTTTTCTCATTATACCCATCTCATCCCGATTTTCTGGGATTGGTGGGAGCGGGGTACAACTTTCCTCGGCCAGTGACTCTCCTTGCCCCTCTACGCGGGTACGAACTTGCCGAGGGTTTTAGGTCGTCCTTGGGCTGCACCGCAATCGTCGACCACGGGCCCTAGACGAACTAAAGCCAATTTTCTCCCTACTTTAGGTTGTGAGGTGGCATGATTGCTTTCTTCCCTTTCTGTCTGCTGAGGTTGATTTTTTTTTTCGGATGTAAAGGGGGTTGTACTTCTGTTGGTGCGGGGAGAGGAGAGATAAACTTACGGATCGGTTGGGGAGGCAGACCCTCCGCAATGAGTAGCATATTACCCACACGCTTTTCCTCTACGTACTCCATGTCTGACTGAAGGGCAATTGATTGAGTATTTCGCTGTGGGGGCACTCCCCGTTCTGAAACAGCATCTTGTACGTTATTCTGGTCAGAGGCCTCAGCGATTCCTTTACCTTTGTTTTTTCTGAAAGCCGCCTCATGTATCTCACGAGCTCGGGTCCTTTCCCTGATGTAAGCCCACATATCGGGCGTGAGGTCATGTCTGGCATCTGCCCCATCAGACATGACCCTCCTGCTCGCCTCCCCACGTGACGTGTTAGCTCCACGTGGAGGGACCTGGTTGCCCGCTTTAGTCGGTGTAGCGGGTATGATGTTTTTCCTGCCAGCCATTTTGACCAAGATATCTTGTGGATATTTTGTTGGGATATTTTGGCGAGTGGGTGGATATTTTTTTTTTCTAGCTTGAAAATACCAATAGGCAAAAATGGATGATTTCCAGGTGCGTTATAGTCAAGTAACCGGATTTTTTATTACTTGAAGATCTGAAACTGATTGAGAGCGTATATATCAACCTGGGAAGTAAAGATGGACTCGTGTGCGATTTTGCAGGTGATGTTGAAGACGTTCTTTCAAACTGAGCTGATTCTGATGAGTTTACCAGATTCCTTTCGCCGGCGACGCCGTGAAATCGTCTTTGTGGTGGAGCAAACGATCCAAAGAAGCTGATTGATGATGATTTTCCCGGTAACGGAGCCAACTGATATTGCGATGAATACTAGGTTTGTGGTAACAAGGGTATTTCATGGATATATGGCTATATATGTATGATTTCTCAGGAGAGAGTACGGTGGTGGGCAAGAAGAAAGCTGTCGGACTATAGCTTATGAGAGTAAACACAAGAGAATCGACAAATTGGCAAAGTAGCTCTACTTGTTTTAGTTCTTGGATCCTTTCTATTACATTGTGATCCCATATTTATAGGCTAAGACTAAGTCGGCTGGACAAGTCGGTTTACTATTCATGAAAAGACAATTAAATAGATATAATTAGAGATAATCATATAGATAAATACAAGTGGACCGGCCAGCTGTCTGGATAAGTATGGCGGACAGCGGACATCGGACTCATATTTGCATTGTCATGATATCTGCTTGACCATATAGGTAGAAATCACACGGAGAGGAGGAGTCCGGCTTTCGACCAGCGGACAGGATCCGACTTACTGTTAGCGGATTGGACCCGGCTTACAAACGGCGGGTAGGATCCGGCTTATGAATGCGGACTGAGAGGATAGAGGCCTCATATCTTTGTTATTGGAATGAGAGAATAGGGCCCCATTCTGGTTCGGATATATCAGTTCCAGGTGGTGTAATCCTGTCAGTCCACTCTTCTCCTGTGATGTTGGAGGAAATTCACTAGAGATCTTTGAGGTTACAGTTACAAAAGTCCCTAAGCTGCTTGTCCTTCACCAATGCTTTGGCTTCACAAATTGAAAACTTGAAATAGGTAGGATTACTGCTCCAAAGTATTCCACTGGTCCTTGAAGGGTAGGATTGCCTCTTCACCAGCTCCACCACAACCAATAGTTCTTGACACCTAAGTGTTTCTCTGTCTTCAGCAGGTTTCTTGTAAAAGAAAGATTGAATCAAGTAAATGATTCAGTTGTCAGTAGCTTGATCAGGATGAAATGATCAGCAGCTTGATGTCTTCAAGTGTGTATACTTGATGTAACTTGATAGCAGGTTACACTTGAAGAAATTACTTGATCAATAAGTTAAAGCTCAATGTATGTCAGCAGGGTGATTTTCTTGATAAAAAACTTGATAGCTTTGAATAGATTATTTGTTTTTCATCACCTGTATCTGAATCAGGAGTCTTCTATTTATAGGTGAGAATCATATGACTTATGTTTGAATTTCAAACATAGCCGTTTTAGACTTGTCTCCATCTTGACTTGCTTTTGTCACAGTTCCTAGTATTGACACTGTCAGTCAGCTTTATGTCAGTTTTCAGCCTGTCCACCCTTTGTCTTGTATCCATTGGATAAAGCTCTGAATCTTTCCCACGTTCCTTTATCTGGACCATTGATTTGTTGACAAAATCAAGGCTTGTAATCCATCCTTATCCTTTTAATCTCCAAATGTAACCTTTGATTAAATCAAGAATTATACTCAGTAGATATCTGAAGTATATCAGTCTGCTGATGTACATCTCTGTTAGCAGGTTTAAGTCTGCTGTGTTTTAATATTAGGAACATTTTGTTATGTTTTGATGATGGCCATACTAGCTGTTATAGCAAGCCTGAAATAAGTTAGACTTCTCTGTATAAATCTTTACTTAGAGTCTGACATGTTGTATAAGTTTAGTCAGACAAGTATTGTACTAGTTGGTAGGATGGAAAAGTAAAAACAGATTTCCGGCAGAGTGAAGCCAGTCAAGTACCAGCAGAGAAGCAACGAAGACATTATGGTCTGACTTATAACCAAGGAAGTCCGTGATGACCTTGGATAAGTCTAAGTTATGTTTCAAGTAATGATACTTAGTGTTTAAATATTGTGTACACTGATCTCACACAAATCAAGGATCAGTGAAGTACAAGGATTCTCCTTGAACTGAAAGAATGAAGGAAACAGTGAATCGGCAAAGTAAACAGACTTTTGGCTGAGTGAAGACAAAGCAGTGAAGGAAGATCTAAGCGGCAAAGTCAGAAGGATCACTTGACCGTTCAAAGAACGGCTAAGTAAACTTTACTTAATCAGATTTTGAAATATAATGAAGATACAAAGGATCAAGCATTAAATGCACAATCAATAGAGGATCAATCAAGAACGGTTTTTCTGATAAACGTTTGAAGAAAAATCCGATCACTGAAATCAAAGAGAATATAATTAAGGGGGAATCAAGAATAAAATCAAGGATTATTCCTCTCATTAATATAGCCAACGGACGGAAATTCAAATCAAGGATAATCAAGGCTATAAATAGAAGGCATTGACAGAAAAAGAAACACAAGGAAGAACAATCATAAATCTGAGCAAAAACTCTGTCAAAGTGAAAAGGCTTCTATCTGTGCGAAAAAGAAATATCTAGTGATCAACTCAAAACTGAGAGCCATATTTCAACATCAAGCATTGAGATTGATCAACAAGTTTGTGAATCCATTTCACATCAATCAAGAAACTAAATCAGAGCCATCTGAGAAAGAGTTGTGTTTGTGATAGCTGCTGAAGGATTTGATCCCAAGGAGCAGTGAAAGAGACTGAGTCACTGAAGCTGTTGCAGTCAAGGAGTGATAGTCTTGTAGATTTTGAAACTTGTGTAGTCAAGGACAATCAGGCTATTGTATCTGTGAAAACAATAGTGAATTCCTCCAATCATCACAGGAGAAGAGTGGATTAAGGGATTACACCACCCTGAACCACTATAAGCCTTGTGTCAATTACTTTCTGCAATTTACCTTACTGTACTCATTTAATTACTTATATTATATCTTATATCTGTGATTGCCTATACTACTTTGAAAAAACATAGTAAGAAGGGACTTATCCGCTGCCCAAAAGCTTTTAAATACAAGAAAAGTTTTTGAAACTCCACTATAGTCATTCACCCCCTTCTGACTATAGTTTTACCCTTCTCTGGGACCAACAATTGGTAGCAGAGCAGTGTTCCTAGTATCAGAACCTGTTCAGACTAATTTTTGGTAACAAGGAGATCACATATTTTCAAAGTAGTTTTCAAATTTGTACTTTCTACACATATACATATATATCTTTTATTTGTACTTATGGATTCCTCAAACTTTATGTCAAAAGTACCTGTTTTCAATGTTAATAATTTTGATGAATATAAAATAAGAATGTTATCTCATCTTGTAGCAACTCATGAGGAGATGCTGGATGTAATTAATGATGGCCCAATCATGATCATGACTATGGTAGCCACAGGAGCAGATCAAGGAAAAGAAGCAGACAAACCCAAGAAAGATTGGACCAAGGATGACAGGAGAAGAGCAAATCTAGACTTTGTTGCAAAAGATATGATCTTGAAGACCCTGAATAGCAACATGTTCATGAGAATCAAAGATTGCAAAATAGCAAAGGAGATGTGGGACAAGCTGGCACTGATAAATGAAGGATCTGAAGCAGTTAAAGAAAACAAGTTATCTGTTGCAAAACAGAAATTTGAGAACTTCAAAATGAAGGTTGGTGAATCCATTGATCAAATGGACAACAGATTCTCAAGCATCATCAGTGAACTGCAACAGCTTGGACACACATATCCTTAGAAAGAAGTGTGCTTGAAGATCATAAGAGGCTTACCTGAAAGATGGAAGATCATTACATCAGTAATCAGAGGGACAACAAATCTTGCAAACACTGACACCCTGACTCTTATGTCTCAACTAAAGGCTCATGAATTTGAGTTGAACTGCGAAGACATTGTACCAGCAGAGGCACATAAGGCCAGCGCATTGGTTGCACCCCAGCAAAGTCAAACAGCAAAGAGACACAGGAGCTGAAGGAACATGTAGCTTTATTAGTAAAACGTTTTGACAGGTTTAGCAAAAAGAAGATATTCAAAGGAGGATCATCATCAAACAAAAAGTCAAGCACAAGCAAAGACACCAAGAGAAAAGATGATGAATACAGATGCTTCAACTGTAATAAGAAAGGGCACTTCAAGGCTGATTTCCCTGAAGAAAAAGACAAACTTGAGGATAAGAAGAAGTACAAGACAACTGAAAAGAGAAAAAGCAAGAAGGCACTCAAAGCTGAATCTAGAAGTGAAAAGAATGAAGAATCATCTGAAAATGATTCTGATGATGAGGATGACAGCACAGACAATGAAAAAGCCTATCTATGTCTTATGGCTAAAGAGTCAAATGAAACTAAGGTAATATCTAGTTCATGCTCATCATCTAGTGCATCCACATCTAACACTGTACAATCTTCTATTCCCCCCTTAGACTCTACAAACTTAATCCAAAACTCATGAGTAAATTTGAACAAATTGAGTTGAATCATGAAATTCTGGAGCAGGAGTGTGAGAATCTAAGAAAGGAAAATAAATGACTAAAGAAAGAACTGGATAAAGCAAAAGCTGAACTAACAAGTAAGGAGACTCACTCAAATGATCAACAAGCAGTAGATGATCATACATCTGGTGTTGACAGACCGGTTGAGAAAATCCCTTACCAGTCAAGACCACCACTGCACCTTAAATGCACCAGCTTACATACCCTTAAAAAGGTTTGGATCTAGATCTAGTCTTGGCTACAATAGTCAGGATGAGAATAGAAACAGTGGACAATACAATTCTGAATCTAGGACCAACAATGGACCAAAGTTTAGAAAAGGACAGTCCATAGCTTCAACCACTCATCCAGTGCCGGTGAAGTCAAAACCCAGTGCAGTGAAACAGCAGACTAAACCATCAATCCAGTCAACCAAAAGCAAAGACTTTCTGAAAGGTAAAGGAAGATTTATCCTTCAGAGGATGATTGGAATGTGGCAGCTCCAAAATACAAGAAGAAACCATTTCATGCCATGCATCATGTGTTTAAGAAAAGCCAACCTAGGCATATTCCTAGACATATGAAGCAACATGAACATAGGTTTCCCACTGCATATTGGAAATTAAAAAGGGATGCAAATGCACCAAAAAGTAGAGAAAAGTATCAGAATAACTCTAGTAGAAACATTGGAAGGTATTCTGCCATGCCTTATACATATGAAGTTGATGATTTCAACTATCCAAAAAGAAGATCCTTTGGATACACATTAGGAGTAGGAGGCATGACTGCTAACAGGTATGGACCCAAACAGTGTTGGGTACCTAAACAAAATTAATTTGTTTTGTAGGATGTCTAGTACATAGACAGTGGATGTTCCAGACACATGACAGGGAACAAGGGATGGCTCACTGACTTTAAAGCTTTTGATGGACCCAAAGTCACCTTTGGAGGCAAAGAAAACCCTGGCAAAATTAAGAGGGAAGGCACAATGCTCAAGAACAATTTGAAGATTCAAAATGTGGCATATGTCAAGGGACTAAATTTCAATCTGCTAAGCATCAGTCAATTCTGTGACAAAGGCTACAATGTACACTTCAACAAGGAAGGATGCAAGGTGATTTACAGTCAAACCAACACAGTGATTCTTGTAGGAAGAAGAGAAGATAACATGTATGTGGTGGATTGGAGAACAGCTAAGGCAGAAACATGTTGTTTGTCAAAAATAAACAATCAACCAGCTGGATTTGGCACAGAAGATTAAATCACCTAAATTTCAAGACCATCAACACATTATCAAAGAACAAGTTAGTTGAAGCACATTCAAGAAAGAAAGCCTCTGTGATACATGCCAGAAAGGAAAGCAAATAAAAATCTCGTTCAAGTCAAAGCCCTATCAATCAACAACAAGAATTCTACATCTTCTACATATGGACCTGTTTGGACCAGTCACACCAGTAAGTGTAAGTGGTAAGAAATATACTCTAGTAGTGGTTGATGATTTCTCCAAGTACACCTGGACCATATTCATGAACAAGAAGAAAGAGACACTCAAGAAGCTGCCAGATGTGCTAAGAAGGATTCAAAATGAGAAAGAACTAACGATCATCAAGATCAGATCAGATAGAGGCACATAATTTCTAAATGAAGTCATCATAACCTATTGTGAGGAAAATGGAGTACTACATCAATTATCCACAGCAGGAACTCCACAACAAAATGGTGTAGCAGAAAGAAGAAACAGAACTCTCACAGAAGCAGTCAGAACAATGATTGCAGATTCATGCCTACCAAAGAGGTTTTGGGCTGAAGCAGCAAACACAGAATGCTATACACAGAACAGATCAATCATCAACAAACATCATGGAACAACTCCATATGAAATATGGAATGGAAGAAAACCTAACATTTCACATTTACATATGTTTGGATCTAAATGTTTTGTTTTGAACAGGAATCAGTTACACACATTTGATGAAAAAGCTAATGAAGCAATCTTTATGGGATAGTTAGACACCAACAAAGAATTCAGAGTACTCAACAAAAGAACATTGGTGATTGAAGAATTAATACATGTAGTTTTTGATGAACCAAACACAAATGGTGAAAGTCTTCAAGATCAAGAAGAAGAAGCAGAACAAAGGGAAGTGTATATGAATACAACCGTACCAGCTACCATTCTGAATCACAATTTTGGAAATCAAGATGAGCCACAAGTCAATACAACAGAAGAAGCACCAAAACTTGAAGGTCATGCACAACCTGAAGGTGTAGAAGCACCAAGTGAAGAACAACTTCAACCTGACCTAAATTGGCTAAGAGATCATCTTGAAGATCAAGTCATTGGAGACATTCACACACGAGTTAGAACCAGAAGACAACTGGAGCATATGCTAACATGTTTTCTATCACAAGTGGAACCCAAGACAATAGATGATGCAATTCAAGATGCATAATGGATTACAGCCATGCAAGAGGAACTAAATGAATTTGAAAGAAATGAAGTCTGGGAACTTGTTGACAGACCAGACACAGCCAACATCATTGGAACAAAATGGGTATTCAGAAACAAGATGGATGAGCAAGGAACAGTTGTCAGAAATAAAGCAAGGCTAGTTGCAAAAGGTTACTCTCAACCATAAGGAATAGATTATGATGAGACATTTGCACCAGTAGCAAGATTGGAAGCAATCAGACTCTTTCTAGCCTTTGCTACACACAAAGACTTCAAAGTCTATCAAATGGATGTCAAGAGTGCATTTCTGAATGGACTTTTGGAAGAAGAAGTATATGTGGAACAACCCCTTAGTTTTCAACTCAAAGGAAAATAAGATAAAGTATACAAGCTCAAGAAGGCTCTTTATGGACTCAAACAGGCACCTAGAGCTTGGTATGAAACACTATCACAATTTCTGATCAAGAATGGATTCAACAAAGGAACTATAGATAAGACTCTGTTCAAATTAGAGGAAGGAACAAGTACATTGCTAGTACAAATCTATGTTGATGACATCATCTCTTGATCAAAGGATGAAAAGCTGTGTGAGAAATTTTCAAACCTAATGAAGAGCAAATTTTAGATGAGCATGATGGGAGAATTAAATTATTTTCATGGCCTTCAAGTGAAGCAAATGAAGGATGGTATTTTCATTAGTCAAGCAAGTACAGAAAAGACTTGATACACAAGTACGGTATGACACAAGTGGCACATCAGATACACCAATGTGTGCAAGAGTCATTCTTGGAAAAGATGAAGCAGGAAAAGATGTTAATTAGAAAATATATAGAGGAATCATCGGATCCCTAATATATCGAACTGCAAGCAGACCTGATATTGCATTTGCAATGGGAGTATGTGCAAGATTTCAAGCTCAACCAAAAGAATCACATCTTCTAACAGCTAAAAGAATAATCAAATACCTGAAGAACACCATCAATGTTGGTATTTGGTATCCAAAAGATGGAGGATTCAAGTTGATATCATATTCAGACTCTAACTATTCTGGATACAAGATAGATAGAAAAAGCACCTCTAGAACATGCCAGATGCTAGGCCCCAGACTAGTTTCATGGTTCAGCAAAAAGAAAAACTCCATCTCTACATCAACAGCTGAAGCAGAATATATAGCAGTAGGCAGTTGCTGTGCACAAGTACTGTGGATTAGACAACAGCTAAGAGATTATAGAATGGAAGAGAAGACAATTCCAATCATGCGTGACAACACAAGTGGAATATCCATTACTGAATATCCAGTGTTGCACTCAAAAACAAAGCATATTGATGTAAGACATCATTTCATCAGAGATCATGTTGAAAAAAGAGATGTTATTCTAAGATACATATCCACTGAAGATCAATTGGCTGACATTTTCACTAAACCACTTAGTCATGAAAGATTTAGCATGTTGAGAACTGAGTTCGGAATGATTGAAATTGACTAAGTACCAAAGAGCGGCTAACTGGAGTAATCAGCTAAATGACTTCACCAGCTGATTAAACCTTTGCCTTCACTGGAGATGTAGCAGGTGAGGCACTGGTACTCAGCGAAGTTAACTTCACTAATTGTTAGGAACAGTTAAGTACAACGGCTCAGTGAAAAAGGCACTCCACCGGTGAAGTGACCGACGAAGGACCTTCACTGAAATAAAGATTGAAGTCACCAGCAAATTAAAGTGTGAACCAAATCAATTGCTATACACGTGGAGAATAAGGAAGTTATGGAGGATTATACTATGGAAGATTACACATGTGGAGATCAATTTACAATCGTGGAGGTAACCATATTATTTTTCAAATTACAAACGCCTCGATTCCCGGGATCTATCATTACTTACCTCAATCCACCCCCTACTACACTTGAATATCATGATTTATGTACATAAAATCACGCCATTATGTCATAAAATCCTTCCATATTCAACCACGTTCACACTACCCAAATCATTATATATAAACAACACTTAGAGTTTTTTTCGGAATTCTTTACGCATCCTTGCAAAATCATAAAACTTTTTTTTCTCTCATTGCAAACGCAAAGCTTTCTCTCAAATCTCTAACAATGGCTTCATCCTCCTCAAACACTCAAACTGCATATGAGAAATCAATTGCTACTGGATCGTTTTTTCAAGAAGAACACTACTTAAAACTGTGTGGAAATGACGAGGAAGCAAAACGATTGGCAGCTGGGTGCAAACACCTAAATTTATCAACCTTTCTAAATCCACCAATCACCGAAGTTTGCTATGAAAGTCTAATCTCCTTCTGGAAGACTGTGAAATACGTCTCTGGGCTTCCTGCAGAAGAAGGTGAGGAGTGGGAAGAGGATAAGATTGTTGCATCTGTCAACGGGATAGAAGTGGTCATTATAGCAAAGGTAATTCACACACACCTTAAACTTCCAAATAAGGGTCAAGCAAAAGTGACCTTGGTACCATAAAACTTGGATGATTTTTGGACAACAATCGCCAAAACGGAAAACCCAGGATCT
This sequence comes from Gentiana dahurica var. dahurica, assembly GCA_024500145.1. NCBI lineage: Eukaryota > Viridiplantae > Streptophyta > Magnoliopsida > Gentianales > Gentianaceae > Gentiana > Gentiana dahurica. The sequence goes on from CM044906.1 coordinate 72,743,641, forward strand.
GAGAAGGCCAACTGTCTTAGATCCGCTTTAAAGAAACCGTTCAGTGAGTTCAGTGCCCTAATTGGAAAGAGCATTGAAGGAAAGCTAGGGGCAAATAATGCCATGACAGAGGCCAGAATGCGACTAATGGGAATCATCTACAATAATTTGGAGTTTAATTGGGCAACTTACTTCTTCCAAAGAATCAAAGAACAAATCCAAGAAGAAGAAACTACTGCTAAAAAGGGATTAGCAAAAGGAAAGAAGAAAAAGGGGATCTTTTGGGTGAAGAATTCCTATAGGATTCAACTACACTACCTTTTGCAATGCTTGAAAGTACCTGTTGTACACCTACATAAGTTGTATGAATCCATAACCATGTTCACCTATGTCAAACAACAAAAGCAAACAGGAGGAGGAAAGAGAAAGCAAACCACACTTCTGAAAAAAGAAAGAAGCAAAAGGTTCAAAGAAACTTGGACAAAGAAAATTTTGGAAAATTGATTGATGAAGAAGAAGAAGAAGGGGATTCTGAAGCAGAAGAAGAACAACCAGCAGAAGCAAATGAAAGTGAGGATGAACAACCTCAAAATGAGGAGGTTGAGGCAGGCACTAGAGATGATGAAGAAAATCAGGAAGAACCGACCCAGCTATCTGTGAACGATATTGATGATCGAATTGCAGAATATCTTGAATGGAAGGAAGGTGATTCCAAAATTCAGCTTCAAGACTCCGAATGCATGCTTTCCGAGGAGGCCTGGCTCTTTAATTTTCTGTGAATCACAACCCTGGTTGGTGTACTTGATGAATCTCCACTCTGGGACATGGTCGATGCAGCAAAGGCAAAACCGCCACAGATCCCTGACCAAAATAGCGTTGACTCGGAAGATGGTGGAGATGATCTTGATAATACTGATCGGGATGATGGTGATGATCATGATGGCAATGATGGTGATGATCCTCATGCTGGTGATAGTGATAAACAAGTAAAAGAGGACAATCCTACACCGGATGCAATTGATGATAACATTCTCCTAAGTTCATTTTTACAACAACAAGGTCCAGCAAAGTCAATCCCAGCTGAGGCAACCTCACCAACACCACAAACTGCCCAGCAAACAATACCAGCTAAGAACCCCGAGCCAATTCCACAAACTCCTATGGATATTACGGCTCATCCGACAGTAGTATTAGACACTAGCTCACCTGCTGCCACTCCAGTCCAGAAAACCCCCAGCACAGAGCAATGTGGAATAGCAGCCCAAGCTACACCAGCATACACATCCACCCAAATACTTGATGATTTGGAAGCCGATGTAGATGCCACTCAACATCAATCCAGAGGACAGCAGACAGATCCTAATCACGCTCATATTCGTGCTCAGGTACCAGATCCCCATATGGGTGTATCACAAGAAGCCTTTGAAAAAGCAGCAGACTTTTTGGCCGAAGAATTGGAGCAGCAAGCCATTTATCTCATATCCATGACTTCAGCATTTAATGACAAAAGTTACTCCATTGAGAGAAAATTCCAGGTTGTTGCAGAATATATTGATGCACAGAATATTGTTGTCCAACGACAATGAGACCTGATGAGATAGCTCAACATCAACATCACCAACAACCTTGCAGGACTCGGACAACACATCTCTCAGGAAAATGATTCGATGGCATTGGCATTTGGCACCAGATTCCGCAGTGTAACCGAGAAGTTGACTGATCATGACAACAGATGCACATCCATTGAGTCAAAACTAGACTCTCTAATTGGAATAGCAGAAGCTACAAATAGCATCTTACTCCAGCAAAGGGATGATGCTGCCAAAAAGGGGGAAACAAATAATCCTGAAGGATCAACACTAAGATGCCCAAATTTTACAGAGGAACAGCTGAGAGCAAGGGACAGAGAAATAAAAATCAGAAATGAAGCTGAAGAGCAGCAAACGAAGGCCAGAGAAGAAAGAGAAAAGACCTCAAATGAACCCTGCATATGATTTCCCCATCCTATTCAAAGAAGGGATGATGATAGAGATAGATCAAGTGGATAGCAAAGACCTGGACAGCAACGACCTGGATCAAGTCAGCAAAGGAGGTCAGCAAAAGAACACAGAACAAGCACAAGCAGAGAGAAAAGAAGTTTTCCAACTCACAGAAATAGGCAAAAATATGAGGCTGAGATCCTAGATCATGTGAGAGAATTTTTCAGAGTTCAGGAAAGGCTGTATCCAAATCAAACACAAGATGAAGCTTGGGCAGACTGGCTAAGCTACCAGGATGAACAGAGGAGAGTTGACATGGCCAAAATATACAATGACATTAAAAGACAACATGCATCTCTCCAGTAAAGTGATGGAACCAGCAGACCAAGTTCAGCCATACCACTTTCTGCAAAAGGACCAGAAGATTTTCCAGTTGAGCAACAAGAAGACTTCAACCATATGGGGAGAAGGAATAAACAAGAACAATGGGGCCTGTACAAAAATCTCAAGTTTGCTGACTCACACATTGCAGAAGCTAGGGATAGACTTGAGAAGTATTTTGGAGAGCCCATGGCAAATGAAACTATGCCTGATTTTAACAGACTCTTTGCCAAGAAAGTATTCCAATGAGTATCTGAATACACTGCCTTGGCATACTGGAAGTGGAAGTTGCCAGAGATCGATTGGAAAGACATTGAGGAGGTTCAGACTACAAAATTTAAGAGGTACAAAGCAGAATTAAGTAAAATGTAGTTACAGTACTTTCAATATGTTTTGAGCTCATGTTTTCTGATTGCCCTTAATGGATGAATAAAATTGTTGAGTTTTATTCCACTATTTATTATAAACAATTTCGCGATGGCCATACTAGCTGTTATAGCAAGCCTTAAATAAGTTAGAATTCTCTGTATAAGTCTTTACTTAGAGTCTGACATGTTGTATAAGTTGAGTCAGACAAGTATTGTACTAGTTGGTAGGACGGCAAAGTAAAAATAGATTTCCGGCAGAGTGAAGCCAGCCAAGTACCAGCAGAGAAGCAATGAAGACAATATGGTCTGACTTATAACCAAGGAAGTCTGTGATGACCTTGGATAAGTCTAAGTTATGTTTCAAGTAATGATACTTAGTGTTTAAATATGGTGTACACTGATCTCACACAAATCAAGGATCAGTGAAGTACAAGGATTCTCTTTGAACTGAAAGAATGAAGGAAACAGTGAATCGACAAAGTAAACATACTTTCGGTTCGGCTGAGTGAAGACAAAGCAGTGAAGGAAGATCTAAGCAGCAAAGTCAGAAGGATCACTTGACCGTTCAAAGAACGGCTAAGTAAACTTTACTTAATCGGATTTCGAAATATAATGAAGATACAGAGGATCAAGCATTAAATGCACAATCAATAGAGGATCAATCAAGAACGAACTTTCTGATAAACGTTTGAAGAAAAATCCGATCACTGAAATCAAGGAGAATATAATTAAGGGGGAATCAAGAATAAAATCAAGGATTATTTCCCTCATTAATATAGCCAACGGACGGAAATTTAAATCAAGGATAATCAAGGCTATAAATAGAAGGCATTGACAGAAAAAGAAACACAAGGAAGAACAATCATAAATCTGAGCAAAAACTCTGTCAAAGTGAAAAGTCTTCTATCTGTGCGAAAAAGAAATATCTAGTGATCAACTCAAAAATGAGAGCCACATTTCAACATCAAGCATTGAGATTGATCAACAAGTTTGTGAATCCAATTCACATCAATCAAGCAACTGAATCAGAGCCATCTGAGAAGGAGTTGTGTTTGTGATAGCTGCTGAAGGATTTGATCCCAATGAGCAGTGAAAGAGATTGAGTCACTGAAGCTGTTGCAGTCAAGGAGTGATAGTCTTGTAGATTGTGAAACTTGTGTAGTCAAGGACAATAAGGCTATTGTATCTGTGAAAACAATAGTGAATTCCTCCAATCATCACAGGAGAAGAGTGGATTAAGGGATTACACCACCCTGAACCACTATAAGCCTTGTGTCAATTTACTTTCAGCAATTTACCTTACTGCACTCATTTAATTACTTATATTATATCTTATATCTGTGATTGCCTAAACTACTTTGAAAAAACATAATAAGAAGGGACTTATCCACTGCCCAAAAGCTTTTAAATACAAGAAAAGTTTTTGAAACTCCACTATAGTCATTCACCCCCTTCCTCTGACTATAGTTTTACCCTTCTCTGGGACCAACATTTAATAACACTTCAGCTGACTTCTTCTCATCTAACTTTTTATTGTGAAGTTAGAGTACACCAATTTAAATATAACTAAGTTCCAATCACCACTTAACATATGGAACTTAGACCTTGTACACAAGGTATATGCAATCAGTTTAGGTCATCACAGACTTCCCTAAATTCTGATTCCATATCCTTGACTTCAAGTACTAAGTTTGATCCCTTAGCCTTCAATAACTGAGTTTGAACCCTCAGCCTTCAGTCTTTAGCAGGTCCCTAGTAAGTCTACTGTTCTAGACACTCTACTGACCTAGACAGGTCTTTTGATAAAGTCAGTTGACATTTTTATAGTGCTTGTTTGATCACACCGATACAAAGATCAAACTCTTATAAGCCTACATTTGATCTAGACATCTTTTTGCCTTTTCTCTATAACAGCTAGTCTGACACTCATCATTAAAACTTGAAATATGTCCAACAGCTACTTCGCAACATCTTTGCAGCCTTTCAAGCGTTACATGATTTCAAATGCTACTTTGACCCCTGCTTACTCTTTCTTCAAAGTGGGACCGTATCCTTTTTTCATGGGTTATCAGCAATGACATACCAGTGGAACTGATTGACAAACCTGTAATGCAACCACTGCCATTCTCATATGAAGTGTGCGAATTCAACAACTTCGTCCAGCATGCTGATAAAGATGTTGGATTCAGTAAGTTGCTCCCCTTATACTGTTTTCTATTTTTACGGTAAACTTTCACAGCCATACAATAACATGAATTTTCACAGATGTCAAGGGACTGGCTATACATGCCTTTCTAAGAAAAGAAGTTACAGTTGACTCAAGCAAGTGAGAGATCGTACTGATAGATGAAAGGTACGTGCAGGTTTATCTTTTCCCATTCAGTTTGGTACTCGTTCGTAATACATTTCAGTTGACCCTTTTGCAGCAAGGTTCCAGTCATTCTAACACTCTTGAATTCTTTCGCAGGCGTGGAAGGGAATATCATAGCAAAGAACATTGGTAATGCACCTGTCGTCATTGCAACCAATGTAATAGAAACAACATTCCATGGTATTTGTCTCGAGTATTTCAGATCAAATTACAAAAATGCAGAATTTAAGTACTTCAAATTATTTTATCCTCAATTTGTTGTTGTGTATGCAGGGAATTCATTGGCCACTAGAATGTTCTCATACATCTTGATCGATCCTCCGTTGAGTGACAATCCTTCACTCAAGGAATGGTAAAAAAAATAAACTTTTTGTGCAGTTTCTTATTTCTTCATAATATACATGTTTTAATATATTTACTAACGACTTTCGGCATAGGTTCTATAACAACAAAACTGAGATCACACAGATGCTGCGTAATGAGGCATACAAACAAACTGATCTATTGTTGCCACCTCCTACTGCAGATCTCACAATTGATGTACCAACAGCAGCCGCTACACTTATCACGGTAAGTTTCAAGCAAAACTTTATCACATGACACCAAAAACCAGAGACTACTTTACTCACAAGTCTTTTACATTGCAGGTACATACTGCTTGGGTTGTTGGTCAGCTGCGGTTGACACCAACCCAAAAGAAATACTATCTGAGTATTTGTGGAAACTATAACAAAAACGTTAAGGCTGGTGCTGATTGGTTCCTTCGTTGTTCTTCTTGTGGTGAAATGAGAGATGTTGAATTCAAGTATATATCCACTCTGATTCTAATATTATCCATCTTAAAAAGTTGTTATAATTTCCAGTGTAGTCACATTGTTCTTCAAATGTCTGTTCTTTTTAGGTGTCGTGTACCCTTAGAACTCACTGGGGTAGACAGGTCTTTACCTATTGTACTGACCTCTCTAGCCGTTGAACGCTTGACTGGAATCACTGCAACACAACTCAGAGACTCTCATGAATTTGTAAGAATCTTTGAAAAAATATTACATGTTCCTGCTCGTGTGCTTATGGCCTGATTTTTTTTTTCTCAATTTGCATTTTTCCAAAGGGTTTGGGTTTTGAGGATGGCCTTCACGCAGCATTGGATAAACTTCAGGTGGTCTCTTTCGTTAAAAAATATGACATCAACACACTAGGTAGCCCAGGTGTACCAGGGATTAGGTATGCTGTTGTCAAAACATATACTGTGGATGCTATTAAACTAGTTTTTACTATGCCTGGATTGCTACTACCAGGACCACAAGAAGCTACATCTACTGATGATGCACAATTCTTCAGCCCCAATACCAAAAAAAAACTGTCACACATTGAAGGGATGAATGTAAGCAACAAAGCTGAAACATCAACTCCACCAGCCAAAAGAAGCCTAGAATTCATGTCCATGCCTACTAAGGATAAGAAACAAATTAATGAGATAATGCATTGCAAAGAACCTGCTGATGTCAACACTAGTTCAAATGAGCCTGAAAAACCAAGAGAGATCCATGTCAAGAAAGGCAAGGAAGACAAGGATAAGCTGAACTAATATCTGAGAGTGCTACGAAAAAAATGATTAACTACTAATGGTGTTTTGTAATAATATAAGCCTGTCTATTTCTGAGACAGTAACTATTGCTCTTATATGTATTGTACTAAAGGCATGCACCTATGTTGCTTTTGCATATTGTAAACCATTGCTTCTTTGTAAAGTTCTAATGGTTTAGCAATATGCTTTTTGCTTCTATCATGTATTTTGTTGGGCAAAACATGTATTACCTGGAAATTCTAGCCCAGAATGTAAGATAAATAATGTAACAAGAGACTACTCGGCATCCTAAAGCCTTCATTATGTATTGTACTTAAAAAATTGCATTTGCTTCTCTTTCTTAAGCCATTCATAATTTCTCATACATTGTACCATGCATGCCTTACAATTTTTGGCTACTACTCTATGTTGCCAATCTAAGATCATGAATACACACCTCTTTCCAGGGCTGTTCATCACCGTGCCTTGCACGACAAACCATACTAGTATATATATATATATGCACAAAAGAATTAGAAGCAGGGTAACAGCATGTGGTGCAAACTATGTGACCTATGACTATCACGTGACTATGGCGGCTAAATACGTCGGCCAAGCTTATCCACCGGAGCTTATCTGTACGGCACCGAGTATTAAATCCACGACATACACACGTGGCTTTATAGTGTAGAAACATCCGTCGATTACATCATATTTCCACGACGATACTAATCCATAAGTGAACTAGCTTCAGGCTAGTACTTCACACGAACAAGATAAATATTAAAACCTTCATTATGAAAAAACAATGTGGGAAAAAATCCTAATGAAGGACAAATAGTACAACATTCATTTGTGTTTTACTCCACCTGATTTAAACATATTTTTAGGTTTCTAAGTCGGCGCATCCGGATCTTCTTAATCAAACTCTCAAACTTAGCGATAGCCAATACTTTAGTAAACAAATCTTTTGGATTGTCACTTGATTTGATTTTTTGAACATCAATGTGGCCCTTCTTCTGAAGATTTGGTGAAATTGTTTTATCAGGTCGTCTATACGTAGCCACTATTTAACTGGGCAATACGCGCTACATAGTCTTGTATAATCAGGCCAACTTCTCTTTCTCGATGAATAAACCACAAATTTCTTGGATCTAATGTGCCAATGATCGGAACGAAACGTATTATCAGCTTGTTTCATGAATTGCTATTATCTCGGCATGATTCGAAGATGTCGTGACTAAATTTCGGTAAGTCTGATGTACCACCACTGGTGAATGATCAATCAATTTGAGGCCTTGCCTTTGGGGGGTTCGATAAATATCCATCAACCGCATAACTGACAAGTCCCCGACTTGCTTTCCGTTTGATATGATTTTTATATAATATATATGGCATGTACCAAAAACCTTGCTTGGAAAAACCCAATAAGAAAAAACCAGTCAAGGGGAAAGATTCATGACATATGCATTCTAGTGCACTGATTGCCTCGTTAAAAACCTTTAACTAAGAAAACCCAGTGAGAAAAACTTGTTAAAGGGAAAAAGAGTACAATTATTGGTCTTCGGGGTCAAATGACATCTTTCATGTGCATTTAATGGGTCTCAATAGTATAAGCCAAATACTCATACTTTATCGTCTTTTGTAACTCTACCGGAGTTAAATTACGGATCTAATCTCTCTCAGATCAAAACTATCTGTTGGACTTATTTTAAGTTTTAGTGATGAGTGCCAGACTAGCTGTTATAGAGCAAAGGTAAAAAGATCTCTAGATCAAATGTATAGGTTTACTAGAGTGGTTTGATAAAACAAGCACTGTAAAAGGGTCAGCTGACTTTCATCAGCAGACCTGTCTAGATCAGTAGGGTACCTGAGTCAGTAGACTAGTTTAGGAACCTGCTGAAGACTGAAGGCTGAGGTTTCAAACTCAGTTATTGAAGGCTAAGGGATCAAACTTAGTATTTAAAGTCAAGGATATGGAATCAGAATTTAGGGAAGTCTGTGATGACCTAAACTGATTACATATACCTTGTGTACAAGGTCTAAGTTCCACAAGTTAAATGGTGATTGGGACTTGGTTATAATTAAAATGGTGTAATCTAACTTCATAATAAAAATTTAGATATAAGAGAAGTCAGCTGCAGTGTTTTAATAAACACAGCAACCTTGGAACAGCTGACTGATATGTATTTCAGCAGACTTACATTCACAGGAACCTGCTGAACAAATATTTCGATTTAATCAAAGGTTACATTAGAAGTTTACAAGGAAAAGGACAGATAACAACTCTTGATTTTATCAACAAATCAATGACTAAGATTAAAGGGACGTTGGAAAGAAACAAAGGTTTATCCAATGGATATAAGTCAAAGGGTGAACAGTCTGAAAACTGTCAAAAAGTAATATGACAGTGTCAGTACTATGTATAGGGACATAATGCAAGACAAGAAAAGGACAAGTCTGAAATGGCTATGTTGAATTTAAAACATAAGTCACATGGATTCCTACCTATAAATAGAGGACTCCTAATTCAGATACAAGTGATGAAAATTAAGGATCTATCTTGAGCTATCAGATTTCAATCAATTCAACAACCTGCTGACCCTACTGAGCTTAAAGATACTGATCCAGAAAACTTCTTCAAGTGTAATCTGTCGTCAAGCTACATCAAGTTTACACACTTGAAGAATCCAAGCTGCTGATCATATCATCCTGATCAAGCTGCTGAAAGCTTAATCACTTACTTGATTCAAACTTTCTTTTATAAGAAATCTGCTGAAGACAGTGAAGCATTTTTGGGTGTCAAGGACTGTTGTTTGTGGTGGAGCTGGTGAAGAGGTAATCCTACCTTTCAAGGACCAGTGGAAGACTTTGGAGCAGCAATCCTACCTATTCCAAGTGTTCAGTTTGTGAAGCCATAGTTATTGGTGAAGGACAAACAACTTAGGGATTTTTGTAACAGCTACCTCAAGAATCTCTAGTGAATTACCTCCAACATCATAGGAGAAGAGTGGAATGACAGGATTACACCACCTGTGTTGGAAATAAAATTTATGTTTTGATGATAATTCATCTTATTTATTATAATGTTGTATTAACCCCATTTGATGAAGTGCTGAAGCCAGCTGTTATAGTGAAAAGCTAAAAGATGTCTAGAACTGAATGTATAAGTTTTATTAGAGTCTGATTTTTGTATAGGTTACATCAGACAAGCACTGTAATTATTAGTGTGTCGTAAAACTGAAAACTGGGAATCAATTAGAAAACTGGAATTCATCAAGACAAACAAACTGACTCGGATACACCTACTGAAGAAGGTAAGTTCGCTGAGAGTTACAGACTCAGTTGGCTTATCTAGAAGATGGAAGAACTGAGGGACACAGGCTCAGTTATTGAAGAACTGAGGGTTCAAACTCAGTTATGAAGATTTTAAGTCGAGACGGTAAAGTTGGACTTCAGGCAAGATTATGGTAACCTGAACTAACTTTATAGATCTTGTATGAAGACCTAAGGATCATAAGGACAATGAATTCTTAGATGATAAACGTATCATGATGTACTCTGATTAAGTCAATTATAATCAGATGAAAACTGGAGTACTAATATTTGAAGAAGAGTAAAATCTCGGTTAATGCTCCAAGTCGATTAGGAAATCGATAAGTGAAAAAATGACAAGGAAACTCAGTTTTATAAGTCAGCCATCCAACAAACTGAAAGTACAATCGAACGTTGTAAAGGAAGAAATTTCATTGGATGAGTCACTGACACAGCAGGAACGGTCAGAAAAAATAACCGTTGCAAGATATACAATTCAAATCAAAGCCGGATGAACGTTGGACTTCACACTATAAATAGAAGACTTTGCACCAACAACAAAAGAGAGAACAAGAGCATATACAAGATTTAACAAGCAATTTGTGCACTCTATTTGAATTGTTATCATCACTGAACTACAACAAGATCACATCTAGTATTTCTTCAAGTGTTCAAAGCTACAAAGAATTTATCAAGGATTCAACACTTTGAAGAACCACAAACAAGAATCAATTTATTGATTCTCAACCCAACTTTGATTCTATTTCAAAGGTTTAGACTGTGAAGCAAACCGGGAAGGTTTTGTCAAGGACAGTTGTGACAGGCAGTCGGGTAGACTGTGTTTGTGGTGGTAGCTAGTGAAGAGGCAATCCTACCCTCTAAGGACCAGTGGTTCAAGCACTTGGAGAGCAGCAATTCTACCTGTTCTACAATTGTTTAGATAGTGAAGCTAAGGATTAGCCAAGGACTATTGTTTATGACTTTTTGTAACAGTTCACCTCAAGAAGTTCTAGTGGAATTTTCCTCCGCACCACAGGGGAAGAGAGGACGTACATGATTACACCACCTGGAACCTCTATAACATCCGCCTCATTTACTTTACGCATTTACTTATTTATTTAGCATTTACTTACAGCATTGTGATATTTTATTGTTATACATCTCACAGTCACAACTGACATTCACCAGAATTCACAACACTCAGTTTTCATAACAGAATAACAAGATCACTTTAAAGGCTAAAATTATATCCGCTGCCGGTTGACTCAGTTTCAGCTTAAGTCAGTTTGATTTAATCTCAGCTTAGTCAGCTCAACTCCACTCAAGTTTTATCTGAACCATAATTTGTTTTAAACTCAGTTTTTGGTGACAAGTTTATTCACCCCCCCTCTAAACTTGTGTTAGCCTTTCCAAGGGACCAACAATTGGTATCGGAGAAGTGTTTCTTTAACTAGATATCATTTGCTCGTTATCCTCTAGTTGTTCTTATTTGAAAGCTAAGTTGTAAATTTAATCATCTGTCAGTTTTCACTCACTCACAATGGATAACAATCAATATGCAAGACAAATGCTTATGTGCAACATGGACAGATTTGACGAATACAAACGTCGTATGCAGGCATTCCTAACAGCTACTCATGATGAAATGATGGATGTACTCACTGATGGACCAATCCAGATCACCTACATGCAAACTGAAGGTGACAGACAAGTTCGAGTTCCAAAACCCAAATCTGAATGGACTAGTGATGATCGCAAGCGGAACAATCTCAACAATGTTGCCATGGACTTTATCCTCAGAACCCTTGACAGCAACATGTACTTGAAGGTGAAAGAATGCACAACTGCCAAAGAAATGTGGGACAAACTTCAGTTAGTTTGTGAAGGAACAGATTCAATCAAAGAAAATAAAATTTCTGTTGCAAAGCAGAAGTTTGAGAATTTCAAGATGAAATCTGGAGAAACCATTGATCAAATGGAGACAAGATTCAGTGCTATTATGGATGAACTAGATCTACTCAAGATTGAATACTCAAAGAAAGTCATCAACACCAGGATATTGAAGGCATTGACAATGTGCTGGAAAATGAAGGTCACTGCCATGGAAGAGTCCAGGAGACTTGATGTAGAAGATTCATTCAAGATCTTTTCAGATCTGAAAGCTTATGAATTCAGTGAAGATTTCACAACCACAGCTGCAATAATCAAAGCTCTGGAAGAACCAAAGACCACAGCACTTGCAGCAGCATCAAATGAGATTCAAGAAAACTCATCCAACAATATTCATGAATTGGATGAAATGGAAGAACAAATGGCACTAATGATGAACAGAATTCGAAGAATGAAGAGTGGACACCCAGTCACTCAAAAATTCATCAAAAGGACTCCTGAAAAGAGGAAAGATGATGAATACCTCTGTTTCAACTGCAAGAAACCAGGACACTATAAAGCCGAATGTCCAGAACTGATCAAGAAGACACCACCAAGGAGAGTTGGTAGAAGAGCACTTCTTGCTGGAGATGAATCAGATTATGAAGCCGGTACTGAAAGATTGTCAGATGACACAGCTTTGATGGCACACATGGAAAATCCAAATGAGGTATGTGAATCAAACTCTAAATACTCCTCAGCTCAGATTTCCATGATGAATGCATGTTCTTCGACTGCTGACTCCAATCCAAAAAATCTAGAATTAGAAGAAACTCTTGATGAATTGATGAATCAGCTGGTAACCATACAAGCTGGTTATGAATCAATCAAAGCTGAGAAAGAAAGTCTAATTCTTGAAGTTGAAAGATTGAAGTCTAAATTAAAAATGTTGAAACTGACTAAAACTGATAAAGGAAAGATTCAGCATCAGTCTACTGCATCAGCGGCAGCAACTGAATCGTTTGCTCAATCGAGTTCAATTACTGGATTCAAATCTGGAAAACCGTATGGAGACAGAACTGGGTTAGGATTTGATACACAGCAATCTTTGAAGAATGGAACTAGCAAAACCGTTGGACTAAATAGCAGAACTGGTATCAAGTTTGTAGTTGAGCAAGTTCCACTGGCTGAGAAAATTGCTGAACCAGTAAAGCCAGTATCACACAGGATAAATCAGTTTTCTAAGAAGACAACTGGATCTACCCACAAGACTAAATCAAATGGTAGATCAGCTATATTCAATGGAAACCAACACGGAAAATCAATTGCCAGATCCACAAAAACCAATGAAGTCAGGAACCAGAAAAATTACAATCAAAAAAAATCCAAGAATGTCAATCATTCAAAGATTCACACATTTAGGGGGAAAGGAAGACTATATCCCTCTGATGATGATTGGAATTTTACTGAATTTGTTAATAAAACTGATAATGACAATCATTCCAGACCAAAAACTTATCACAAGTTTCAGTCCAAAACTCAGCACAGAACTAATCACAGTTCTCAGCATAAGTCACAGTACAAAGGTCAATACAGACCTCAGTACAGAAGGAATGATGGTTATCACACCAGTTTTAATAACAAAAATCAACATGGAAACAAATTACAGTCAGAAGATCTGAGAAATCATATAAATAAGACACGGTCCAAGCATAGATACTATGGGAGTGTGGCTTACATATATGAAAACAAGTGCAACAATATCCGAAGAATTCCAAAAGGATATATTCCCAGAGTTGTACTGACAACTGACCCTCATGGACCCAAACTGAGTTGGGTACCTAAAAATTTCTAATTGTCATTGCAGGATATATGGTACTTTGACAGTGGTTGCTCTAGACACATGACAAAGAGCAAAGACTGTCTCAGTAATTTTGTTGAAAAGAATGGACCAAAAGTTAACTTTGGAAGCAAAGATAAACCAGGTTACACCAGAGGCTTTGGCACCTTAATCAGAAATGGACTTACAATCAAGAATGTATCCTATGTAGAGGGACTACACTACAACCTACTCAGCACAAGTCAATTTTGTGATATGGGATACAAAGTTACCTTTGATAAAGAATTCTGTGTTGTCATCAGCGAATCAGCTTATCAAGTTGTCTTAGCCGGAAGAAGAAAGGAAAACATGTATGTGGTAGATTGGACAACAGCCGTCGCTGAAACTTGTTTGCTTGTTCATACCAAATCAGAGATCAGTTGGCTATGGCACAAGAAACTGAGTTATCTCAACTTTGATGACATCAATACACTTGTTAAGAAACAGCTAGTCATTGGACTGCCAGAGATATCATATAAGAAGGACAGCTTATGTGATGCGTGTCAACAGGGAAAACAAACAAAGGCAAGTTTCAAGACTAAGTCTCAGCATTCAACAACCAGACATCTAGAATTGCTACGTATGGACTTATTTGGACCTATTACACCAATTAGTATTAGTGGAAAGAAGTATACATTGGTGGTAGTAGATGATTTTTCAAGATATACTTGGGTAATCTTTCTAACCAAGAAAAGTGAAACCAAGCAAAAACTCACAGAACTTCTTAAAAGACTTCAGAATCAGAAAGGAGTTTCAGTTGTGAAGATAAGATCTGATAAAGGATCTGAATTCCTCAACAGTGTGATTATAGAATATTGTGAAGAAAATGGTGTTTTACACCAACTTGCTGCACAGGAACACCTCAACAAAATGGTGTAGCCGAAAGAAGAAACAGAACACTCAAAGAAGCTGGAAGGACTATGATTTGTGAAGCTAAACTACCTGAAAGATATTGGGCAGAAGCAGTAAACACGGCTTGCTATACTCAGAACAGAGCTCTCATGAACAAGAGACACGAAAAGACTCCCTATGAAATTTGGAATGGAAGAAAACCAAATGTTTCATACTTTCATGCATTTGGAAGCAAATGTTTCATACACAATAATGGAAAAGATCAACTTCATGTTTTTCAACCCAAAGCTGATGAAGGAATTTTCCTAGGATATTCAAGTGTCAGCAAAGCATTCAGAGTATTGAATAAAAGGACACTCAAGCATGAAGAATCAATACATGTGGTATTTGATGAACCAAATTTTCCTGGTGAAACAACCGAAGACCGACCAGAACCAGTTCCTCAGTCTCAGTTACCAATCATACCAGAACCTGTTTCAGTTGAAGTTGGAAGACTACAAATTTCAGAATGTTCAGATCAAGATCAGCCTCAGTTTCCAACTACTCAACAATTTGAACAACCTCAATCAGATTCGGTTGAACAAATTCAAGAACCAGTTTTTGAAGAATCTGTTGAACAAAATACAAATCAGCAAATACAAACTCACACACATCAATGGATGAAAGATCATCCTGAAGAACAAGTTATTGGTGATACTCAAGCTGGAGTTCGAACAAGACATCAACTAGATGCGATGATAGCATGCTTTTTATCTCAATACGAACCTAAAGAGCTTGAAGAAGCCTTAAAAGATCCAGATTGGATATTAGCTATGCAAGAAGAACTAAATGAATTTGAGAGAAATCAAGTATGGGAACTGGTAGATAAACCGGTTCATGTAAATATCATTGGAACCAAATGGGTTTTCAGAAATAAACTTGATGAAGATGGAAATGTCATTAGAAATAAAGCCAGACTAGTAGCCAAAGGATACTCTCAAGCAGAAGGCATAGATTTTGATGAAACTTACGCACCAGTTGAAAGACTAGAAGCAATCAGACTTTTTCTTGCTTATGCAGCTCATAAGAAATTCAAAGTTTATCAAATGGATGTTAAAAGTGCGTTTCTAAATGGAATTCTTGAAGAAGAAGTGTATGTTCAACAACCACCGGGATTTGAAATCAAGGATCAAACTGATAAAGTTTTCAGACTAAGGAAAGCTCTTTATGGACTTAAACAAGCACCAAGAGCTTGGTATGAAACCCTGTCTCAATTTTTGGTAGATAACGGATTTATCAAAGGAACAATCGACAAAACATTGTTCAGGATGAAGAATGGAGAAGATACTCTACTTGTTCAGATTTATGTTGATGATATCATCTTTGGATCAGAAAATGAACAGCTATGTGAGAAATTTGCAAGTTTGATGAAAAGCAAATTTCAAATGAGTATGATGGGGGAATTAAATTATTTCCTAGGTTTGCAAGTTAAGCAACTAGCTGATGGAATCTTCATTCATCAAACCAAGTATACAAGAGAACTTATCAAAAAGTTTGGTATGGAGAAATCTACTGGAATTTCTACACCAATGGGGACTAACATCAGATTAGATGAAGATAAAGAAGGTAAAGATGTTGATCAAACACTCTACAGAAGGATGATTGGAAGCTTACTCTATCTTACAGCAAGTAGGCCAGACATATCCTTTACTGTCGGTGTTTGTGCAAGATTTCAGTCTAGACCAAAGGAAAGTCATCTCACAGTTGTAAAAAGGACCTTGAAATATCTAAAAGATACAGATGGAGTTGGTATTTGGTATTCAAAAGAAGGAGAATTCAAGCTGATTTCTTACTCAGATTCAGATTATGCTGGATGCAAAGTGGACAGAAAAAGCACATCAGGCACATGTCAGTTATTAGGAAATAGACTTGTGTCATGGTTTAGCAAGAAGCAAAACTCAATTTCAACTTCAACAACAGAAGCTGAATATATAGCAGCTGGAAGTTGTTGTGCTCAAGTTTTATGGATCAGACAGCAATTAAGAGACTATGGGATAGAAGAAGGAACAATTCCCATAATGTGTGATAACACAAGTGCAATTGCAATTACTGATAATCCAGTTTTACATTCAAGAACAAAGCACATTGATGTACGTCACCACTTTATAAGAGATCATGCAGAGAAGAAGGATATAACAGTTCTTTATGTACCTACTGAAGATCAGTTGGCAGACATCTTCACTAAGCCCTGTAACACCCCGGTTACCAACCCCGTCGGCCGCCGGCATTGGTCACCGAAACGTCACTTCACGACACACAGTCGCAACAGTAATATTCAACATTCCACAACAGAAGAAACATAAACATTCACCATTCATTATTAAAAGGTTTAAAGTAATTACAGTCTCTCAAAAGAAATATGAAATCGTGCGAATAATCAAAAATTTCAAGGTTTTTAAAAGAAAGAAATCCAATTAAAATGCAAGCGTGTGACTGTGACTACGTGGCTCTCAAACCCCGCGACATCCCAGCAACAAGCAGATATTCATAGAAGTACCTGCTAAGAATCTGCTCCCCATAAATGGATCATAGCAGGGTCAAGCAAAAGCAAAACCGTCAACCATAAAGTTGAGTAAGAATAAATCTAGTATACGTAAGGTAAAACCAACCCATGAAAAGTACCACCAATTTATGAAGGAGTTGTTAAGGGTGAAAATCTATGAATTATAAGGATATATTTTACGGTGTTTTTCCCTCTATATTGTATAATTTGCATAATAATTGGTCTTTATATTAAAATATTGAGCAAACGGTATTTTTGACGGCTTAATCGCAATATCAATATATTTATGTGATTTCATGGTTAAATTATGATTATTTGAATATTATTACAGTTTGCGATGTTTTCCATGTGTCATAGGTATGATTATTGTGCTCAAATGATGATCAAAAGAGATAGATTTCGAGCTATAAAGATTTAAGGAAGAGATAATGATCGAGTGGAGAGGAGAAAAAGAGATAAACATGCAAAAATCACGTTCAAGTCATCTTAAACGAACGTCCATGCTCCGTCCTGCCCGAACGAGCGTCTGAAACCCTGAACGAGCGTCCAAGGTGCTAAGAAGTGATACAGAGAGTTTGAACTGAGACCGAACGAGCGTCTGAGGAGAGTTCAAGGAAGTGAACGAGCGTCCACCAGACTGAACGCTCGTCCGTCCGCCGACTTAGCCATAACCGACTTAATCTTCTATAAATACCTGCCTATTTCTGCACACAAAGAACAACAATTCGACATTATTCAAACCCTAAACCCTAGGGGCGGCTAAGGCTGCGGTTTTACTCTTTTTCCTTCCACTTTTCTGCAACTTTAAATTAGATTAGTTAGAGCAGTTTTTATGTTCTTTTTCTGCAAAACTGTGTTGCTGAGGATGCTCGGGAGCTAAAGCTTCAATCAAACGAGAATTGTGAAGCCATCAACTTGGATTGATTTCTTTATTTCGATTATATTGTGAGTTATTTATTCAAGGTTGTTTCTTATTTATGTTTTATCTCGTTTAATTGCGTTTATATCGGAAGATTTGCATGTATGATTGTGTTTATGTTTGATGGAAGTCATGATAAACCTTTAGATCACCATAGATAAGAATAGTCCTTAGATTTATAATAACGGAAGTTAGTAAGTCTAATCACTAGATTTGAACGTAAAAGTTGACACATTTGATCTTAAAACGCGTTAATCTAGCATTGGAAGATACTAGGTTAATAGATGAGTTGCCTAAGGAATTAGGGTTCATGTTTAGGTAAGGTGAATCACAACCTAGATAAATACCACATAAAATCGAGATAGGAGATCAACACATGTTGATAGGTGGATCAATCCTCGTTTGCCTTTTACAATTTGATTTAAAATCCTTGCAACTTGAGTTTTGCCTTGCTTAGTTAATTTCCTTTTTGCAATTAGCTTAGTTTAGTTTAGTTAATAAGTCCGTTACCCGTATCTTTCCTAGCCTTGGATAATCTCCTCTGTCTAGTTTATTTTTCTGCAATCTTTGTTTAGATTAATTCACTGTTTAGTGTAGCTCGTGACATAGGTAGTTAAAACAACAACTAGGATTTACAACCGTCTAGTTCCCCGTAAGATCGACCCGGCATAGCCTCTATACTACGATCCTTGCACTTGAGGTTAACCGGTTTTATTACTTGTTTGTTTTGTGTTAATAAAATCCGTGACAAGTTTTTGGCGCCGTTGCCGGGGATTCGGACGGTTGCCTAGTTTTTGTTTTTTTTTTGTTTTTCTGTTTTCCGTGTTTTAATCCCTGTTTAGTTTTTAGTTAGTTTTTTTTTTAGGTTTTAAGGTTCAGATTAGTAGAGTTTAAGAGTTAGGGTTTAAGTTTTTCAACTTTTCTGTTCTTTTCTTGTTCGTCCCGCATCTCAGACGAGCGTCCACACTACTGAACGCCCGTCCGCTAAAAAAATTTTAAACCTGTATCAAATTTTCATCTTAGACGAGAGTCCATAGATTCTGGACGTCCGTCCAAGATTTCTGAAGACCAGACGAGCGTTTGGACCTCCAAACGCCCGTGCAGTACCAATTCTGGGTGGACGCCCGTCCAAATAGTTGGACGCCCGTCTGACCCCCTTTTCCTTAAATAATCTTGCTTTTAACTTTCTTTTAGGTTTTTAATTTCGTAGTTTTTAGGTTCTGTTCAATTGAGTTGGGTTTCGGTTTATGCAAACTCGAAGTCAGAAAGGGCCATTACTCTTTTCACCTGACCTCGAGCGGACCATAGTCCGACCCAATAGGCGGAAACTGCGTTTTACCGATCCTTCAGACGAAGGAAGTCCAGCCGATCAAGAAATTGAACGGAAGTTGATAGAAGAGATCGAAGAAATAGTAATAATGGCGGCAGAGGATCGACGTACATTGGCAGACTACGCCATGCCTGGTGCAGTCACTGTCAACCCGGCTATAGTCTTGCCCGCCATTACAGCTCACACATTCGAACTCAAGCCCGGACTCATCCAGATGATGCAGCATGCATCAATTTTTCATGGCTACCAATCTGAAAATCCGCATACCCACTTACATGCGTTCTTAGAGATATGCGGTACTACCCGCATCCAAGGAGTGAGTGAGGATGCGATCAAGCTTAAACTGTTTCCTTTCTCTCTGAAAGGAGAGGCTAGGGAGTGGTATCACTCTCTCCCTTCAGAATCCATCACTACCTGGGCCGGTCTTGAAAAAGAATTTCTAAGTCAATATTTTCCTCCTTCAAAGACAGCCCAGTGTCTCAATGAGATCTTTACCTTCTACCAGAAGGAGAATGAATCATTCTTCGAATGTTGGAAGAGGTTCAAATCTCTTTTAAGAAAATGTCCCCACCATGGCTTGCCTAAGGAAAGGCAAGTAAACACTTTCTCCAGTGGACTGACCGAGCTTACTAAAGGCATGGTCAACAGCTCTTCTGGTGGGGCTTTCCTCAAAAAGACACCTGATGAAGGATGGGCACTGCTTGAAGACATTGCCAAATACAATTATGCCCCATCCTATCAGGCCATCCAAGCGCCTCCCCCTCCCAAGGTGGAGGAAGTCAATGTTCAAAGTCTGATAGCCATGCTGCAAAAGCAGATGGCAAGTCCTCAAGTGTCAAACCCGATTAATCAGACTCCTTCGTTTCCGCAGAACCCTCAGGTACTGTATTGCGAAAATTGCTGTCAGACTGGCCACGTGTTTGGCCAATGTCAATTTCAGCCCCCCTCTGCTCATCAAGTCGATGCTGTTCATAACAATGGACAGTACAATCCAATCACATGCCAAGATGATCCGGGGCACACTGCTCGCTTCTGTCCCATGATTGGACATAATGTAGAAGTGAATGCTTTTTCTGGCCAGTCTAATCCGAGGTTCAATAACCAATTCTCTGGCCAGAATAATTCTCAAAACCAGGGCTTCGGCCAGAATCCGAGCTTTAATTCAAATCCAAATTTCAATCCGAGCTTTAATCAGAATCCAAACTTCAACAGAAGCCCTGGATTCAATCAGAACCAGAATTCCAATTTTTCGAATCCACAGCAAAGGTTCAATCAGAATTGGCCCGCCAATTCTAATCCTCAGTTTCAAACTCGGCCTAGCCAGCCATCTTCCCAGAACTTCCAAAACTCTCAAGGCCCCTCCCATTCAAATGATATAAAAGCCGAATGGAATTCATTCCGAGAGGAGCAAAGCAGGACGATGAAAAGTCTTGAGAGGCAAATCGGGCAGCTGGCTGAGCAGTTAGCTTCCAGACCGTCAGGGCAGCTGCCCAGCTTTACGGAAAAGAATCCAAAAGGCGGTCAGGTTGCTCAGGCCGATATAAGCAATAACCAATGCACTGACCTCGTGCCAACAATGCAATACGGTAAAGAGGAGGCCAGTGCGATGAGTTTAAGAAGTGGCATTCAGCTGAGTGGTCCCCCTGGCTTCCAGGGAAACCACTAGCCCCTCCTGCCACTGATAAGGCAGGAGGGGAAGTTGAGCAACCACTATCCCCTGTCCTGCAAGAGCATACTCGGGTGGCTGATCCCCCGAGAGATAAAAGAATTGAAACACCTCAGGTGGCTGAACCCCTGAGAAAAGAAGATTCGATTGAGAGTCAGGTGGCTGATCCCCTGACCAATAAGACGTCTGAAAAAGTTGTGAGGTGGAAAGATCTGGAAGACAAGGCCGTAAGTGCATCCTCAAAGAAGGTATTTTCCGAGAGTGACCTTAAAAAGCTTCCATTTCCACCGAGGAAGAGCAACATCCCTCTGAGTGAAGATAAGAAATATGAAAAGGTGCTTAACCTTTTGAAAAGTACTCAGGTAAATCTGCCATTATCCGAGGTCTTGGTCGAGATGCCTAAGTATACAAAGTTCATCAAGGATGTTGTATCTTCGAAAAAGAAATTAGCAGGCATGGAAAGGCAAATTGGTGAGGATTGTTCCTTGATAAATCATCAAGACTTACCAACCAAGAGGGGTGACCCAGGCAAATTTGTGCTCACATTGCAGATGGGAGGCCTAGTCTTCCCAAATTCTTTATGTGACCTGGGTGCATCCATCAGCTTGATGCCGTTGTCTGTTTGCAATCAGCTTGGTTTACAAGATCTTCTAGAGCCCACCACCATGAACCTTCAGTTCGCCGACAGATCTTCCAAGAAAGCTTCGGGGATCCTGAAAGACATATTAGTCCAAATTGATAGGTTTACCTTCCCAGTTGACTGGTACGTCTTAGATATGGAGAAAGGTGCAAATGTCCCCCTGATTCTTGGAAGACCTTTCCTATCTACAGCTAGAGCCCTCATCGATTGTGATGGTGGGCAAGTAACTATTCGAGTTGGTAACCAGGAGGTGAGCTATAGTGTCTCTAAATCTATTCAAGTACCCTCTGGTTCCCCAACCGGCTTTTCCATTGAGGAGTCATTCAATGACTTCAATGACTGTATGAAAGAGCAAGTCAAGGCTGTGGAGGTGGAATATGAGCGATTGATCGATAATTTGAATAGTCATGGTGTGGTTAGTCTAGATCAGTTCGCAGCTGACTTCGAGGATGAGTTATTAAGAGAAGAAGCTTTGGCAGTGGAGCCACTAAGTAAACTCAGCGATGCTGAGTTGAAAAGTGGAGGGCTTAAATCGAGTTTAGAGGATCCCCCTGCAGATCTTGTTCTGAAGCCGTTGCCTAAACATCTTAAGTATGTGTTCCTACGGGAAGGTGACAAGCTTCCTTTGATCATATCTGCCAAGCTATCTCGAATAGATGAGCTGAAACAGTTAAACGTCTTGCGCAAAAATGAAAAAGCCTTTGGATGGCAGGTGGGAGATATCCGAGGAATATCTCCTGACATCTGCATGCACAAGATCAAGACTAGTGAGGGTGCTAAATGTGTAAGACAGCCCCAAAGGAGGCTAAACCCTCACATGCAAGAGGTAGTCAAGAAGGAAATCATTAAGCTTATAGATATGGGTATCATTTACGCCATCGCTGACAGTGAATGGGTATCCCCTACTCAGGTAGTCCCAAAGAAAGGAGGGATTACTATTGAGAAGAACGAGAAGGGAGAAGAGATAGCATTGAGGCTCGTTACAGGCTATAGAGTCTGTATTGACTACAGAAAACTCAATGAGGTCACAATGAAAGATCATTTCCCCCTTCCCTTCATTGACCAGATGCTTGAGCGTCTGGCGGGGCATGCCTTCTCCTGTTTCCTCGATGGATATTCAGGATACTTCCAGATACCCATCGATCCTATTGACCAAGAGAAGACCACTTTCACCTGCCCTTATGGTACATTCGCTTACAGGCGGATGCCATTTGGTCTCTGTAATGCCCCAGCCACCTTTCAAAGGTGTATGATGGCTATCTTTGACGGGCTAGTTGAAAAGTGTATGGAGATTTTCATGGACGACTTTTCGGTCTTTGGTCAATCCTTCGATGATTGCCTCGATAATCTTGATCCGGTGTTATCTAGGTGTGTGGAAAAGAACTTGGTGCTCAATTGGGAGAAATGCCATTTTATGGTAGATGAGGGGATAGTTCTTGGCCACAAAGTGTCCGCCAAAGGTATTGAGGTAGATAGGGCTAAGGTGGAAGCTATCGAGAAGACGAGTTATCCTAAGAATGTTCGTGAAGTCAGAGATTTTCTCGGACATGTCGGCTTTTATAGGAGATTCATTCAGACTTTTCAAAGATCGCCAAGCCCCTGTCTACCTTACTCAAGGAAGACGTTGAGTTCGCCTTTGATGATAGCTGCAGGCATGCGTTTGAGGAGCTCAAAAATCGTCTGATCTCTGCTCCAATACTTATATCTCCTGACTGGAACCTACCCTTTGAGCTTATGTGTGATGCATCTAACTACGCAGTTGGTGCAGTTTTAGGACAAAAGCTTGATGGAAAGTTCCAGCCTATCTACTATGCCAGTCACACACTGAATCCTTCTCAAGTGAACTATACCACTACTGAAAAGGAGCTTTTGGCCGTATTTTTTGCTATGGACAAGTTCCGTAGTTACTTGTTAGGAGCTCAAGTAATTGTGTGGACTGATCACGCTGCCTTGCGGTATCTAATGACAAAGAAAGAGGCTAAACCGCGTTTACTGCGTTGGATACTGACCCTCCAAGAGTTTGACGTTCAAATTAAAGATAAAAAAGGCAGTGAAAACGTAGTGGCGGATCATGTTTCTAGGATGTTAAGTGAGGAAAAGGGTGATCCTGATGACATAGATCTTTACTTTCCTCTAGAAAACATCATGTTGATAGATGGCTGCGCTCCAGACGTCCCATGGTATTCTTCCATTGTAAACTACCTTCATGCCCGTTATATTGACCCTGAAATGTCTTATCAAGAGAAGAAGAAGTTTTTCTCTGATATGAAATCTTTCGTTTGGGATGAACCTTACCTCTTCAAAATCTGTAAAGATGGTTTGCTAAGGAGGTGTGTTCCTGAATCTGAGCAACGCGATATAATCGAGCAATGCCATAGTGGACCCACAGGTGGTCACTTTGGTCCTTGGAAAACGGTTGCGAAGATCTTCCAGTCCGGTTTCTATTGGCCCACGATCTTTAAGGACACGGAAGCTTTCTGCAAAGCTTGCGATAGGTGCCAAAAAACCGGTACTCTAACAAGGCGATTCGACATGCCACTGAAACCCATTCTTGAATGCGAAGTCTTTGATGTATGGGGGATTGACTTTATGGGTCCATTCCCATCTTCCTATGGGAATAAATACATCTTAGTCTGCGTAGACTATGTATCGAAATGGGTGGAGGCAATAGCCACTCCTCGCAATGATCATAAAACGGTCATGTATTTTCTAAAGAAGAATATCTTTGTGAGGTTTGGATGTCCACGTGCCCTGATTAGTGATGAAGGGACGCACTTTTGTAACCGGCCTTTGGAAAAAGTCCTCGAGAAGTATGGTGTTCGTCACAAAACTGGCACACCATATCATCCGATGACTAGTGGTCAAGTTGAAAGAAGCAACCAGAGCTTGAAGAAGATCCTGGAGAAAACAGTGAACAGTCATAGAAAAGACTGGAGTCTAAAGTTGGATGATGTACTGTGGGCATATCGCACTGCCTATAAGACCCCCATGGGTACATCACCCTACCAGATGGTCTATGGTAAATCGTGCCACTTGCCAGTTGAGTTGGAGCACAGAGCTTATTGGGCTACAAAGTTTCTTAACTTCGATTCCCAAGCCTGTGGCAAACACCGACTGCAGCAGTTGCATGAGTTGGACGAGTTTAGGCTTCAGGCTTACGAAAGTGCCAGGATCAGTAAGGAAAAGATGAAACTCCTTCATGACGCAAAGATAAAGAAGAGAGAATTTCAAGTTGGAGAGCAAGTGTTACTTTATAATTCCAGGTTACATTTGTTCCCTGGGAAGTTAAGGACACGTTGGTCTGGTCCCTTTGAGATTCTCCAAATCATTCCTGGAGGCGTTCTAGAACTACGTGGGTATAGTAAACCATTTCGAGTTAATGGTCAAAGGTGCAAGCACTATATAGGTGCACCTCAAGAGAAGCCTTCGATTGTTAAATTTCTCGATATCCTCGGGTGTAGCACCCCTAAAGTCGATGAGTTTGACGAGTTTTCGCCTGACTTGTTTTCTGAGGATGACGGCACTGGCCCATCAGAAGAAGTTCTAGCCGGTAGTTGGGATATGGGAGAATATTGGAAGGAGCGTCAACAAGAATGTCATCAGAAGCTTCAGAAGACGAAGAAGTCAACCATGGGAAAGTTTAAACGTGTCTGGAAAGCTATAAAGAATTTAACCCCATGTGTTAGGTGCTGTTTCTGCGGCCACACTACTGATCAGAGCGTACACGAGGTAGTGGCTGGCAGAAAAGTCAAATGGCCGGATCCAGGCTAGACTTCAACAGTGTCGAGCTAACGACATTAACCAAAAGCGCTACTAGGAGGCATCCTAGATATCCCTTATTATATTAGTTAAATTCCGTTTAGACTATTAGTGTTATATTTATTTGAGTTTTAGTTTAATTAAGTTTTAGTTAACTAAGTTTTTCTGTTTATATCTGTCAGTTAGTCTGCTTTTTAGATATGGATTACGGAGTTCTTCCGGAGGAGTTCCCCATCATTAGTCGGATCCCACTGATTACAGTAGCTGATGGACCAGGAGGCACTATAGTCTTGCACGTAGATTTTGAGCTTAGCACCCGTACGAAGACCTTCACCTATGTTCTCATTGTACCCCGCTGTTCGGGAGGTAGTGACTTCACCACTGAGGAGCTCCAGGAAGCTATAGGACGTCCATATACGATCCTTAATGACCCTATGCTGACGGATTTAGCGCTGGTACTCCAAGCTTCATATTTTAGAGGTTTAGAGGTAGCTGGAGATGATTGGGGCGTACAAGACGACTATGATTTCCCTCCTGCTATTGATATGCTTCGTCGTCTCATCCGTTTGGTAGATTGGGACGAGATTTATGCAGACTAGTGTTAATTAGGTTTGTTTCGTCGAGCCCCGACGTAAAACGGAAGCGCTTGGTGGGAGGCAACCCACTGTTTTATTCGTTTGTTTTATTTTCGAGTTCTTTTAGGTTCGTAGCATTTCCGTTTGTACTTTTGAATTTTAAATTATCAATAATAATAAAGAAAACTTTTTTTCGCAATTAGTTGGTTTATATGGAATTTTATGAAATTTGGCATTTCTTTATCTTGGACGACCGTCTGGTATAATGGACGCCCGTCCGACCCTCTGTTTCTACGGACGCCCGTCTGGAAAATTCCCTCCAATCCTGTTTCAAATATTGCCCTCACGACGAGCGTCCGGTATAATGGACGCCCGTCCTGTTCGTGCAGTTACTAATGAACGCCCGTCCGTCAGGATGGACGAGCGTCCATCAAGCGTCTATATATAGCCCTTCAACGCATGAACCCTCATTTCTCAGAATTTTCAAACCGCAACCCGACTCTTTTCTCCCCTCTAACCTAAAACCCTTGTTTCTGAACCAAATTGAGCGATTCAAGTTGCATTAGCACGCTCTAAGCACCCTCTTTTCATTTCCATTACCCAAATTCTCCAACAACCAATAGAATTTCAAGAATCAGAGATTCTTCGGTGCGGCCATTTTGACAGAAAAGTCGGATTTTGGGGGCCGATCCTGGTGTTTCTGGGCGTCAAATCTATTCGATCATCATCCTTACGTAGCATTTGGTAAGTCTATAGCAACCTTTCTCGTTTCCATTCAAGTTTTTGTGAGTTCGATCTTCGGCTCGGCTCATTCTCTTGAATATGCACTCATAATGTTTCATTTTCTGTTTGTTGCTCTTGTCTTCCCCAATTCTGGTTGTGATGATGTTGTGGTGTTTTTGTGGTGGTGATTGGTGGTGTGCTTTGCTTGAAATCCCGATTTGGACGATAAACGGGTAACCATTTGTGTGAATGGTTTGGTTTAGATATAAGTTTGACAATGGTGCGCAAGAAGGAAATTGTGAAACGTTATGGTAAAGATTTAGCTAGAGAGAGCGGTAAACGTAAACGTCCTGAGTTTGATCCATCCCAATTGGACCCTAACAGAGGCGTAGTCCTTAGAGATCAACCCCCCCGAACATCTCAACAGGCTAGAACCAATTTGAGGGATGATTCTTCCTCCAACTCTGACACTGAGGATGATGATGCTGTCCCCCTGAGTAGGATGTCTCGAGGCACCCGTGGTGAGGAGTCCTCTAGAGCCAAGCCATCTAGAGTTGAGGGTGGAGAGGAGGATGTTGTGCAAGAGGAACCTGAACCGAGGGCACCCCCTAAGAAAAAGTCTAAGACTGTTATCCCGCTTTCGATGCCTCGTCGGTTTGTGAATCCTTCCGCACATGAAGCCTACACTAAGCACTACTCAACCAGGAGTCTTATTTTTGACCGAGAGGTGAAAGTGTCTCAAGTTGATCCTACTTTCGCTCAGATGTTCAAGACTAGGAAGTGGTCAGCCCTGACAAAAATTCCATCTACTCCTGTCAATGACTCTATTGTCCGAGAGTTCTATGCCAACTTTTCTGAGGCGGACTTAGATGAAAAGTGCGTTATGGTGCGAGGTGTTAAGGTCCCTTTTACTGCTACGGTCATAAATGAGAAATACAATTTACCGGCTTTTGCGGGTTTAGATTATAAAGAGGAAATTGCGAGGAGGCAACGTGAGGATGGTCGTGACCCGATGGAGGAGTTGAGATTAAGGGTTTGTCCGGATGTGGCTTGGACAATGAGACCCAATGGCCAGAGAAAGGAGTTGGTCACTACGACATGGACCGAGGATTGGAGAGTCCAATGCCGTTTTATTCAGAGTCGTTTGATCCCGAAGAATAATCTCACACATTTCCATATCAGTGATCTTGGGATGTTATATGCTTTGACATTTGGGTTGAATGTAGATGTAGGTCAAGCCTTATTCGATGAGATTTCCATGAACCAGAAGGTATACACCCGGAGTTTGATAGTTCCTCATTTGATACATCAGTTATGTCTCGATGCGGGAGTTTTGGAGTATGCAGCGGACCACAAGACCAAGAGTTACCCCCCTATTCGTAGAGAGAAGGCTGTTCCCGTTTCTGAGCTTGGTTCCACCTCGACACCGCCTCGAGCTTCAGTTCTTTCTGGATTATCTTCTTCCGAGATTACTCGGCATAGTATGGCTCATAGTTTGAGGGCGATGTTGAGTGATATCCGGGATGGCCAAGATAATATCTTGTCGGTTTTGGAATGTATGGTTGATGGAAGGCTACCGAGAGATCGGAGGGTATTCAATGCGAGTAATATGGATTATGTCTTCTCCGAGCAGATAGAGCGGGTGATAGCTGAGGTGGTTAAGATGGAGGAGAAGCCCGAGTCGGATGATGAGGAGACTCCAGTGGATCCGAGGACTGCGAGAGTTCCTACTGATAGCGAGGCTGGGCCGTCCACTGCTCCTGTTGCACAGCCAGACCTTCCACAGACTGCATCTACAGCTGATGTCCCTTCTTCAGATCCTTCTCCCGTTGACGATGCTGCTGAGACGACTCCGGGGCTGCCTTGAGTTATTATTTTTATGTATCTATCTTTCTGGTTGTTGTTGCACTTTTTGATACATTTCATTCGATTTGGCTGTACCTATACATTTTGCTACTTTCTAGTTTCTCGTTCTTTGACTTGTGTTGACGTATTTATCGACGACTTTTTCTTTTTCTTCCGCTTTGATTTATTATCTCTACTGCCGTATTATACCCCGTTTTCCCCCGAGTTTTCTGTTTCTCGAGTTTTGCAGTGATAGTTTTTGTCGAGGTCCGATTGAGTTAGTTTTGGGACGTTATTCCACGCTTTTTGCGAGCGTTGGCCTTTTCATGCTCCAGCCTGACCAACGGCTCGGTTTTCCACGCAAATTCAGCTAAGTTCTTATCTTTTTACTTTCTGCACAACATGAGGACATGTTGAATTTTTAAGTGTGGGGGAGGGGATAGTTCGATTTAATCCTATGCATATACGTTTGTTTAATTCGCTAGAATGTTTTTATTATGCAAAATGAGCGTAATTTTTCAAAATTTTCCGACACTTTTGTCGTTGTTTGGTCCCGAGTAGGCAATTCAATTTGAAGTTCGTTGTTTTTATAGTCATCTATGCGATATTTCATGTACTTGATAAGTTAGTTGTTTCACCTGTCACTACTTTTCACGAGCCATAGTGACGAGGAGCTATTTTATAAAGCTATACCCCGTTTTGGATTAGTAGTTTTTGATTATCTTGTAAGTCATGTGCTTAGTGCTACGTATATATCTTGAGATTTATGGTAGTTTGTATTTAGTTCCGTAGTATGACATACTGTGAATATCTAGATGTTTGAATGTGATAAGTAACACGTAACTATTGTCAAATGAGAAGTTGAATAATTAAATGAATCTATCGGGTGTGTCGAAAGCTAGTCGATGATTTGAGTGAGGTAGGGTATACCACGTATGTCCTACGCCACCATGACGACTAAAAGCTCACGACAGTTAGGAAAAGCTGCCTTATGATTGGAGTAAGGTAGGGGATTATCTCGAAATGTCCTATTCTACTATGAGGGCAATGGCTTATCCTAATGTGTGTTTAAAGTGAAAAAGTTAAATCAACTAATGAAGTGTTATGAAATGTATATAAGACTAAGTTATCGTCTATCTTATCCCCAGTATAAGCTGAAAGATATGATGTAGGGATTATCCTCTGAGTATTTCAGAAAGGCCCTAGATATATTCGATCATTCTTTTCGGGATATGTCACGTTTGTAGGGTACATCTTATGAGTGTCATTTATTGCTATTCTACGAGGGGGTATTAGCTAGTTTTACTTTGAGTTTCTCAAGTTTGGTTTTAGTGGAAGTTTTCTATGGCTATGCACACACACGGTGGTGAACTTCTAATTTATTGACTATGTGGTATATGTGTTGAGATGTCTATATTCTTCACGAGCCTTTATCTTGTCTTGTTTTGCTCGGGACGAGCAAAAGCTAAGTGTGGGGGAGTTGTTAAGGGTGAAAATCTATGAATTATAAGGATATATTTTACGGTGTTTTTCCCTCTATATTGTATAATTTGCATAATAATTGGTCTTTATATTAAAATATTGAGCAAACGGTATTTTTGACGGCTTAATCGCAATATCAATATATTTATGTGATTTCATGGTTAAATTATGATTATTTGAATATTATTACAGTTTGCGATGTTTTCCATGTGTCATAGGTATGATTATTGTGCTCAAATGATGATCAAAAGAGATAGATTTCGAGCTATAAAGATTTAAGGAAGAGATAATGATCGAGTGGAGAGGAGAAAAAGAGATAAACATGCAAAAATCACGTTCAAGTCATCTTAAACGAACGTCCATGCTCCGTCCAGAACGAACGAGCGTCTGAAATCCCGAACGAGCGTCCAAGGTGCTAAGAAGTGATACAGAGAGTTTGAACTGAGACCGAACGAGCGTCTGAGGAGAGTTCAAGGAAGTGAACGAGCGTCCACCAGACTGAACGCTCGTCCGTCCGCCGACTTAGCCATAACCGACTTAATCTTCTATAAATACCTGCCTATTTCTGCACACACAAAACAACAATTCGACATTATTCAAACCCTAAACCCTAGGGGCGGCTAAGGCTGCAGTTTTACTCTTTTTCCTTCCACTTTTCTGCAACTTTAAATTAGATTAGTTAGAGCAGTTTTTATGTTCTTTTTCTGCAAAACTGTGTTGCTGAGGATGCTCGGGAGCTAAAGCTTCAATCAAACGAGAATTGTGAAGCCATCGACTTGGATTGATCTCTGTATTTCGATTATATTTTGAGTTATTTATTCAATGTTGTTTCTTATTTATGTTTTATCTCGTTTAATTGCGTTTATATCGGAAGATTTGCATGTATGATTGTGTTTATGTTTGATGGAAGTCATGATAAACCTTTAGATCACCATAGATAAGAATAGTCCTTAGATTTATAATAACGGAAGTTAGTAAGTCTAATCACTAGATTTGAACGTAAAAGTTGACACCTTTGATCTTAAAACGCGTTAATCTAGCATTGGAAGATACTAGGTTAATAGATGAGTTGCCTAAGGAATTAGGGTTCATGTTTAGGTAAGGTGAATCACAACCTAGATAAATACCACATAAAATCGAGATAGGAGATCAATACATGTTGATAGGTGGATCAATCCTCGTTTGCCTTTTACAATTTGATTTAAAATCCTTGCAACTTGAGTTTTGCCTTGCTTAGTTAATTTCCTTTTTGCAATTAGCTTAGTTTAGTTTAGTTAATAAGTCCGTTACCCGTATCTTTCCTAGCCTTGGATAATCTCCTCTGTCTAGTTTATTTTTCTGCAATCTTTGTTTAGATTAATTCACTGTTTAGTGTAGCTCGTGACATAGGTAGTTAAAACAACAACTAGGATTTACAACTGTCTAGTTCCCCGTAAGATCGACCCGGCATTAGCCTCTATACTACGATCCTTGCACTTGAGGTTAACCGGTTTTATTACTTGTTTGTTTTGTGTTAATAAAATCCGTGACAGGACTCAACCAATCTATAAAAGTTACGACCAATCCATAACGGATACCATACATCACAACTAACCACCTAAAGGTCCCGAATGTGCACATCCCTCAAAAGGGTAAAGCCCTAGAGAGGAGGATCCTAATGGTCATCCAATGGTACCATTAAAATGGCCCATCACGTACTGGGGTGCAAGGAAACCTTCCCGGGTTCCCGGCTTCGGGTGCTTCCCTATCCGGCCCGACCACACCACTGTCTGCAACTACTCAAATACGTCAAAGTCATTGAAGTCGTAAGGAAACCTTCCCGGGTTTACGGCTTTGGGAGCTACCCTATCCGGCCCAACCACTACGGGTCTACGAACTTCAATGCCCAAAATCCAAAACCCAATGTTACCAATACCGTTGTCTCATCAAACACAACTTACAAAACATGCTCATAAGGTTTATGCATAACTAACAAAGAAGAGAGAACACTTAAACTGGACGCCCGTCTGAAATGTTGGACGCCCGTTTGGAAGAAGTAGACGCCCGTCCAAGATCTCAGACGCGCGTCCAAGGAAACCTGTTACATCCTGAATCGATTTTTAGCACCTGGACGTCCGTCCATTATACTTGGACGCCCGTCCACCAGAAAACTTTACATCCTGAATCAAAAGTAGCCCTCCAGACGCCCATCCAGGAATCCGGACGCCCGTCTGAGTTGAAACCAAGACTGGACGCCCGTCCTCTCAAGGCAGACGCCCGTCCAGCCTGGGTTTCAACTAAAACCCTAAAATGTTCAACACGGATTCATCTCGATTCTCAACCCCAAAAACCAGTAAAACAACGCAGCAGCTCATAAATTCTTTACCCAAAAGTACCACAACATCATAGGCTTTAAAACGACACCACAACTCACTAGATTGGATGCTTAGCATCCCCAAACATGACAACCAAGCATAAACGCGTTTAATCAAAACATTGACAGCATTACACTACATAAAGTGACAGCATTACATTCTGAAAACGCCTCAAACAACCCCAATTACCCCTAAAAACCTTAAACCACAACACCAATCATCCCAAAATCATACACAACTTACATATCATTAAAAAAAATATCATCTTTCGAACCAACTAAAACACAGGCCATAGAGGTACCCTTACCGGTTGTGCTGGGTTTCTTGAAAGCTCTTGCTAACGAATTAAAACCGTTCTTCTACGAAGCCCGAATCTATATCGTCGACGACGACGAATCCTCAACACCAAGGAGAGAAATTTTTCTCTCCTTCTTCTTCACACAGTCGGCGGCAATGGGGAGGGTTTGGGTTTCACGTGTAATTGGGAAAAAGATGGAGAAGGAATAAAAGAAGTCCCCCTCCCCTTTTAATTATTAACCAATGTATTTCTTTTAATTAAAGAATTATAAAGATTCCATTTTAATTATTAATCACCCTTCCAAATAATTACTAAACACATAATTCCCCAAGTTATTGAACTTTTTTTTTATCAATTAAATAGGGAGTCAAAATTTCGGGATATTACATCCTCCCCCCCTTAAGACAAAACTTCGTCCTCGAAGTTCGGGTTCGTACCGGGCGTTGCTCCACCCCCCTTAAAACACCCTTCGTCCCCGAAGATAAGCAAAAGGATTTAACGTACAAGGCTTGAAAACTGCATACCTTAAGAGAACAAGTGCGGGTACTTCTGTCGCATAGTATCCTCAGCTTCCCATGTCGCCTCCTCGGTGGCATGGTTAGACCATAAAACCTTGACGATGCTAACCTCACGTCCCCTTGTTTTCCGTACTTTGGTATCTAATATCTGTACCGGTACCTCTTCGTAAGTCAAGGATTGATCCAGTTCAACGACCTCCGGTTCGATCACGTGAGAAGGATCACTCACGTACTTGCGCAATTGAGATACATGAAACACATTATGCACTTTATCCAACGCCGGTGGCAAGGCTAGTCGATATGCTACTTCACCTATGCGGTCCAAGACCTCGTATGGCCCCACGTACTTGGGACTCAACTTCCCTTTCTTGCCAAAACGCATCACTCCTTTGGTTGGTGATACTCGTAGCAATACTTTATCGCCCACGGCGAACTCAATATCCCGGCGGTGTAAGTCTGTATAACTCTTCCGCCTATCCTGGGCAGCCTTCATCTTTTCTCGGATTATCTGCACCTGCTTAATAGTATCTTCGATCATCTGCGGTCCCAAAATCGCTGCCTCGGACGAATCGTCCCAACAAACCGGACTCTTGCACTTCCTACCATAAAGTGCCTCAAAAGGTGCCATCTTAATACTGGCATGGTAGTTGTTGTTGTATGAAAACTCAATAAGATCGAGCTTTTCCTCCCAAGAGCCTTTGAATTCTAATACACATGCCCTTAGCATGTCTTCCAAAGTTTGTATGGTCCTCTCCGTCTGACCATCGGTAGCAGGGTGAAAAGCTGTACTCATTCGTAGCTCCGTCCCCAAGGCTGCCTGTAGCTCCTGCCAAAACCGAGATATGAATCTCGCATCTCTATCTGACACAATGCTGATGGGTATACCATGTAGTCTCACAATATTTCTCCGGTATGCCATAGCCAACTCCGTCTTACTCCAGGTGTCTTTCATCGGGATGAAATGCGCCGCTTTGGTCAGTCTATCCACAACGACCCAAATCATATTATTCCCTTTAGGGCTCCTCGGTAATCCGCATACAAAATCCATGGAGATGGAATCCCACTTCCAAACCGGCACATCCAACGGCTGCAGCATACCCTGTGGCCGTCGATGTTCAATCTTGACCTTCTGACAAGTCAAGCACTTTGACACAAATTCTGCTACCTCGCGTTTCATATTGGGCCACCAAAAGGTTTTTCTGAGGTCTTTATACAATTTGCCTCCTCCCGGATGAACCGAATAAGGCCTACTATGAGCTTCACTCAAGATCCGCCTCTTGAGTTCTTCGTCGGCTGGTACACACCACCGACCCTTAAACCGGATACTACCATCCTCGTGTAACATAAAATCAGCTGCCCCATTTGTACCAATTTTGGCTTTCTTTGCCTCGATCACCTTGTCACCCACTTGTCTCACCCGGATCTCAGCGTATAATTCGGGTTGCAAGACGAAGTCGCTTTTATCTCCGCCTTTCTGGATGACACAAATGTCCATGCGGTCCAACTCTTCCCGCAATCTGATCCGAGCTACTTCCTCGCACAAGGAATGAATCGATTTCCGACTCAAAGCGTCAGCCACTACATTGGCCTTCCCTTCTTGGTACTGGATTTCCATGTCATAATCTTTAATTAACTCCAACCAACGCCTCTGACGCTTATTGAGCTCCTTCTGTGTAAATATGTACTTCAGACTCTTGTGATCTGAAAACACCTTGAAAGTTATTCCATACAAATAGTGTCGCCATATCTTCAATGCGAAAACCACAGCTGCCAACTCTAAGTCGTGAGTCGGGTAGTTACTCTCGTATGGTTTCAGCTGCCTCGATGCATACGCAATCACTCGTCTCCGTTGCATCAGTACGCAACCCAGACCATTCTTCGACGCATCGGTATAAACCTCAATGTCCTCATTACCCTCTGGTAGTGCTAAAATAGGAGCTGTAGTCAACCGTTCCTTAAGCAGTTGGAACGCCTCCTCACATTTTTCATCCCACTTAAACCGGTTCTCTTTCTTCATTAATGCAGTCATCGGCCTCGCAATCTTGGAAAAGTCTTTTACAAATCTTCGGTAATATCCAGCCAAACCCAAGAAGCTTCGAATTTCCGCAACATTCTTAGGTGTTGGCCATCTCGTCACTGCCTCTATCTTGCTCGGGTCAACGGATACAGCGTCTTTCGAGACAACATGCCCCAAGAATGCCACTCATTCCAACCAGAATTCACATTTCGACAATTTCGCATACAGTTGTTTCTCCCGTAAAATCTGCAATACGAGCCTCAGGTGCTCGGCATGTTCTTCCTTAGTCTTAGAGTAGACCAGGATGTCGTCAATAAAGACTACTACAAACTGGTCCAAGTAGGGTCTGAATACCCGGTTCATCAAATCCATGAAAACTGCTGGTGCGTTGGTCAATCCGAAAGGCATGACCGTGAATTCGTAATGTCCGTACCTGGTACGAAATGCGGTCTTTGGAATATCCGCATCTGCTACCCTGAGCTGGTGATACCCTGATCGCAAATCAATCTTCGAGAAAATGCCTGCCCCCCGTAGTTGATCGAACAAGTCATCGATCCTTGGTAACGGATACTTGTTCTTCACTGTGACGTTGTTCAGCTCCCGGTAATCAATACACAGCCGCATACTACCATCTTTCTTCTTCACAAACAACACCGGTGCTCCCCACGGTGATACACTCGGTCGGATGTACCCCTTATCGAGCAGTTCTTCTAATTGTACCTTCAGTTCTGTTAATTCTTTAGGTGCCATACGATAAGGTGCTTTCGATATCGGTCTGGTCCCGGGCATCAACTCCACTGCAAACTCCACCTCCCTCTGGGGTGGCATACCTGGTATCTCGTCCGGGAAGACGTCCTCAAAATCACAGACTACATCAATGTCCGTTGGTTTAGGGTCCCCTGTGCTTGCATCATGTACGTGACACATAAACAACGGGTACCCTTTCTTAACGAGGGATCTCAACATCACCACTGAAATGATCTTCACGTTGGGTTTATTCACAAACCCTTTGTAAGACACTCGCACCCCTTTAGGACCTCTCAAGGTCACCTTCTTCTGCTCACAGTCAATTTTGGCTTTATGCTGGTTCAACCAATCCATACCCAAAATAACGTCGAAGTTCTCGAGGGGGAACTCGATCAAGTCAACCGACAAGTTGACTCCCATAATTACTAACGGTACGTCTCTATACAACTTAGAGCATGGTACTAACTCTCCTGATGGTTGCATAAATTTGCTGTCAATTACCTCAGATGTAACTAGACCTAACCTCAAAACATGCGAACTTGCTACAAAGGAACATGATGCACCCGAATCAAAAAGTACGTAGGACAAAAATGAGTTAACCAGAAAATTACCCGCACTACGTGGTTGCTCTGATCGGCCTCCTCTCTGCCCAGCGCGAATAATTTCCCAGTCTGATTTTCTCCAGCTCCCTGAACTGTGCTGGCCGACCCTGACGGTCGGTTCCTGTTTCCACCCGTGGCCGTAGGTGTACCCCCCTGTCGGCTCTGTGCAGGGGTACTACTCTGCTGTTGGCTACCCCTATTCATGTTTCCCGTGTTACCCCTTGGAGCTCCACCCATGTTGCTTCCCGTAACCGATGCCGACCCGGCAGGTGTTGGAGCCGCAAAACACTCATACCGTCTATGTCCAAACTTCCCGCAGTTGTGACACTGAACTTGTGCACC
The DNA here is from genome assembly GCA_024500145.1 of Gentiana dahurica var. dahurica. Taxonomy (NCBI): domain Eukaryota; kingdom Viridiplantae; phylum Streptophyta; class Magnoliopsida; order Gentianales; family Gentianaceae; genus Gentiana; species Gentiana dahurica. Next base: position 72,780,557 of record CM044906.1, read on the forward strand.
TGAACAATCTGTACCCGGATGGTTTCCCTGACACCGCTTGCAGTGATAACTTCGTGGCCGACTAAACCCCTGAGAGTTACCTCTCGCTGGCTGACCACCACTGCCTCTGGTAACGTGGGAATTTGCCGAAAGAGAGGGTCGTACTGGAGGGTTCCCAGAATTACTACGTTTTTGCTGCCCCTGATTATCCTCAGAGACACTCTTCCTCTTGTTAGTAGCATATGCCGCTTTAACCTCTCTCCGAATCCTCTCAATGTTGCATGCTACTTCGCACATCTCTTTTAGGCTCGTGAAGCCTCTACTAGCCCCCATACGATCCCGGATCGCCAAATCTAAGTATTGTTCAAACTTCACCATCTTGGCCTCTTCAGTCGGCACTAGCTCAGATGCATAAACTGCCAAGTCGACAAACTTCTCGTAGTATTCTTGAACAGTCATATCCCCCTGTCGGAGATTATCGAACTCAACCCGCAGCTCTTTCCTCTTAGATTCGGGAAAGAATTCACGTCTCGACTCCTGCTTAAACTCAGTCCAGTTCAGTGGTACCAATACCGTTTCCCCTTGCTCATTTATAGTCTGAGCCAACCGATCTTTGTTAGCACCCCACCACAAATCAGCCCTGTCAACCAAGTAGAAGGCAGCTTGGTCGACCTTGAGTTCCTCTGGACGACCTAGAGTGGCGAAGATTTTCTCAAACTCCCTAATCCACCGCTCGAGTCCCTTAGGATCTCCCTTACCATCGTACCGACTAGGCCTCTGCTGACTCACGGCCCTAGTCATGCCGGTGGTTGACCCCCGAGAACGATCCTCTGTCAACTTGTTGACCGCCTGAATCAGTCTTGATTCATCTTAACCGGTGATCAATCAGCTGGTCCCTCTCATTTCCATTCCTAGGAGGCGTAGCTAAACTACAAAAGTAAACAATCATACGTTCAATTATTACCTATATCATGCCACAGAATATTTCACATATACTAACACTTACTGTCCAAATTTAATTGCAACACACAGCCACATTTCCACATACAACAGAACTTACCGTACCTTCCCTACATAGAACTCAATACCTACCCCACACATCCTCACTGTGCTTATTTTAGTAAATTTATTCTTAAGGTTCATTTTAGGTGGTGGTCCTGGAGTCGAACGTCTCTGATACCACTTTGTAACACCCCGGTTACCAACCCCGTCGGCCGCCGGCATTGGTCACCGAAACGTCACTTCACGACACACAGTCGCAGCAGTAATATTCAACATTCCACAACAGAAGAAACATAAACATTCACCATTCATTATTAAAAGGTTTAAAGTAATTACAGTCTCTCAAAAGAAATATGAAATCGTGCGAATAATCAAAAATTTCAAGGTTTTTAAAAGAAACAAATCCAATTAAAATGCAAGCGTGTGACTGTGACTACGTGGCTCTCAAACCCCGCGACATCCCAGCAACAACCAGATATTCATAAAAGTACCTGCTAAGAATCTGCTCCCCATAAATGGATCATAGCAGGGTCAAGCAAAAGCAAAACCGTCAACCATAAAGTTGAGTAAGAATAAATCTAGTATACGTAAGGTAAAACCAACCCATGAAAAGTACCACCAATTTATGAAGGACTCAACCAATCTATAAAAGTTACGACCAATCCATAACGGATACCATACATCACAACTAACCACCTAAAGGTCCCGAATGTGCACATCCCTCAAAAGGGTAAAGCCCTAGAGAGGAGGATCCTAATGGTCATCCAATGGTACCATTAAAATGGCCCATCACGTACTGGGGTGCAAGGAAACCTTCCCGGGTTCCCGGCTTCGGGTGCTTCCCTATCCGGCCCGACCACACCACTGTCTGCAACTCCCCAAATACGTCAAAGTCATTGAAGTCGTAAGGAAACCTTCCCGGGTTTACGGCTTTGGGAGCTACCCTATCCGGCCCAACCACTACGGGTCTACGAACTTCAATGCCCAAAATCCAAAACCCAATGTTACCAATACCGTTGTCTCATCAAACACAACTTACAAAACATGCTCATAAGGTTTATCCATAACTAACAAAGAAGAGAGAACACTTAAACTGGACGCCCGTCTGAAATGTTGGACGCCCGTTTGGAAGAAGTAGACGCCCGTCCAAGATCTCAGACGCGCGTCCAAGGAAACCTGTTACATCCTGAATCGATTTTTAGCACTTCAGACGCCCGTCCAGGAATCCAGACGCCCGTCTGAGTTGAAACCAAGACTGGACGCCCGTCCTCTCAAGGCAGACGCCCATCCAGCCTGGGTTTCAACTAAAACCCTAAAATCTTCAACACGGATTCATCTCGATTCTCAACCCCAAAAACCAGTAAAACAACGCAGCAGCTCATAAATTCTTTACCCAAAAGTACCACAACATCATAGGCTTTAAAACGACACCACAACTCACTAGATTGGATGCTTAGCATCCCCAAACATGACAACCAAGCATAAACGCGTTTAATCAAAACATTGACATCATTACACTACATAAAGTGACAGCATTACATTCTGAAAACGCCTCAAACAACCCCAATTACCCCTAAAAACCTTAAACCACAACTCCAATCATCCCAAAATCATACACAACTTACATATCATTAAAAAAAATATCATCTTTCGAACCAACTAAAACACAGGCCATAGAGGTACCCTTACCGGTTGTCCTGGCTTGAAAGCTCTTGCTACGAATTAAAACAAAGAATCTATATCCATTTACAAATCCTCAACACCAAGGAGAGAAATTTTTCTCTCCTTCTTCTTCACACAGTCGGCGGCAATGGGGAGGGTTTGGGTTTCACGTGTAATTGGGAAAAAGATGGAGAAGGAATAAAAGAAGTCCCCCTCCCCTTTTAATTATTAACCAATGTATTTCCTTTTAATTAAAGAATTCTAAAGATTCCATTTTAATTATTAATCACCCTTCCAAATAATTACTAAACACATAATTCCCCAAGTTATTGAACTTTTTTTTTAATCAATTAAATAGGGAGTCAAAATTTCGGGATATTACAAAGCCACTGGACAAAGAGAGATTTGCAAAACTAAGAACTGAGTTGGGAATAATCAAAGTCAGTTAAGCCAGAGATTCGTCAAGGGGATTAATCTTTGTTATGCTGGGTGCGCTCACTTAACAGAATAGTCATTGACATCAACAATCTCAAACTGGCAAATTGGAAGATTTTGGCAAAACTGAAAATTTTGACAAGAACTGAATTATATTTGAAACTGACCTCAGCATCAGTTTTCATACTTGGTCAAAAGTTGATAAGATAGAATCAACAAGGGTTATATCGCATTAAATTGCCACAGTTCTTTTTGTCAGAACTTCGTGTGTACACCCCACGATTGTCAGAAAGCAGTACATGTATCGGTCATCAAAACCATCATGGAATTTGAAAAGTTGTACCATTCAACCGCCAGAATATCCCACCTATTTATTCAATCTCTTTTCACATAACGTTTTTTTTAAGAAAAACAGACTCTTTTCAAACCTACCCTTCAAAATCAAATTTCTCTGTGTTCACACTCAAACATGGACACCGCAATTGATTCGAAAGATAGTCGTTTAATCACAGAGCTGGATGAACTAACACTCGACATGTATGAAGCTATGTGTCAAAACACTATGTTAGCCAGTTGTATACAAGATAAAATCGTAAAGCAACCAGGGTTGAACAACCTTCTCGAAGTTCGCTTCAAAGCAAGACGAGATGTGGAAGGAATTTTGCAGTTTTGGCAAAATATGCGATTGGTCAGGGACTCCTTAACTACTACAGTTCGTGGAGATCGCATTGTACTCAATGAAAGAGTCATGAGATCACTCTTTGGGTTCGCAAATACAGCAGCAACTTCAACAGAATTAGCAACCCTACCATTGGATAAAGAAGCTTTTCTCAGAATGATGACTTTGTCTACAGAACCAATCGTACCTGGAGTTCATGTCGACAAAATCAAGCCAGAATTTGGACACCTCAGCAGATGGCTCAGCAAACACGTAATTGGAAAATCCAAAGGGATTAGTATACTTTCAGAAGAAAATATTTTGCTAATGAACATAATCTGGGAGAACATTGAATTCAATTGGGCAGGTTATGTTTTCAATCAATTCAAAAAGCAACATATTGTTGAATTAGAAAGTATGGCAAAAGCTCAGGCTGAAGGACAAGTAACTGATGGCAGATTTCGACTAAAGAAAACTCTTAGTGGAATCATTCAGTTTTATTTGGAAAGAATCAAGGAAGGAAAGGAAGCAAGGGAAACTGTAACATCAAAGGAAATCACAGAAACAACTTTCCAAGAGGAAGGAAAATGGTCAACTGTATCTCAGCAGCAAACTGAATACAGAGGGACCAAGCGAAAATCAGTATCCACAGAAGAAAGATCAGTTGTAAGATGCTTGTACCCTGAAATCTCAAGTGAGATAGCACCTACTGAGGGGGAACAACAATTGACAACTGAAGATACCGAAGAGAATGTCATTGCTAACCTCACTTCTCAAACACAACAGCAGTCAGTTCAACAATTGGCACCAGTCTTTGAAGCTGACAAAATCATAAAGCTGATGAAAATGAAACTTCAACCAGAAAACTCTCGTGATGCAAATTTAAAGATTGAAGAAAAATCACTCTTGGAGAAATTGGAAGTTAGAGATCTTTACTCTCTGTTTCCTATTAAGGAATTTCTGGACAATTGTTTCAAAAGGTTTACTGAATTAGCAAAAAGAAGAGAATCAGGCACATCGTCTAAAGACAGTTCACAGAAAAAGGATGATGACGATCATGATAGGCCAAGAAAAGAAGCTGATGATACTACAGTTTTGCAAGCAATCACTCAATCACAACATCCAGTAAAGCAAACTGTACCACAGCAACAAGCATTGTCTGTTGAAAACCAGACAAATGTCAATCAGCAAGCAGGTGATGAAATCAGACAACTGATGGTTATAGATACTCAGGACAAGGATCAAGTGGAAGCTACATATGATCCCTCTGATTTCCTATCTAAGGAAGAATTGGCCAAAGTTCATGACTACTTGAAAATAGTACTCAGTCTAAGAGATACACAGAATGGTCTCTTATCAAACATCTCTGAATATCTTGATTATAGAACTAGAACTGATGTTTCGGTTCATGCAAGACTAGAGATGATTCACAAAGCAAGTTCAAGTTCTGCCTCGGAAATTGTTTTACTCAAACAACAACTTGAAGATTCAACCGCTGTAGATAGAGAAACTCATGCTCAAGCTCATTGGCATATTAATCAGCATATCTACGGGTTAGAAACTCAACTCAAGGAAGTACTTGACTCTCAACGACAAATTTCAGAAGATCAAAAGGCAACCCATGCCCTGGTAGATCAGTTATATGATGCCAAAAAGCGTGAAGCTGAAGAAGAAAAGCTGAAATTACTCAAAGAAATGAAGAAACTTGAAGAAGAACTACAAAGATACAGATCAGATCCTAAGTTTTTGAAGAAAGAGTTAACTGAAGATCAACTCATTGCAAAATACAATCAACCTGGAGATAGAAGAGTTACTCTTACAAAGGATTTGTGGACGCAGTTTGTCAAAGACTACAATCCTATCAAAGCCAAGTACAAGGATAGAACATTCGAAGAATCCTTGAACTAGTTTTTTTTCTGATATTCACTCAAAGCAAAAAATTGCACAACATAAGAAGAATCGAAGGATTGAAGACAAACTGAAGATCAAAGATAAGGTTGAACAAATGAAAGCTGACATAACAGAATTTGAAAAATACTATCTGGAAGACTCAAGCTTACCCAAGCTAATTCAATGGAGAAGATGGAAAGAAAGTAGTCAAGTTGACTACAACAAGACCTTTTCAAAGGAAGACTCCAAACTTGAAGAAGATTTTCGTCTGTATGACAAGACAAAAAGATATGATCTAGTTATGCAAAAAGCTAAGAAGAAGCTCAGTCTTTAATCATAGACATTTGAACAAAATGCTTGTATCCAGTTTTTGCTCATCCTATTGAAAACCAGTTTCCAGTTTTACAGTTTTTATTATTGTATTGATCTTTAAGCTTTTCTTTTAGGGAGAGTTTTGGCATCATCAAAAAGGGGGAAATTGTTGGAAACAAAATTTATGTTTTGATGATAATTCATCTTATTTATTATAATGTTGTATTAACCCCATTTGATGAAGTGCTGAAGCCAGTTGTTATAGTGAAAAGCTAAAAGATGTCTAGAACTGAATGTATAAGTTTTATTAGAGTCTAATTTTTGTATAGGTTACATCAGACAAGCACTGTAATTATTAGTGTGTCGTAAAACTGAAAACTGGGAATCAATTAGAAAACTGGAATTCATCAAGACAAACAAACTGACTCAGATACACCTACTGAAGAAGGTAAGTTCGCTGAGAGTTACAGACTCAGTTGGCTTATCTAGAAGATGGAAGAACTGAGGGACACAGACTCAGTTATTGAAGAACTGAGGGTTCAAACTCAGTTATGAAGATTTTAAGTCGAGACTGTAAAGTTGGACTTCAGGCAAGATTGTGGTAACCTGAACTGACTTTATAGATCTTGTATGAAGACCTAAGGATCATAAGGACAATGAATTCTTAGATGATAAACGTATCATGGTGTACTCTGATTAAGTCAATTATAATCAGATGAAAAATGGAGTACTGATATTTGAAGAAGAGTAAAATCTCAGTTAATGCTCCAAGTCAGTTAGGAAACTGATAAGTGAAAAACTGACAAGGAAACTTAGTTTTATAAGTCAGCCATCCAACAAACTGAAAGTACAATCGAACGTTGTAAAGAAAGAAATTTCATTGGATGAGTCACTGACACAGCAGGAACGGTCAGAAAAAATAACCGTTGCAAGATATACAATTCAAATCAAAGCCAGATGAACGTTGGACTTCACACTATAAATAGAAGACTTTGCACCAACAACAAAAGAGAGAACAAGAGCATATACAAGATTTAACAAGCAATTTGTGCACTCTATTTGAATTGTTATCATCACTGAACTACAACAAGATCACATCTAGTATTTCTTCAAGTGTTCAAAGCTACAAAGAATTTATCAAGGATTCAACACTTTGAAGAACCACAAACAAGAATCAATTTATTGATTCTCAGCCCAACTTTGATTCTATTTCAAAGGTTTAGACTGTGAAGCAAACCGGGAAGGTTTTGTCAAGGACAGTTGTGACAGGCAGTCGGGTAGACTGTGTTTGTGGTGGTAGCTGGTGAAGAGGCAATCCTACCCTCTAAGGACCAATGGTTCAAGCACTTGGAGAGCAGCAATTCTACCTGTTCTACAATTGTTTAGATAGTGAAGCTAAGGATTAGCCAAGGACTGTTGTTTAGGACTTTTTGTAACAGTTCACCTCAAGAAGTTCTAGTGGAATTTTCCTCCACACCACAGGGGAAGAAAGGACGTACAGGATTACACCACCTGGAACCTCTATAACATCCGCCTCATTTACTTTACGCATTTACTTATTTATTTAGCATTTACTTACAGCATTGTGATATTTGATTGTTATACATCTCACAGTCACAACTGACATTCACCAGAATTCACAACACTCAGTTTTCATAACAGAATAACAAGATCACTTTAAAGGCTAAAATTATATCCGCTGCCGGTTGACTCAGTTTCAGCTTAAGTCAGTTTGATTTAATCTCAGCTTAGTCAGCTCAACTCCACTCAAGTTTTATCTGAACCATAATTTGTTTTAAACTCAGTTTTTGGTGACAAGTTTATTCACCCCCCCCTCTAAACTTGTGTTAGCCTTTCCAAGGGACCAACAACCTGGAACCACTATAAAAATTGCCTACTTACTTTCTGCATTAGTATATTTAGCGCATCAACCTACTGAACTAGCAACTGAATCACACACAAACACTACTGAGTATCTAATACTTGTTATCATATTTTAACAACAAGTAATATGGCTTAATTTAAATATATTCCGCTGCAGCAAATTCAGTAAAGTCAGTAGTCAGCAGACTACTGAGTTTCAACAGGCTACTGAGCAATCAGCAGGCTGCTGAAGTTGCTGAGTTTGTTAACTCCAAAAGCTTTTAGCGTTAAGTTTATTCACCCTTTCTCTAAACTTAACCAAAGCCTTTTCAAGGGACCAACAATTGGTATCGGAGCAGTGCTTCTGTTCTGAAGTAATCCTACTTGTTGTGCTTGTGAAAATAGTTTGAAAACTTTTTCAAGTTTCTGATTTTCTAAGCTTTGCATCATGGATAGAAACCAGTATGCTAGAACAATGTTGATGTGTTCTTTAGATCATTTTGATGAGTATAAACGTCGTATGCAGGCTTATCTAGCTGCAACACATGATGAGATGATGGATGTGCTGACTGATGGACCACTGGAAATCACAAAAGCTATAACTGTGGATAATGAAACTCAGTACATTCCAAAACCAAAAAGAGAATGGAATGCTGAAGATAGAAAAAGAGCAAATCTCAACAATATTGCTATTGATATCATATACAGAACTTTGGATAGCAATATGTACATGAAAGTGAAAGATTGCAAGACTGCAAAAGAACTTTGGGATAAGTTGCAATTAATCTGTGAAGGTACTGATGCAATCAAGAAGAACAAGATCAGTGTGGCAAAAAAGAAGTTCCAGGAGTTCAAAATGAAACCAAATGAAACTATTGAACAAATGGAGTCAAGATTCAATGCAATCATGGATGAACTCACCCTAATGAGTGTGAAGTAGTCACAAGAAGAGATCAATTCAAAAATCTTGGAAGCATTACCTGCAAAAGAAGTTTGAGAGATGAAGGTGACTGCCATAGAAGAAATGAGAAGTCTACATGAAGAAGACACCTTCAAACTGTTTTTAGATCTCAAGGCCTATGAATTCAGTAAGAAACTTGTACCTGAGACTGAAAAGGAAGAACCAAAGACCACTGCATTGGCTGCTACACATCAAGAAGAAATATCAGGAGCTCAAGATGATCTACTAGATGAGATGCAAGAGCAAATTGCCCTACTGATCAAGAAAATTAGAATGATGAAAACTGGAAAGGGTTCTCCATGGAACTTCACAAAGAAGTTTAGTGAAAAGAAGAAGGAAGAATCCAAGAAAGACAATGACTACTTGTGCTATCAATGCAAGAAACCAGGACACTTCAAACCTAACTGTCCTGAACTAAAACAGAAGAAGGAATTGATTATCTTTGCTTCAATTGCAAGAAGCATGGACATTTCAGACCTGATTGTCCAGACCTACTGAAGAGCAAAAGTCAGCAAAGAAGATCTGGCAAGAAAGCTATGGTAGCTGAAGATGAATTAGGATATAAAGTTGAATCAGAAAAGGGAAATGAATCTGATGATACTGCACTTGTTGCTGATATGGATGATTATGCTTTAAAGGCAAATATGGATGAAACAGTGGAGGCATACAATTCTGTATCCATTAACACTCCTGCTGGAAGTGATTGTGAATGAACTTGTGGTTCAAATCCAAAAAATTCTGACAATGAAGAAACTTTGGATGCCATCCTTAATCAGCTGAGGATAATACAATCTGGTTATGAAATTGTGAAGGCTGAAAAAGAAGCTCTTCAAACAGAAGTAGAAAGATTAAAAGCTGAATTAAGAATTTTCAAAGGAAAGGAAAAAGAAGGTGGACAGAATCAGCATAAGCCTGCTGTACATTCAGTAGCTACTGAAAAATCTTGTTCCTCCACTGCATTCAAATCTGGAAAGCCTTATGGTGATAGAACAGGCCTTGGATTTGGAACTCAACAATCTAATAAGAGTGGATCCAGTAAGGTTACTAAACCTAGTACCAGAATTGGTTCTAAGTTTGTGCCTGCAAAAGATCCAACTCCCAAAAGGGTTGCTGAGGCAGTAAAGCATACTTAGAAGACTTTAAGGAAGCAAAATTAGAAGTCAAAAAGGTCAACAGCACCTAACAAAAAGAATAAATCTAAAGGTAGGACTGCTGTACCTTCTAGACCTATTACCAAGTCTGCTGGACCACAGAAAAGCAAAAATCAGAAATATTCCAATGATAAGAATCCTAAACCTAAAAATGTCAATCATTTAAGGGATACTTATCTCAGAGGGAAAGGTAGACTGTTCCACACTGATGATGATTGGAATGTTCCTGCTCCTGTTGCTAGAAACAACAGATATAACCATGCTGCTAGGGTAAAACCTCAGCAATGGAATCAGCAGAGGACTCAGCAGAGGACTTATATAAGACCTCAGCAGAGACCTCAACAGACTCCATACTACAGGGCTGTTCCTAACAGACAGCATACCAATGGTTATGCTAGTGCTTCTAACAATAGAAATCACTCTAAACAGCATTACATACCAAAAGGCCAGAAAGCATATGTGAGTCCTACACAACCAAATGTAAGACCTTATGGATGTGTAGAATACATGTATGAACAAATGTATGATACCTTTCAAAGAAGACCTCATGGACACTTGCCAAGGGTCATGCTTACCACTGACCATCATGGACCCAAACAGTTTTGGGTACCTAAAATACATTAACTTTGTTTTGTATGGTGTCTGGTACTTTGACAGTGGATGTTCCAGACATATGAAAAAGAATAAGCAATGTTTGTCAAATTTTGTGGCAAAGGATAGTCCAAGAGTGAATTTTGGCAACAAGAATACACAAGGATACACAAGAGGATATGGCACACTTATGAGAAATGGATTAACAATTAGGAATATTGCATTTGTGGAAGGACTGGACTACAGCCACTGAGCACTGGACAGTTTTGTGACATGGGTTACAAAGTCACTTCTGACAAAAAAACCTGTATTGTCATTAGTGAAAGAGGTGATCAAGTTGTGTTGGCTGGAAGAAGACAACAAAACATGTATGTTGTGGATTGGTCTACTGCTGTTCCAAAAACCTGCCTGATTGTGCATACCAAGTCAGAACTTAATTGGTTATGGCATAAGAAGTTGAATCATCTAAAATTGGTTGTCAGCAAGGTAAACAAACAAAATCAAGCTTCAAGTCAAAGACTAAGCAATCAACAAAAAGAGTTTTGGAGCTGATGCACATGGATCTTTTTGGACCAGTAACACCAACAAGTGTGACAGGAAATAAGTACACTTTAGTGGTTGTGGATGATTATTCAAGATACACTTGGGTAGTATTCATGAACAAGAAAAGTGAAACACTTCAAAAGATGCCTGAACTTTTGAAGAGATTGCAAAATGAGAAAATTTTGACAGTAGTAAAGATCATATCAGACAAGGGTACTGAATTTCTCAATAAAGTTATAAGAGAATATTATGAGCAGAATGGTGTGCTACATCAACTAGCTGCTGCTAGCACACCTCAGCAAAATGGGGTTGCTGAGAGAAGAAACAGAACTTTAAAATAAGCTGGAAGAACTATGATTTGTGAAGCATTATTACCTGAAAGATATTGGGCTGAAGCAGTCAATACAGCATGCTACACACAAAACAGAACCTCAGTGAACAAGAAGCTGCTGAAGACACCTTATGAGATTTGGAATGGAAGGAAACCTAATATCTCCTATTTCCATCCATTTGGAAGAAAATGTTTTATTTTAAATCACAAGGAGCAATTGAAGACCTTCCAACCATAATTAGATGAAGGAATCTTCTTGGGATATTCTTCTGTCAACAAGGCATTCAGGGTACTGAATAAAAGGTCACTGAAACATGAAGAAACTATACATGTTGTATTTGATGAACCTAAGTTCACTGGAATGGAAGATGAAGCTTCTGAACCTGCTGAGAATCAACAAGTCACTGATCCAGATTGTGTTGATGTTTTTGGAAAGGATAAATGAATTAAAAGTTTCTGACTCTGCCCCTGCTGACCACCCTGCTGGTAACACTACTGATGCAACAACTGAGGCAGTTCAAGGATCTACTGAACCCCTTGCTGAAGCAACAGCAGACCCTACTGAAGATGATGTTCCTGAGAATCTATTTAACCAAAATTCACAATGGTTAAGAGATCACCCTGCTGAACAAGTTATTGGTAATATACAACAAGGTGTGAGGACTAGAAGACAATTAGAAGCAATGTTCACTTGTTTTCTATCTCAAATGGAACCTAAAGTTGTTGAAGAAGCAATATCAGATCCAGATTGGATAATTGCTATGCAAGAGGAATTGAATGAATTTCTATTGAATGAATTTGAGAGAAATCATGTTTGGACACTAGTGGAAAGGCCTAATCATGCAAATATAATTGGAACCAAATGGGTATACAGAAACAAACTGGATGAATCTGGTACCATTGTAAGGAATAAGGCCAGACTATTTGCAAAAGGCTATTCTCAAGCAGAAGGAATAGATTTTGATGAGACATATGCCCCTGTTGCATGATTGGAAGCTATAAGATTATTCTTGGCATATGCTGCTTACAAAAACTTCAAAGTATATCAGATGGATGTCAAGAGTGCATTTTTGAATGGCATTCTGGAAGAGGAGGTCTATGTTCAGCAACCTCCTGGTTTTGAAGTAAAAGATCAAGAAGATAAAGTGTACAGATTCAATAAAGCACTTTATGGTTTGAAACAAGCACCAAGAGCATGGTATGAGACCCTATATCAATTCTTGGTGGACAATGGTTTTACCAAAGGCACCATTGACAAGACTCTTTTCAGAATCAATGAAGGAGACAGCACCCTGCTGGTACAGATTTATGTTGATGACATAATTTTTGGTTCTGAAAATGAACTACTGTGTGAAAAGTTTGCTAATCTGATGAAAAGTAAATTCCAAATGAGTATGATGGGAGAAATGAACTACTTTTTGGGATTGCAAGTTAAACTGAAAGATGGAATCTTCATTCATCAAACCAAGTATACCAAGGAGCTGCTGAAGAAATTTGGTATGGAAAACAGCACCAGGGTATCAACTCCTATGAGTACAAACATTAGATTGGATGAAGACAAAGAAGGCAAAGATGTTGATCAGACTTTATACAGAAGGATGATAGGCAGTCTGATGTACCTTACTGCCAGCAGACCTGATATATCCTTTGATGTAGGTGTTTGTGCAAGATTTCAATCAAAACCTAAGGAGAGTCATTTAGCTGCAGTCATAAGAATTCTCAAGTATCCAAAAGAGACTTTGGATGTAGGAATATGGTATTCAAAATATGGAAGCTTCAAGGTTATATCCTACTCAGATTCTGACTATGCTGGATGCAAGATTGATAGAAAAAGCACCACAGGAACCTGTCAGTTAATGGGAAATAGATTGGTTTCCTAGTTCAGTAAGAAACAGAATTCAATATCAACTTCTACTGCTGAAGCTGAATATATTGCTGCTGGAAGTTGTTGTGCACAAATACTTTGGCTTAGACAGCAATTAAGGGATTATGGAATGGAAGAAAGAGAAATTCCTATAATGTGTGACAACACAAGTGCAATTGCAATCACAGAAAATCCTGTTTTGCACTCAAGAACCAAGCATATTGATGTGAGGCATCATTTTATAAGAGATCATGTTGAAAAGAAAGATGTGGTGGTTCTTTACATCCCTACTGAAGATCAACTTGTTGATATTTTCACAAAACCATTGGATAGTGAAAGATTTGCTAAGCTAAGGACAGAACTTGGAATTATAAAAGTTGACTGATACACCTTATCAGCAATGTACTGGAATTCACCAAGGGGATTAGTCTTTGCTATGTTGGGTGAGCTCACTTAGTAGATTAGTCATTGGTATCAACAATTCCATGTACTTATTTATGTTTGGACAATTGAGAAAATGAAGTTTCCAATGGGATTGGTCTTTGTCCTGTTGGGTGAGCTCACTTGACAGATCAGTCATTGGTATTAAACTTCATCTTGTATTACAAGTTGGACAAAACTAGAAGAATTGAAGATCAGCAGAGTAACATTGTCAGCAGGCTGCTGAGACATTATGTCAGCAGGCTACTGAACCAAGTCTACTGATGGAATAGTCTGTTGAGATATACGTTACAGTCAAACTCTAATAAAGTCAAAAAGCAAAATAGCAGGATATTTATTCTATCTTTATAACCACAGTTACACGATCTGACGGTTACAAATCTTTATGGATAAGTTATGGGCCATGTGTCAATATCGCATTAACTCAAATTTAATCGTGGTTAATGCTATAGTTCGTGCTCTGACAGGTTCTACCCACTACTCCCTGTTATATATATACAGACATATACACAAAGGATACTTACAAACCTTCAGATTGATATTCTCTGAAATTACATCGTGTGAACATAGATTTGAAAACCTTCTTCTTCATCTTTCTCATTTATAATGGCGAACAAGGATGATGTTCATATTGGAACTAGTCAAAGTGTAAGAGGATATGTTACTGACTGTCACACTATTAAGCTGGCTATCAACATCGGAAGAAGAATCAGAAGGATTGCTGGGTTAGAAAATGTCATCAATAGAAGATTGGAACGAATTTCATCTGTAAATGTATTGGAATTCTAGAGAAACATAGCCATACATGAAGGCAGAGAGGCCTTCACTACAACAGTTAATGGCAGAGAGATTGAAATCTCTTCAGACCTACTGAGAGAAGTTTTTCATTTTTGACCTGGAAATGGTGCTCCTACCAATCCAGAAGCAATGAATCTGCCAAGAATAAAGTTTGTTGACGCAATAATGACAACTGAAACCATATCATCATCTTTAAGCATTAATATGAGGCATATTGGATTTGATTATAATCTACTTAGCAAGTTAATTGCCAAGACCATTTTGGGATTCAGTGGGAGTCTAGAGACACTGTCTGGACCTAAAATAGACCTACTGATCATCATTTGCAGAAGTATGAAGTTTGATTGGGCTGGATTCTTTATACATTACATGAAGAAGGTGTTTACTGAAGATAGAGATGGTGTAAGGAAGTCCAAAACCAAGCCCTTAGGTCTACTGATTGTCACGGATTTATCTAATGAAAACAACAAGTAATAAAATTTATAAATCCGGTATTCCCCAAGTGTAGGGATCGTAGTATAGCGATTAATACCGGGTCGATCTTACGGGGAATCGGAGGTTGTTAACTTTAGTTTTTATTCTAACTAATCTAAGGGTGTCACGATTACTAACCTAAACAGCAAATAGAACTAAACGAGACTGAAAGTAAAAATAACACGAATGTAAAACTGGACAGAAGAATGAATCTAAAGCCAGGGAAGATACGGGTTGCGAACAATTTAAACTACAACTAAACCTAAGATGCAATAGGAAGATTTAACTAAACTAAACAACTCAAGTTTTAAGGGATTAAATTCAAATTATAACGAACAAACGAGCGATTGATCCACCTATCCTAACAAGTATCAACTCCTATCTCGATTATATTGTGTTTTCTAACCAAGTTGTGATTTCATCTTGTCTAAAACATGAACCCTAATTTCTTAGATAGTTCACCTATTAATCTCTATCTTTCGATTCAAAGATTAACGACTTTACTAATTACAGGTGTAAACTTTAACGTTTGTAACCTAGAAATCTAACCTATTAACTTTCGTTATATAGATTAAACATCTATTCCTTATCACGATGATCTAACGTTTATATGACTTTCATCAACATAAAACAATCAAACATGCACATCTTTCGATATAATTGCAATGAACAATATAAAACATGATAAAGGAAACAACTTTAGATAAAAACTCACAATATAATCGAAGAAACGGAATCAAAACGTGTTGGATAGGCTTCACAATGCTCGTTTGATGAAGGCCTAGCCTCTAAACATCCTCTGGAAACTTGAAATTGCTGAATAAACTAACATAGAACTACCTAATTTAATCTAGAATTTACTTGCATAAAAACTGGAATAAAGGAGTAAAAACGCAGCCTAAAGCCGCCCCTAGGTTTAGGGTTTTGAGTATTGTGTAATGATATCTCCTTAGGGTTGAAAATAGCGCTGGTATTTATAGAAAATAAAGTCGTCTTTGGTAGAACGCCCGTCCTCTTGTTCAGTTCGGTGCTTGGACTTGCTTGACGCCCTGAATCAACTTCCCTCTCCTGGACGCGCGTTCACTATTCCGGACGCCCGTCCACCTGGACGGGACTTGGACGCCAGTTCAGCTGGATCAACAACTTGATTCTTCATCTTTATTCTTTCCTTTCTATCCAAATTCATCATTATCTCTTTTATCATCAATGTTATTCGACTCTTATCTCTTTTTGATCATCATTTGAGCATCAAACATGTACCTATAACACATTAAAAACATCGCAAAATGTAATATCATCCAATAATCCTAAAATCATAATTAAAACACCAAAATTAACCTATTTTGCGAATAACTCGTTAAAAATATCATTTGCTCAATAATTCGCCTAAACACTCGTTTCTTATGCAAATTATACAAATATGAGGGAAATTATCATAAAATATATCAATATAAATCGTATAAATTCACCCTTAACACTGATTCAGACCTAGCTGAATCACTTTCAAATACCAGATGTTGCATCTGAGAAAATCAACAAATCCAGGTACAAGCCAGAAGTTGCTACTCCTATTCCTGGATTAGATGATGATGAAGATATTGATAATGAAGCAACTGAGAGTGACAATGATGGAGATGATAATGCTGGTGGTGAGCAGGTTAAGCAAGCTGTTAAACCTGCCGCACCTAAGAAATTTGTTGAGATGAGAAAGGCTACTGACACTAGAAAAATCACAGAAATGTTAAAGCCTAGGAAAACAAGGAAGCAAACAGCAGAGACAGCTGAGTCTACTGAGGGTCCAGTTGAAATTGAGGTTACTGGCCCTGCTGTCACAAAGAAGAAGTCTGCTGCTGATATTTTGAGAGAGCAACAGAAGGCAGCTAGTAGAAAGAGAAAAGCTGATGAAGTTGAAAATCTGAGCAAATTTCCAAGAGAATGAAGGAAATTACACAGAAGAAGATGCATGGAAAAGGGAAACAGTGAAGGATTCTAGAGGCTCAAAGGCAAGAAGAAGAAGAGGCTATTGAAGTTGAGCCCTTAACAATTATTAAGCCTACTGAGATTGAACAGGTTGTTGTTGAGCAACCTACTGGGGAATCACAGCAGACTGCTGCACCTGAGCCTGCTGTAGAAGTTGTTGAATCCTCCCCTCTAAATGTTGTTGAGCCTACTGAAGCTACAGAAGTTGTTATTGAGCAACTTATTGAAGAACCACAGCAAACTACTGAGTCTGTACCTGCTATGGAAGTTGAAACAATAATACAAGACCCTGCCAGTTCTGCAATAGTTCAGGGGGAAGAGCAATCTGTTGCTAACCCTGCTGATGAGCATGTAAGCTAGAGGGAACCCAGTGTGGAACAGATGGAGGTGGTAGGCACAATGTACAATCTGAGCAACCTACTGACCTAAATGCATCTGTTGAAGAAACCTTAAATCTACTTGTTGAGACCCTTGGAGGTCAGAAGAGTAAGGACACAGCTCCTAGAAAGCCAACCATGCCCTTTGAAAGGAAGGAAAAGAAGAAGAAAGAAGGGTATGTTGATACTAAGCTCCAGCTGGTGGCTGATTACTTTCAGTGCAAGTTTGAGTTTTATAAAAGACAAAAATCAGCTGCTGAGCCAATGACAGATTTTGAGGAGTGGGCTTTTGGAAAGTTAGGAGTGGAGAACTTGCTTGATTTGATTGATACTTCTTTGTTGGAAATGAGATTGATGGATCTCATTGATGAGCAAAAGAAAGAAGGTATCATGTTCAAGGATCAAGGATGCAGAGTGATGATTCATCATCGACTCGATATGGTCATCCACCACATGGAAGACTTCTTCTTCGAACCAAGAATCTCCCTATGTTCTTAATCTTTTATGGGCTGAACTTTTGGAAGATTTAACCATAGATGGTTTGGAGGCCTTAATCAATGATGGGATAAATCTTGGAGGAAACAGGCTGGTTGGTTGACTTCTGAAGCACCACACCCGAGAATATCGAGGAATCGAACAATCAAAGGGTTTTCCTTAGGTTGACCAATGTAATGCTTGCACCTTTGACCATTCACTCGAAACGGTTGGTCACCATAACCTCGTAGTTCTAGAACACCTCCAGGAATGATTTGGAGAATCTCAAAGGGACCGGACCATCGTGTCCTTAACTTTCCAGGAAACAGATGCAACCTAGAATTATACAAAAGAACTTGTTCCCCGACTTGAAATTCTCTTTTCTTAATTTTCGCGTCGTGAAGGAGTTTCATCTTATCTTTACTTATCCTGGCACTTTCATAAGCCTGAAGTCTGAATTCATCTAACTCATGCAACTGCTGCAGTCGATGCTTACCACAAGATTGGGAATCGAAGTTCAGAAACTTTGTAGCCCAATAAGCTCTATGCTCTAACTCGACTGGAAGATGACAAGGCTTACCATAAACCATTTGATATGGAGATGTACCCATAGGAGTCTTATAGGCGGTCCTGTATGCCCATAGTACATCATCCAATTTCAAACTCCAGTCTTTTCTATGACTGTTGACCGTTTTTTCCAGGATATTCTTAATACTTTGGTTGCTCCTTTCAACCTGACCACTCGTCATAGGATGGTATGGTGTACCGGTCTTGTGACGAACACCATACTTCTCAAGCACTTTCTCCAAAGGTCGGTTGCAAAAATGTGTCCCTTCATCACTAATCAAGGCGCGTGGACACCCGAATCTCATAAAGATGTTTTTATTTAGAAACTTCATGACCGTCTTATGATCGTTGTGAGTCGTGGCCTGAGCCTCCACCCATTTTGACACGTAATCCACGCAGACTAAGATGTATTTATTGCCACAAGATGATGGGAAGGGTCCCATAAAATCGATGCCCCATACATCAAAGACTTCGCATTCTAATATGGGTTTCAAAGGCATGTCAAAACGCCTTGTCAAAGTTCCGGTTCTTTGGCACCTATCACAAGCTTTACAGAAAGCTTCTGTATCTTTAAAGATCATGGGCCAATAGAAACCGGATTGAAATATCTTAGCAATGGTTTTCCAAGGACCAAAGTGACCTCCAGTGGGTCCACTGTGGCACTGCTCAATAATATCACGTTGCTCGAATTCTGGAACACATCTTCTCAGCAAACCATCTTTACAGATCTTAAACAGATAAGGTTCATCCCAAACGAAAGATTTCAAATCAGAGAAGAACTTTTTCTTCTCCTGATAGGACAATTCTGGATCAAGATATCGGGAATGAAGGTAATTGACAATGGAAGAATACCATGGAACATCTGGAGCGCAGCCATCGATAAGCATAATGTTTTCTAGAGGAAAGTAAAGATCTATATCATCTGGATCATCCTTTCCCTCACTTAACATTCTCGAAACATGATCCGCCACGACGTTTTCACTGCCCTTTTTGTCTTTAATTTGAACGTCAAACTCTTGTAGGGTTAGTATCCAACGCAGTAGGCGCGGTTTGGCCTCTTTCTTCGTCATCAGATATCGCAAAGCAGCGTGATCAGTCCACACAATCACTTGAGCTCCCAACAAGTAACTACGAAACTTGTCCATAGCAAAGACTACGGCCAATAATTCATTTTCAGTAGTAGTATAGTTAACTTGAGATGGATACAATGTGTGACTGGCGTAATAGATTGGCTGGAATTTTCCTTTTATCCTTTGTCCTAAGACTGCACCAACAGCATAGTTTGATGCATCACACATAAGCTCGAAAGGTAGATTCCAGTCAGGCGAAATAAGGATCGGCGCAGAGATTAAACGACTTTTAAGCTCCTCGAACGCTTGCTTGCAATCTTCATCAAAATCAAAGACAACATCCTCCTTAAGTAAAGTAGACAGGGGCTTGGCTATCATGGAAAAGTCTTGAATGAATCTCCTATAGAAACCGACATGTCCAAGAAAACCTCTGATTTCGCGTACTTTTTTAGGATAACTCATCTTCTCGATAGCTTCTACTTTTGCCCTGTCAACTTCTATACCTTTGGCGGAGATTTTGTGGCCAAGAACTATTCCCTCATCTACCATAAAATGGCATTTTTCCCAATTCAGAACTAAGTTCTTTTCCACACATCTGGATAAGACCTGATCAAGGTTGTCAAGACAGTCATCGAAGGACTGACCAAAGACCGAAAAATCGTCCATAAAGATTTCCATACACTTTTCTACGAGCCCATCAAAAATAGCCAGCATACATCTTTGAAATGTAGCTGGGGCATTGCAGAGACCAAATGGCATTCGCCTGTAAGCGAATGTACCATAAGGGCAGGTAAAAGTGGTCTTTTTTTGGTCAGCTGGATCAATGGGTATCTGAAAGTATCCTGAATATCCATCCAGGAAGCAGTAGAATGCGTGCCCTGGCAGACGCTCAAGCATCTGGTCAATGAATGGAAGGGGAAAGTGATCTTTCATGGTTACCTCATTGAGCTTTCGATAATCGATGCAGACTCTGTAACCATTGACAAGTCTTAATGCTATTTCCTCTCCCTTCTCATTCTTCTCAATCGTAATTCCACCTTTCTTGGGAACTACTTGAGTCGGGGAAACCCATTCACTATCAGCGATGGCATAAATGATTCCCAGGTCCAGAAGTTTGATGATTTCTTTCTTAACTACTTCTTGCGTATGAGGGTTGAGCCTCCTCTGGGGCTGTCTAACACATTTCACACCCTCATTTGTCTTGATCTTGTGCATACAGATGTCCGGAGATATCCCTCTGATATCTCCTACTTGCCATCCAAAGGCTTTTTCATTTTTCTTCAAGACGTTGATTAATTTCATTTTCTCTAAACGAGACAACTTGGCAGATATAATCAAAGGAAGCTTGTCACCTTCTCTTAGAAACACATACTTCAGATGTTTAGGAAACGGCTTCAACACCAAATCTGCAGGGGGGTCTTCTAAACTTGACTTAAGATCTCCACTTTTCAACTCAACATCAATGAGCTTACTTAGTGGTCCCACTGCCAAAGCTTCTCCTTTCAACAACTTTTCCTCAAAATCAGATTCTAACTGATCTAGACTGACCACACCATGATTATTCAAATTATCAACCAGTCGCTCATATTCAGTTGCAACAGCCATGACTTGCTTTTCCATGAAATCATCGAAGTCATCAGACGAATCCTCAATGGAAAAGCCGGTTGGAGGACCAGAGGGTACTTGAATGGATCTAGAGACATTATAGCTTACTTCCTGGCCACCAACTCGTATCGTCACTCACCCACCATCGCAGTCAATGAGGGCTCTAGCTGTAGACAGAAAAGGCCTTCCAAGTATCAGGGGGACATTTTCATCCTTTTCAATGTCTAGGACGTACCAGTCAACGGGAAAGGTAAACCTATCAATTTGGACTAGTACGTCTTTTAAGATTCCCGCTGCTTTCTTAGAAGATCTATCAGCGAATTGCAAATTCATGGTAGTGGGTTCTAGAAGATCAATTAAACCCAGCTGTTTGCAAACAGACATTGGCATGAGGCTTATGGATGCTCCTAGGTCACATAAAGAGTTTGGGAAGACTAGGCCTCCCATCAGCACTGTAAGTATGAATTTTCCAGGGTCACCTCTTTTGATTGGTAAGTCTTCATAATTGATCATTGAGCAATCTTCACCAATCAACCTCTCCATGTCTGATAACTTCTTCTTGGAAGATACAACATCCTTGATGAATTTGGTATACTTAGGCATCTCGACCAAGACCTCAGATAATGGAAGATTTACCTGAGTATTTTTCAAAAGATTCAGCACCTTTTCATACTTTTTATCTTCACTCAAAGGTATGTTGCTCTTTCTTGGTGGAAAAGGAAGCTTTTTCAATTCAATCTCAGAAAATACTTTCTTCGAGGATGCAATGACAGCTTTGTCTTCCAAATCCTTCCACCTTACAACTTTTTCATTCTTTCTATTAGTCAGGGGATCAGCCTCCTGACCTTCACTTGACTCATCATTCCTCAGGGGATCAGCCACCTGAGGACTTCCAGCTCTTTCACCTATCAGGGGATCAGCCACCTGAGTCTTCTCTTGCAGTAGAGGGGAGTGTAGGTGCTCAGCTTCCCCTCCTGCCTTATCGCTGGCAGGAGGGGTTAGTGGTTTCCCTGGTGAGGGGGACCACTAAGTTGAGTTCCACTTCTTAGATTCATCGTACTGGCCTCCTCTCTACCGTATGGAATTGAAGGTACGAGGTCAGTACATTGGCCATTGTTTAAATCGGTCTGAGCAACTTGACCACCCTTTGGATTCTTCTCAGTGAAACTGGGCAGCTGCCCTGGGGGTCTAGAAGCTAACTGTTCAGCCAGTTGCCCGATTTGCCTCTCAAGGTTTTTGTTTGTACTCATCAGGAGTTGGATACTTTTATTTTGCTCCTCCAATTTAGCTTCAAGATTGTTAGATTGGGAGGGGCCTTGAGAGTTTTGGAAATTTTGAGAATAGGGCTGGCTGGGCCGACTTTGGACAGTAGGATTAGAATTGGCGGGCCAATTCTGATTGAACCTTTGATTAGAATTGGAAAAATTGGAATTCTGGTTCGGAGGAAAACCAGGGTTTCTATTGAAGTTTTGATTCTGATTGAAATTAGAATTTGGATTGAAACTTGAAGATTGATTGAACCCTTGGTTTTGGAGATTATTCTGGCCAGAAAACTGATTAAACCTTTGATTGTTCTGGCCATAGAATGCATTTACTTCAGCATTCTGTCCGTTCATAGGACAGAATCTAGATGTGTGCCCCATATTGTCACAGTTTTGACATGTGACCTGATTATACTGTCCATAATCATGAACAGCATTCACTTGATAAGGTGTAGGGGGATTGAATTGACACTGGCCAATCATATGGCCAGTCTGACAGCAGCTCTCACAATACAGAACCTGAGGGTTCTGTGAAAAGGAAGAAGTTTGATTCATCTGATTTGAAACTTGAGAAGTTGCCATCTGCTTCTGTAGCATGGCGATCAAACTCTGCATGTTTACCTCCTCGACCTTGGGAGCCGGAGGAGGTGCTTGAATTGCTTGATAAGAGGGGGCGTAGTTATATTTGGCAATGTCCTCGAACAGTGCCCAGCCCTCATCTGGCGTTTTCTTCAAAAACGCCCCACCAGATGAACTATTGACCATGCCTTTTGTAAGCTCGGTCAATCCACTAAAGAAAGTGTTGACTTGCCTTTCCAGTGGAAAGCCATAGTGGGGACACTTTCTAAGCAGAGACTTGAATCTTTTCCAACACTCGAAAAAGAATTCATTCTCTTTCTGGTAGAAAGTGAATATCTTATTTAAACATTGGGCCGTTTTTGAAGGTGGGAAGTATTGACTCAAGAACTCTTTTTCAAGTTCAGCCCAATTATTTATAGATTCGGCAGGGAGAGAGCTATACCACTCCTTAGCTTCTCCCTTCAATGAAAAAGGAAAGAGTTTCAGTTTAATGGCGTCCTCACTTACTCATTGGATGCGTGTGGTGCCGCATATCTCCAAGAATGTATGCAAGTGAGTGTGTGGATTTTCGGACTGAAACCCGTGGAAAATTGATGCATGCTCATCATCTGAATGAGGCCAGGCTTTAGCTCGAAGGTCTGAGCATTAATGGCCGGTAGGATGATAGCCGGGTTGACTGTGACTGCGCCAAGCATGGCATAGTCTGCCAACATACGTCTATCATTAGCAGCCATTATTACAAAATCTGTGATTTCCTCGGCTAACTGATCCTCAAGATCTTGCTCGGCTCTGTCTGCCAGAACCGCAGAACGGAAAATCCGCCTGTTTCGCCGGACTACGGTTCGCTCGGGGTCAGGGGTATATAGCAATGGCCCCTTTTGACTTCGAGTTTGCATAAACCGAACCAAAATCAGGTGGTTGAAACCTAAAAACTAAGAATTAAAGCCTAAGAAAAGAAAAAGAAATAAAATTAGTTAAGACAGGGGAACAGATGGACGTCCAGAAAACTGGACGGGCGACTGCCTAGAAATTGAGCTAGACGGGCGTTCGGAAGGCCAAACGCTCGTCTGATCAGCTGAAGAACTGGACGGACGTCCAAATTGGATGGACGCTCGTCCGACAAGTTAAAAACGATTCGGAGTCGAGAAATTTAGAACAGACGGGCGTCCACTGGTCTAGACGCCCGTTTGGAAGCAGAAAAGCGAAGCAGGAACAGAGAAAAACAGTAGGAAAAAGATGGGGAGAAAAACAGAAAGACAGAAAACAGATAGAAAGAAAGTCTAATCCTAAGGGGATTGGAGAACTATAAAAGAAAAACTACGAAAACCCTAATAACCTAAACTATAACTAACTAAAAAAAAGATTAAAAACAAGGAAAATAAAAACTAAAGCAACCGTCCGGTTCCCTGGCAACGGCGCCAAAAACTTTTCATTTATCTAATGAAAATTAATAACAACATAATAAAAACTTGTCACGGATTTATCTAATGAAAACAACAAGTAATAAAATTTATAAATCCGGTATTCCCCAAGTGTAGGGATCGTAGTATAGCGATTAATACCGGGTCGATCTTACGGGGAATCGGAGGTTGTTAACTTTAGTTTTTATTCTAACTAATCTAAGGGTGTCACGATTACTAACCTAAACAACAAATAGAACTAAACGAGACTGAAAGTAAAAATAACACGAATGTAAAACTGGACAGAAGAATGAATCTAAAGCCAGGGAAGATACGGGTTGCGAACAAGTTAAACTACAACTAAACCTAAGATGCAATAGGAAGATTTAACTAAACTAAACAACTCTAGTTTTAAGGGATTAAATTCAAATTATAACGAATAAACGAGCGATTGATCCACCTATCCTAACAAGTATCAACTCCTATCTCGATTATATTGTGTTTTCTAACCAAGTTGTGATTTCACCTTGTCTAAAACATGAACCCTAATTTCTTAGATAGTTCACCTATTAATCTCTATCTTTCGATTCAAAGATTAACGACTTTACTAATTAAAGGTGTAAACTTTAACGTTTGTAACCTAGAAATCTAACCTATTAACTTTCGTTATATAGATTAAACATCTATTCCTTATCACGATGATCTAACGTTTATATGACTTTCATCAACATAAAACAATCAAACATGCACATCTTTCGATATAGTTGCAATGAACAATATAAAACATGATAAAGGAAACCACTTTAGATAAAAACTCACAATATAATCGAAGAAACGGAATCAAAACGTGTTGGATAGGCTTCACAATGCTCGTTTGATGAATGCCTAGCCTCTAAACATCCTCTGGAAACTTGAAATTGCTGAATAAACTAACATAGAACTACCTAATTTAATCTAGAATTTACTTGCATAAAAACTGGAATAAAGGAGTAAAAACGCAGCCTAAAGCCGCCCCTAGGTTTAGGGTTTTGAGTATTGTGTAATGATATCTCCTTAGGGTTGAAAATAGAGCTGGTATTTATAGAAAATAAAGTCGGCTGTGCTGAGGCGGTGGAAGGACGCCCGTCCATCTTGTTGGACGCTCGTCCGGGGTGCCTTGGACTTGCTTCAGACGCCCGTCCACTTCAGCGTCCAAACTCTCTGAATCAACTTCCCTCTCCTGGACGCGCGTTCACTATTCCGGACGCCCGTCCACCTGGACGGGACTTGGACGCCAGTTCAGCTGGATCAACAACTTGATTTCTTCATCTTTATCCTTTCCTTTCTATCCAAATTCATCATTATCTCTTTTATCATCAATGTAATTCGACTCTTATCTCTTTTTGATCATCATTTGAGCATCAAACATGTACCTATAACACATTAAAAACATCGCAAACTGTAATATCATCCAATAATCCTAAAATCATAATTAAAACACCAAAATTAACCTATTTTGCGAATAACTCGTTAAAAATATCATTTGCTCAA
Source organism: Gentiana dahurica var. dahurica (assembly GCA_024500145.1). Classification (NCBI taxonomy): domain Eukaryota; kingdom Viridiplantae; phylum Streptophyta; class Magnoliopsida; order Gentianales; family Gentianaceae; genus Gentiana; species Gentiana dahurica. Next base: position 72,806,356 of record CM044906.1, read on the forward strand.
TAATTCGCCTAAACACTCGTTTCTTATGCAAATTATACAAATATGAGGGAAATTATCATAAAATATATCAATATAAATCGTATAAATTCACCCTTAACACTGATTCAGACCTAGCTGAATCACTTTCAAATACCAGATGTTGCATCTGAGAAAATCAACAAATCCAGGTACAAGCCAGAAGTTGCTACTCCTATTCCTGGATTAGATGATGATGAAGATATTGATAATGAAGCAACTGAGAGTGACAATGATGGAGATGATAATGCTGGTGGTGAGCAGGTTAAGCAAGCTGTTAAACCTGCCGCACCTAAGAAATTTGTTGAGATGAGAAAGGCTACTGACACTAGAAAAATCACAGAAATGTTAAAGCCTAGGAAAACAAGGAAGCAAACAGCAGAGACGGCTGAGTCTACTGAGGGTCCAGTTGAAATTGAGGTTACTGGCCCTGCTGTCACAAAGAAGAAGTCTGCTGCTGATATTTTGAGAGAGCAACAGAAGGCAGCTAGTAGAAAGAGAAAAGCTGATGAAGTTGAAAATCTGAGCAAATTTCCAAGAGAATGAAGGAAATTACACAGAAGAAGAAGCATGGAAAAGGGAAACAGTGAAGGATTCTAGAGGCTCAAAGGCAAGAAGAAGAAGAGGCTATTGAAGTTGAGCCCTTAACAATTATTAAGCCTACTGAGATTGAACAGGTTGTTGTTGAGCAACCTACTGGGGAATCACAGCAGACTGCTGCACCTGAGCCTGCTGTAGAAGTTGTTGAATCCTCTCCTCTAAATGTTGTTGAGCCTACTGAAGCTACAGAAGTTGTTATTGAGCAACTTATTGAAGAACCACAGCAAACTACTGAGTCTGTACCTGCTATGGAAGTTGAAACAATAATACAAGACCCTGCCAGTTCTGCAATAGTTCAGGGGGAAGAGCAATCTGTTGCTAACCCTGCTGATGAGCATGTAAGCTAGAGGGAACCCAGTGTGGAACAGATGGAGGTGGTAGGCACTAATGTACAATCTGAGCAACCTACTGACCTAAATGCATCTGTTGAAGAAACCTTAAATCTACTTGTTGAGACCCTTGGAGGTCAGAAGAGTAAGGACACAGCTCCTAGAAAGCCAACCATGCCCTTTGAAAGGAAGGAAAAGAAGAAGAAAGAAGGGTATGTTGATACTAAGCTCCAGCTGGTGGCTGATTACTTTCAGTGCAAGTTTGAGTTTTATAAAAGACAAAAATCAGCTGCTGAGCCAATGACAGATTTTGAGAAGTGGGCTTTTGGAAAGTTAGGAGTGGAGAACTTGCTTGATTTGATTGATACTTCTTTGTTGGAAATGAGATTGATGGATCTCATTGATGAGCAAAAGAAAGAAGAAGGTATCATGTTCAAGGATCCAAGGGATGCACCAGACAGTGATGATTCATCATCTGACTCTGATGATGGTCATCCACCACATCAAGGAGAGACCAGTGGTACTGCATTGCTAAATGAACCAAGAATAGAGCAGTCCACTGATGTTGGCAAGTCTGCTATGGGCCAGCAGACTGAACAAATGGATGAAGATTTGGAAGATTTAACCATAGATGGTTTGGAGGCCTTAATCAATGATGGGATAAATCTTGGAGGAAACAGGCTGGTTGGTGTATCAGATACTTTCTTTGTTGAAGAATCTACTGAACATACTGATGATCACCAGACTGAAGTTTTGGATGATGAGAGGTTACTGATCATAGTGAGCCTGATATCAGTTTTGAGGATTCAGCTCAATATCAAGAATGGATTGATACTCAGGACATTCTATTCAAAACTGCTAATATTCTATGAAGGATTGCTAATGTTAGAGAGATTCAAAAAGAAAATATGGCTGAATTCCCTGCAATTCTTGCACAGAGAGTGTTGATCACTGAGGAACAAACAGTGATAGTACAGAGATTGGACATGGTGATGGGATTTGAGGGATCACCATTACTTGTTGAGGAGGTTTAGTCTGCTGAGGATCGGACAGCACCTGAACAAAGGTTGGAACTGGTGGTACAGGTTGCTGAGGATCAGACAGCACCTGGACAAAGGTTGGAACCTATAGTTGTTAAAGAACAGGTTGCTGTAGTAGAGCCTACTGAAGAAAAGATCACTGAGAGCAAGGATAGTCAGCAGAATATTGTTATTGATGAGGATGAACAGCTACTGGACTATGACTACAGTGATGAGGAGTTTCAAGTGCCTGAGGAAGAACCTATAGATGCTGAACCTCAACAGGAATTTGTACCTATTTTTGAGGAGCCTGCCCTAGATCCAGTTCTGGAAGAGCTTCAAGGACCTAACCCTGCTGGAAGGGATATGAGCTGGGCCATGGTTGTCAGCAGACAGAGGGCACAATATAATGTAGAGGAGCCTACTGATGAAGCTGCTGGACATATGGCTGGAGGAATGGCTGGTGGAGTACCAGCACAGATTGTGGATGAGTTGAGAGCAGTCAGAAATGACATAACAAGATTAAGAACTCAACTTGACAGGCAAGAGCACAGGTTTGAAGATTTGATGAATCTAGTGGAAAATAGAGGGAGAACCACTGAGACTGTTGCTTCTAATATTACCTCAACTCAATATGCTCTTGCTGACCTTGCTCTAGATGTAAAGGGAATTAGACAAGTTAATACACTGAAGGAGAAGTTTCTGAAAGACCAATTTGAATCCATTCACCAGAAACTTGATAAACTTGCTGAGGCACCCAAGCCTGCTGTGGCTGAACCTGCTGGAACACTTCACCCTGCTGGATTGGATCCTAAGTTTACTGAGAGGATCAATCTACTGAAGCAGACAATGCAAGAAAGGATTACTGTAGTTGACACTAGAACTGAAATTATGGAAGGTCAACTGAATAATCTAGTGATCACACAGGAAAGTGTTCATGGTCTGCTGTCCCGTTTTGTTTATGATATCAATAAAGGGGAAGAGAGCCAAACAGCAGTAGCAAAAGAGGCTGCTAGGATTTTTGCATAGAAGAAATGGGAAGCTGACACCAATGCTTACAGAGAACCTGCACCTGGCAGACTTCCACTGACTGATGATCTTTTCAAGGAATATAAGAAGCTCAATTACAACAAAAGAAGACCTTACCATGACAAGGGTTTCCATGAGGGACTAAATTCCTTTTGGGGCTTAAGTTTTGGGAAGCAAGAGTGAAAGCTTTGAGATCTTCACACAGAGGTGGAAGCGGTGGTAGAGGTGGAAGGAGTCTGCCTACTACATCGGCTAAAGATTCACTGAATGAATTCAAGGAATTATACATGAGTTTAGGCTTTAGAGTACATCGGATCAACCTTACTCTACCTGAGGCATGGAAATGGTGGAAGGAAGTGAATCCCCATATTGATTTTTCTCTTATTGAAAATGAATGGATGAGACAAATGATTAGAGAAATAAGGGAATATCATGAGCAGCAAGAGAAGGAGAGGCAAGAAAGATAAAGAAGGAACTAGATCAGCATACTTATACTTGCTTTTATTTTTGCTGAATCTAGATTGTAATATCTTTTGAACAAATGATTATAATGAGAAATGACTGAATTTGTTCTGTTTTTTTTTTACTCTTTTTGCTTTTCTGTAAGTAGGGTGTTGGCATCATCACCTTGGACTTAATTTAAGTTTTAGCGATGAGTGCCAGACTAGCTGTTATAGAGCAAAGACAAAAAGATCTCTAGATCAAATGTATAGGCTTACTAGATTTGATCTTTGTATAGGTTTGATCAAACAAGCACTGTAAAAGGTCAACTGACTTTCATCAGCAGACTTGTCTAGATCAATATGGTACCTGAGTCAGGAGACTAGTTTAGGAACCTGTTGAAGATTCAAGGTTGAGGTTTCAAACTCGATTATTGAAGGCTAAGGGATCAAACTGAGTATTTAAAGTCAAAGATATGGAATCAGAATTTAGGGAAGTCTGTGATGTCCTAAACTAATTACATATACCTTGTGTATAAGGTCTAAGTTCCACAAGTTAAGTGGTGATTGGAACTTAGTTATATTCAAAATGGTGTAATCTAACTTCATAATAAAAAGTTAGATATAAGAAAAGTCAGCTGCAGTGTTTTAATAAACACAACAACCTTGGAACAGCTGACTGATATGTATTTTAGCAGACTTACATTCACAGGAACCTACTGAACATATATTTCGATTTAATCAAAGGTTACATTGGAAGATTACAAAGAAAAAGACATATAAAAACTTTTGATTTTATCAACAAATCAATGGCTAAGATCAAAGGGACGTTGGAAAGAAACAGAGGTTTATTTAATGGATATAAGTCAAAGGGTGGACAGACTGAAAACTGTCAAAAAGCATTCTGACAGTGTCAGTACTATGATCAGTGACAGAAAGCAAGTCAAGATGGGACAAATCTGAAATGGCTATGTTTGAATTTCAAACATAAGTCACAAGGATTCCTACCTATAAATAGAGGACTCCTAATTCAGATACAAGTGATGAAAATTAAGGATCTATCTTGAGCTATCAGATTTAAATCAATTAAACACCCTGCTGACCCTACTGAGCTTAAAGCTACTGATCCAGTAAACTTCTTCAAGTGTAATCTGCTATCAAGCTACATCAAGTTTACACACTTGAAGACCTCAAGCTGCTGATCATATCATCCTGATCAAGCTGCTGAAAGCTGAATCACTTACTTGATTCAAACTTTCTTTTATAAGAAATCTACTGAAGACAGTGAAGCATCTTTGGGTGTCAAGGACTGTTGTTTGTGGTGGAGCTGGTGAAGAGGCAATCCTATCCTTCAAGGACCAGTGGAAGACTTTGGAGCAGCTAACCTCCTATGTTAAGTTCAACAGTCTGCTGACCGGAATTAACTGACCTAACATGGTCTATGGTCAATGAAACGCTCGACAAGTCGATATAAAACCTCACACACGAAACCGAATCTGAACAACTCAGTCGGTTTTACACGGTGATCCTAGAACACCTTTTTCCGTATCCTCTCGCAAAATACATATGTAAAGAAGACGCGTGATATACGATTATCGAGTCGCGAGTTCAATAAAAGTCATTTAAGAATAAGTTCTTGGACTACAAACACATCAAGAATGATCAAATCAAACATCGAGAATAACACAAGAACAAGCTAGGGTCTAGTTTCGATGATTATCACATAACTCGGCTATAAGGCAATTAGCTACTCATATTAACTATCAAAACACAAGATTTCATCATACAAGAAAAACAATCAAACAAAAGATAAAGATTAGAAATACCTACACAAACTGAAAACCGATAGAAATCTGAAAATGAGCAAACTGAAAAAATATAGCTGCAATCCAAGATGATCCACGTGTTTATTACAAAAGATTATATGAAGGAAGCTTAAAAACCTAATATATGGTGTTCTTGGAAGAGAAAATCGGTAGAAAAACTGTTTAAAAGTGATCTTTTTTTATCCAAAGCTCAAAATTGAGCTTCTATAGTATTTGCCAAAACAGAGAGCTAGGCGTGCGCCTAGGTAAAGTCAGGCGCACGCCTGACAACATTTTCAAAATATCTCAGATGCAGAGCCCTTTCTAGGCGTGCGCCTAGCCTTTCTTAGGCATGCGCCTAGATTCTGATGAGCCTAGAAATCACGTACTGAAACATTGGCCTATTTTAGGGGTCTTAGGCGGCGCCTAAGGAATTCTAGGCGCACGCCTAGCATGTATTTTCCCCAAAGTGAGCCTCTATGCATCCCGAAGCTCCGAATCATGTTTTCCGGGCATTCTCAAGTACCTAGTTCCTGAAAAACATCAAAGTACATACCAAATGTAACCCCTACAGGACACTAGGGTGACCGAGAATGAATGAAAAACATCCAAAAAGGCCGAGATTCACGGATTATATACCCAAGTCCCGGAATGAGCAAAATGATGTAAAATGCACCAAAACTTAGCCAAATACTCCCGGAATTGCACAAAACGAGTTGTAACGGGGCACAAAATAAGTAGAAAAATAGATTCGAATTGACTCCCATCAACTACCCCCTACTTAGTGTTTGCTCGCCCCCGAGCAAAACCGAGCATTCCAAACAAAAATAGAGTCAACATTGTCACATGTATTGACAAACTTTCCGTACCTTATAGACAATGCAAGAGTAAAGACACAAATACATAAAACATTGGTTCTACCTTGTGTTGACTAATGAAGGTGTGTGTGAAAATAGTTTCTTCGACATTAATTACTGACGACCGGTTCAGTTTATAGACCCATACGTACCAGGGTTACACCATAGGCTTATATATCGTAAACATCTCCACTTATCAAGGTCTATCAAAGTCTAGTACGGTCGATCAAGACTTACAAGGTTATACCGTTAGGCTAGGGTTCGGGGCTAACGAAAGGATATTTACGATAAAATAGAAAAAGAAGGTGCAAAAGAGCATTAACCAAGTCAAATATAAACACGAAACTCGGTATCAACTTTGTCTTCAATTTTCCGAGTATTTACATATTCGGAATCCAAACCCGAACTTCAACTATTTCTTTCTTTTCCTTTTCTCGACAAAACTAAAGTACCATAGTCCATTTTTGGACTTAACAAACTATAATTACAAACACTCTGTTTTTTTTTCTTTTTTATTTTTAATCTTACGAGCAAACTCTAACAAAACCGAAAACGACACATTGTTACACTCCTCGTTCCGAATAACTCATAAATCACAATACCATACCATAATCCATGTCTCAATGATACCACGCAACATCGTAAAAATGTGCGGAAAGAACAAGCTCAATTGCAAGGTGACCAAGGATATGTAGACCGAAATAAAGCTCAGGGCATCAGTAATTACGGGTTAGTAACATGAAAGGCTAGCTCGGGTGGCGGTCTGGCCACCCTACAAAGGCTTAGAGGGGTAACTGTGGATATATGTATAAGGATGACTTTTGGCTCTGATCGGGTCAAAATAAATGCCAAAACCGTCATCCCGTACCTAACAACGACGACCTCTCTATTTTGCCTCGAAGTTACTAATATAAGTTCTAGGTAACCGGGTCGTAACACAACTATAATCGTTCACTAGTCGAGTGATCATGACGCCGAAGCTATTACGTGACATTATTTCAATTTTCAACACATGATAGACACTACAAAGTAAAATGTATTCGAGTAACTACACATGCCTCACTACGGGTTATGAAAGCTCGTGACACAATAGATAACGTCAAAACTATAAAAATTTGAAAAAGTTCGCCCAAAATTTCACAAAAAGGCGATAATCACTAAGCCATGACTCGAAATAATTAAAACCGGAAAATTGGAAAAATGGCTAAATAGCCTCCACCCCTTACTTAAAAAGTGAACACCGCCCTTGTGTTTAAATAAATATAGAGTGAAAGACTTATCTTAAACCGGCATAAGGAGGAATTTTGGCATGTAGCATCCGTAAAATGGACGTCCAAGGTACATATACTACGAACAACACTTTCCACCAAACACAGGTAGACAGGGATGGGGTATATATACATATATATACAAATAATCGGGGATGCTACAAACTGTCAAAAACATGCATGGAGCATTACTCAAAGAATTTCCATACATTGTGTTGGAAATAAAATTTATGTTTTGATGATAATTCATCATATTTACTCAGAATATTATCTTAACCTCATTGATGAAGTGCTGAAGCTAGCTGTTATAGTGAAAATCTAAAAGATGTCTAGAATTGAATGTATAGGTTTTAATAGAGTCTGATATTTGTATAGGTTACATCAGACAAACACTGTAATAGATAGTGTGTCGTGAAACTGAAAACTGGAAATCATTTAGAAAACTGGAAATCGTTAAGATAAACAAACTGACTCAGAATACACCAATATGGAACTGAAGAAATAAGTTCGCTGAGGGACACAAACTCGGTTGGCTTATCTAGAATATTGAAGAACTGAGGGTCACAGACTCAGTTATAGAAGATTGAAGAACTGCGGGTTCAAACTTAGTTATAATGATTACAAGTCGAGACTATAAAGTTAGACATCAGGCAAGTTTGTGGTGACCTGAACTGACTTTATGGATCTTGTATGAAGACCTAAGAATCATAAGGACAATGAGTTCTTAGAAGAAAATTGTTTATGGTGTACCCTGATTAAGTCAATTATAATCAGATATAAACTGGAGTACTGATATTTGAAGAAGAGTAAAATCTCAGTTAATGCTCCAAGTCAGTCAAGAAACTGACAACTGATGAATACAGTATAAAACTGTTCAGTAAACTCAGTTTTATATGTCAGCCATCCAACAAACTGATAGTACAGTCGAATGTTTTAAAGGAAGAAATCTTTTGGATGAAATACTGACAATTTAGAACGGTCAGAAAATATAGCTGTTACAAGATAGACGTTGATACAATTCGAATTCATGGAAGATGAACATTGGACCTCACACTATAAATAGAGGACTTTGCACCAAGGATTATATACAAAGATTTTAACAGAATTATCAAGATCAACAAGCATTTTGTGCACTAGTCTTAATTATTCAAATTGCTATCATCTCTGCGCTATAACAAGATCATATCAAGAATTTCTTCAAGTGTTCAAGCTACACTGAATTTATCCAGATTCAGACACTTTGAAGAACCACAAACAAGAATCAATTTATTGATTCTCAGCCCAACTTTGATTCCACATCAAAGGTTTAGACTGTGAAGCAAACCGGGAAGGTTCTGCCAAGGACAGTTGTTACAAGCAGTCGGGTAGACTGTGTTTGAGGTGGTAGCTGGTGAAGAGGCATACGTAACCCTTCAAGGACCAGTGTTCAAGCAATTGAAGAGCAGCAATTCTACCTGTTCTACAACTGTTTAGATAGTGAAGCTAGGGATTAGCCAAGGACTATTGTTTAGGACTTTTTGTAACAGTTCACCTCAAGGAGTTCTAGTGGAATTTTCCTCCGCACCACAGAGGAAGAGAGGAATGACAGGATTACACCACCTGGAACCTCTATAATTCTTGTTTATTTACTTTACGCATTTATTTATTTACCTAGCATCTTTTTACAGCATTCTGATAAATGATTGTTATACAACTCACTGTGCACAGACTGACATTCACCAGAATTCAATTTAACACACTCAGCTTTCACATAGAATAACAAGATCAAGAAAAAGGCTAGAACTATATCCGTTGCGGTTGATTCAGTTTTTGCTTAAGTCAGTTTGACTTAAACTCAGCTTAGTCAGCTTAACTCCACACAAGTTTTAATTGAATCTTAATTTGTTTTAAATCCAGTTTTTTGGGACAAGTTTATTCACCCCCCCCCCCCTCTAAACTTGTGTTAGCCTTTCCAAGGGACCAACAATTGGTAGCAGAGCAGTGTTTCTTTAACAAGCCATTGTTAAAAGCTTATTTGCTCTAAATCTCCTCTAGTTGTTCTCATATGAAAGCTTAGTTTCATGTTCTTATACAATCAGTTTTCACTCACTCACAATGGATAACAATAAGTATGCAAGACAGATGCTTATGTTCAACATGGACATATTTGATGAATATAAATGTCGTATGCAGGCTTTTCTGGCTGCTACTCATGATGAAATGATGGATGTACTCACCGATGGACCAATTCAGATCACTCACATGCAAACTGTTGGTGAAGATCAAGTTCGAGTTCCAAAGCCTAAAGTTGAATGGACCAATGATGATCACAAGCGAAACAATCTCAACAATGTTGCTATGGACTTTATCCTCGGAACTCTTGACAGCAATATGTACTTAAAGGTGAAAGACTGCACAACTGCTAAGGAAATGTGGGACAAACTTCAACTAGTTTGTGAAGGAACTGACTCAATCAAGGAAAACAAAATCTCGGTTTCAAAGCAGAAATTTGAAAATTTCAAGATGAAAAGTGGAGAGACCATCGACCAAATAGAGACAAGATTCAGTGCTATCATGGATGAATTAGACCGACTCAAGATTGAATACACAAGGAAGGTAATCAATACAAGAATCTTGAAGGCATTACCAATGTGTTGGAAGATGAAGGTTACTGCTATGGAAGAATCTAGAAGACTTGACATAGATGACTCATTCAAAATCTTCTCCGACTTGAAAGCTTATGAATTCAATGAAGATTTCACAAGAACAGCTGCAATAATCAAAGCTCTGGAAGAACCAAAAACCACAGCACTTGCAGCAGCATCAAATGATTCTCAAGAAACATCCACAAACAGTCTTCAACAGTTGGATGAAATGGAGGAACAAATGGCTCTTATGATGAGCAGAATTAGAAGGATGAAGAATGGTCATCCTGTAACCCAGAAGTTCATCAAAAAGACTCTTGAGAAAAAAAAAGATGATGAATATCTTTGTTTCAACTGCAATAAACCTAGACACTACAAAGCGGAATGTCCAGAACTGACCTCGAAGAAGACTCAGCAAAGAAGAATTGGCAGAAGAGCACTCCTTGATGGAGATGAGTCAGACTATGAAGCTGGTACTGAAAGATTATCAGATGACACGGCTTTAATGTCACACATGGAAGATCCCAATGAGGTATGTGAATCAAATTCTAAATATAGCTCAGCTCAAACTTCCATGAAAAATGCATGTTCTTCAACAGCCGATTCCAATCCAAGAAACTCGGAATTAGAAGAAACTCTTGACGATTTGATGAATCAGCTTGTTACCATACAAGCTGGTTATGAATCAATCAAAGCAGAGAAAGAATCTCTAATTCTAGAGGTCAAAAGATTGAAAGACGAACTGAACACGTTGAAACTAAGCAGAACTGACAAAGGAAAGAATCAGTATCAGTTTACTACATCAGCAGCAGCAACTGAATCTTTTGCTTAGTCAAGTTCAGCAACTGGATTCAAATCTGGTAAGCCATATGGAGATAGGACTGGCTTAGGATTTGATACACAGCAAACTTCAAAAAAAAGAACAAGTAAGGCAACTGAACCTAATACCAAAACTGGTGTTAAGTTCATAGCTGAACAATGTCCTCAGATTAAGAAGCATGTTGAACCAGTGAAACAAGCTCAACGTGAATCAAGTCAACCTCAGCGTCAATTTTCAAAAAGGTCAGCTGTAAACAACAACAGGTTCAAACAAAAAGGTAAATCAGCTGAACATCATGAAAATAGAAAAGGTAGATTTACTGCTGAATCTACTAAAGCTGATCAGACCAAGAACCAGAGAAACTTCAGTCATAGTAAATCCAAGAATATTAATTATTCAAAGATTCACAAAGTCAGGGGGAAAGGCAGATTATTTCTGACTGATGATGACTGGAATATCTCTGAATGCAATATTCAAACTGATGAAAACAATCATTTCAGGCAGAAAACTTATTACAAGTTTCAGTCCAAAGGTCATCAAAGGACTCATTACAGCCCTCAATATAGACCTCAGAACAAAAGAAATGATGGTTATTATTCAAGTTTCAATAATAGGAATCATCATGGAAATAAGTTTCAGTCAAAAGATCTGAGAAATCATATAAATAAGACACAATCCAAGCATAGATACTATGGGAGTGTGGCTTACATATATGAAAACAAGTGCAACAATATCAGAAGAATACCTAAAGGATATATTCCCAGAGTTGTACTGACAACTGACCCCTATGGACCCAAACAGAGTTGGGTACCTAAAAATGTTTAATTTTTATTGCAGGATGTATGGTACTTAGACAGTGGTTGCTCTAGGCACATGACAAAGAGCAAGGACTGTCTCAGTAATTTTATTGCAATGGATGGACCAAAGGTTAATTTTTGAAGTAAAGACAAACCTGGATACACCAAAGGGTATGGTACCTTGATCAGAAATGGACTCACAATCAAGAATGTATCTTATGTAGAAGGATTGCATTACAATCTGCTCAGCACCAGTCAATTCTGTGATATGGGATACAAAGTTACTTTTGACAAAGATTTCTGCATTGTCGTCAGCGAAACAGCATCTCAAGTGTTCTTAGCCGGAAGAAGAAAGGAGAATATGTATGTTGTAGATTGGACAACAGCTGTTGCGGAAACCTGCTTGCTTGTGCATACCAAATCAGAAATCAGTTGGTTGTGGCACAAGAAATTGATTCATCTAAACTTTGATGACATCAACACCCTTGTCAAGAAACAGCTAGTCATTGTACTACCAGAAATCTCATATAAGAAGGATAGCTTATGTGATGCTTGTCAACAAGGAAAGCAAACAAAAGCAAGTTTGAAGACTAAATCTCAGCATTCAACAACCAGAGTTCTTGAATTACTACATATGGACTTATTTGGACCTATTATACCAATCAGTATCAGTGGAAAGAAATATACATTGGTGGTAGTAGACGATTTTTCAAGATACACTTGGGTCATCTTCTTAACCAAGAAAAGTGAAACCAAGCAAAGACTTACTGAACTACTCAAGAGACTTCAGAATCAGAAAGGAGTATCAGTTATGAAGATAAGATCAGACAAAGGAATTGAATTCCTCAACAATGTGATTATTGAATATTGTGAAGAAAATGGTGTTTTACACCAACTAGCTGCTACAGCAACACCTCAACAGAATGGCGTAGCTAAAAGAAGAAACAGAACACTCAAAGAAGCAGGAAGAACGATGATCTGTGAAGCAAAGCTACCTGAAAGATATTGAGCAGAAGCAGTTAACACAGCTTTCTATACACAGAACAGAGCTCTCATGAATAAAAGGCATGAGAAAACTCCTTATGAAATTTGGAATGGAAGGAAACCAAATGTTTCTTACTTTCTTGCTTTTGGAAGCAAATGTTTCATACACAATAATGGGAAAGATCAACTTCATGTTTTTCAGCCCAAAGCTGATGAAGGAATTTTTCTAGGATATTCAAGCGTCAGCAAAGCTTTTAGAGTACTGAATAAAAGGACACTCAAGCATGAGGAATCTATACATGTAGTGTTTGATGAACCGAACTTCCCTGGAGAAACAACTAAAGACAGACCAGAACCAGTTTCTCAGTCTCAGTTACCAGTATTGCCAGAATCAGTTTGTGTTGACATTGGAAGACTACGGATTTTAGAATGTTCAGATTCAGATCAGTCTCAGTTTCCAACTGCTCAACAACCCACTCCTGAACAACATGATTCTGACTCAGTTAAAGAAATTCAAGAACCAGTTCTTGAAGAACCAGTCGAACAAAATATAGATCCTTTGATGCAAACACCTACTTATCAATGGATGAGAGATCACCCTGAAGAACAAGTTATTGGTGACACTCAGGCTTGTGTTCGAACAAGACATCAACTAGATGCAATGATTGCATGTTTTCTATCTCAATCTGAACCTAAGGAAATAGAAGATGCTTTAAAAGATCCAGACTGGATACTAGCTATACAAGAAGAATTGAATGAATTCGAAAGAAATCAAGTACAGGAATTGGTAGAAAGACCAGTTCATGTGAATGTCATTGGAACCAAATGGTTTTTCAGAAACAAACTTGATGAAGATGGGAATATCATCAGAAACAAAGCGAGACTTGTAGCTAAAGGATATTCCCAAGCAGAAGGCATAGATTTTGATGAAACTTATGCACCAGTTGCAAGATTGGAGGCAATCAGGCAATTTCTCGCCTTTGCAGCTCACAAAAGTTCAAAGTATACCAGATGGACGTTAAAAGTGCATTTTTGAATGGAATTCTTGAAGAAGAAATGTATGTTCAACAACCACATGGATTCGAAATCAAAGATCAAGCTGATAAAGTTTTCAGACTAAGGAAAGCTCTTTAAGGACTTAAACAAGTACCAAGAGCTTGGTATGAAACTCTATCTCAGTTTCTAGTGGATAATGGATTTATCAAAGGAACTATCGACAAAACATTATTCAGAATGAAGAATGAAGAGAACACTCTACTTGTTCAGATCTATGATGATGACATTATTTTTGGATCAGAAAATGAACAATTATGTGAGAAATTTGCAAGTTTAATGAAGAGAAAATTTCAAATGAGTATGATGGGAGAATCGAATTATTTTCTTGGATTACAAGTTAAACAATTTGATGATGGAATCTTCATTCACCAAACCAAGTATACAAGAGAACTTATCAAAAAGTTTGGTATGGAGAAATCAGTTGGAATTGCTACACCAATGGGGACCAACATCAGGCTAGATGAAGACAAAGAAGGCAAAGATGTTGATCAAACACTCTACAGAAGAATGATTGGAAGCTTACTCTATCTCACAGCAAGTAGGCCAGATATATCTTTTACTGTTGGTGTATGTGCAATATTTCAGTCAAAACCAAAAGAAAGCCATCTCACATTTGTAAAAAGGACCTTGAAATATCTGAAAGATACTGATGGAGTTGGAATTTGGTATTCAAAAGAAGGAGAATTCAAGCTGATATCTTACTCAGACTCAGATTATGCAGGATGCAAAGTGGACAGAAAGAGCGCCTCAAGCACATGTCAGCTACTAGGAATAGACTTGTGTCTTGGTTTAGCAAAAAGCAAAACTCTATCTCAACTTCAACAGCTGAAACAAAGTATATAGCAGCTGGAATTTGTTGTGCTCAAGTTTTATGGATTAGACAGCAATTAAGAGATTTTGGGATAGAAGAAGGAATGATTCCCATAATGTGTGATAACACAAGTGAAATTGCAATAACTGACAATCCAGTTTTACACTCAAGGACGAAAAACATTGATGTGCGTCACCACTTTATAAGAGATCATGCGGAGAAAAATGATATTACAGTTCTTTATGTACCTACTGAAGATCAGTTAGCTGATATCTTTACAAATCCATTGTACAAAGAAAGATTTGCCAAACTGAGAACTGAATTGGGGATAATCAAATTCAGTTAAGCCAGAGATTCGTCAAGGGGATTAATCTTTGTTACGTTGGGTGCGCTCACTTAACAGATTAGTCATTGACATCAACAATCTCAAACTGACCAACTAAAACTGAAAGACTTAACGGACTAAAAAACTGAACCCAGAAACAGTTTTACTCCACTCAACTTATGTCAAAGGTTGATAAGATAAAACCGACAGTGGTTATATCGCATTTAATTACGGCATTTCTTTTGTCAGAATATATTGCGTGTACACCTCATTACTGTCAGAATAGTACATGTCTTGGTTACCCAAACCATCATGGAATTTGAAAAGTTGTACCAATCAACCGCCAGTATATCGTCCCTATATATCCAACCCACGTTCACACCCTCTCAAATCAAACGTTTCAAATTCTTTTTAAACTCAATCTTTTTCTTGAAAACAAAAATTCAGATTTTTCACAATCCCTTCAAATTTCAATCTTTGTTTTCACACCCAAAAATGACCACCTCAAAGAAATCACAAGAAGAATGATTGATCACAGAGTTAGATGTGTATACTTTCGAAATTTATGAAACTATGTGCAACAACACTCTGTTAGCTAGTTATATCTGCGAGAAGATCCAGAAACAACCAGGATTAAGAAACATTCTGGAGGTTAACTTCAACGAAGAACGCGATATAGAAGGAATTTTGCAGTTTTGGGAAAATATGTGTTTGGTAAGAGACTCTTTATTCACTACAGTTCATGGAGATCGTATTGTTATCAATGAACGAGTCATGAAGTCACTATTTGGTTTCACAAATTCATCTGTGACATCAATAGATTTGACTTTGCTACCATTGAAAAAGGACGCCTTTCTTAGGCAGATTACATTATCTAAAGAACCAGTAGAAATTGGTATTCATGTTGATAAACTCAAGCCAGAGTTAGGATATCTCAGCCGATGGCTCAGCAAACATGTTATTGGAAAATCCAAAGGAATCAGTACACTATCCGAAGACAATGTTTATCTGATGAACATAATTTGGGGCGAAATAAAATTCAATTGGGCCGGTTATGTCGTCAATCAGATAAAGAAGCAACACTTAGCTGAATTAGAAAGTGTACAAAGAGCTCAAGATGAAGGTCAAGCAACTATTGTCAGATTCTGACTGAAGAAAACACTCAGTGGAATCATTCAATTTTATCTGGAGAAACTCAAGGAAGGGAAGAAAGCAAGACAAACTGTAGCTACAGAGGAAAACGCAGCAGCAGCTACAAGAACAACTTCCCAACCTAAAGCCAGATAGAAAACTGTGTCTCAGCAGGAAGCTGAACACAAAGGAATCAAGCGGAAGGCTGATTCAGCAAAAGAGATATCAGTTGTAAAATGTTTGTACCCAGGAAGTTCAAAGAAAGAACCAACTGAGGGGGAACAACAACTGACAACTGAAATTACAAAGGAAAATATCACTGCTGATTGTACTTCTCAGTTACAACAACAATCAGTTCAGCAACAATCAGCAGATCAAGCCCCAGTTTTTGAAGCTGATAGAATTATCAAGCTAATGAAGATGAAACTCAAACCAGAAGATTCTCGTGATGCTACTTTACAATCTGAAGAAAAGTTACTCTTGAAGGAATTGGAAATTAGAGGTCTATATACTCTGTTTCCTATGACAGAGTTTCTTGCAAATTGCGTCAATAGATTCACTGAACTAGCTCAACGAAGAGAATCAACCACATCTTCTATTCCCGATGATATTTCAAAGAAGAGGGATGATGATGAAGATGATAATTCAAGGAAAGAAGCTGATTTGCAGCCAGAAACTCAACCTCAACCTCTAGCTACGCAAACTGTAACTCAGCAAGAAGATTTGCCAGTTGGAAATCAGACAACTGACGATCAGCAAGCAGCTGATGGAATTAATAGTCAACTTATGATCATTGAAGATATCCCTCAGTCTAAGGATCAAACTGAAGCCACATATGATCCTTCTGATATCCTGACAAAGGACGAATTGGCCAAAGTTCATGAGAACTTGAAGATTGTGCTCAGTCAAAGGGATGCACACAATGGCCTTCTATCAAATATCTCTGGATATCTAGATTATAGAACCAAAACAGATATCTCAGTTCATGCAAGACTAGAGATGATCCATAAGTCAAGTTCCAGTTCTGCTTCAGAAATTTTGGTACTTAAACAGAAACTTAAAGACTCAACCGCAGTAGATAGGGAAACACATGCACAGACTCACTGGCATATGAATCAGCACATCTACGGGTTAGAGAATCAACTCAAAGAAGTACTTGCTTCTCAGCAACGTATCTCAGCCGATCAACAGGCAACCCATGCTTTGGTAGATCAATTGTATGATGCCAAAAAGGGGGAAGCTAAAGAAGAAAAGCTGAAATTGCTCAAAGAAAAGAAGCAATTCAAAGATGAATTGGAAAGATATAAATCAGATCCAAAGTTCTTAAAGAAAGAGTTAACTGACGAGCAGCTCATTCAGAAATAGAGTCAACCCGAAGATCGGAGAGCTACTCTTACAAAGGATCTGTGGTTAAAGTTTGTCAAAGATCATAATCCTATCAAAGCCAAGTACAAGGATAAGACTATTGAAGAATCCTTGAACTACTTCTTATCTGATGAACTCTACAATCAGAACATGGCGCAATATAAGAAGATCAAGAAGATTGAAGACAAACTGAAGATTAAAGACAAAGTTGAACAAATGAAAGCTGATGTAGCTGAATTTGAAAAATACTACTTAAATGAATCAGCTTTACCAAAGTTAATTTTATGGAGAGAATGAAGTCAAGTAGACTACAACAAGACCTTTTCTAAGGAAGATTCAAGACTAGAACATGATTTTCGTCTACATGACAAAGAGATGAAGTATATCTCAATTACACAAAAAGCACATAAAGGAACCTAGTCTTTAGTCAAATTTATTTGAACAAAATGTAACTATTCCAGTTTTTACGTATTCTAATGAAATCCAGTTTTCCAGTTTTACATTGTTTTGATCTTTAAGCTTTTCTTTTAGGGAGAGTTTTGGCATCATCAAAAAGGGGAAAATTGTTGGAAATAAAATTTATGTTTTGATGATAATTCATCATATTTACTCAGAATATAATCTTAACCTCATTGATGAAGTGCTGAAGCTAGTTGTTATAGTGAAAAGCTAAAAGATGTCTAGAATTAAATGTATAGGTTTTACTAGAGTCTGATATTTGTATAGGTTACATCAGACAAGCACTGTAATAGATAGTGTGTCGTGAAACTGAAAACTAGAAATCGTTAAGATAAACAAACTGACTCAGAATACACCAGTATGGAACTGAAGTAGATAAGTTCGCTAAGGGACACAAACTCGGATGGCTTATCTAGAATATTGAAGAACTGAGGGTCACAGACTCAGTTATAGAAGATTGAAGAACTGAGGGTTCAAACTCAGTTATGATGATTACAAGTCGAGACTATAAAGTTAGACTTCAGGCAAGTTTGTGGTGACCTGAACTGACTTTATGGATCTTGTATGAAGACCTAAGAATCATAAGGACAAGGAGTTCTTAGAAGAAAATTGTTTATGGTGTACTCTGATTAAGTCAATTATAATCAGATATAAACTAGAGTACTGATATTTGAAGAAGAGTAAAATCTCAGTTAATGCTCCAAGTCAGTCAAGAAACTGACAACTGATGAATACAGTATAAAACTGTTCAGTAAACTCAGTTTTATATGTCAGCCATCCAGCAAACTGATAGTACAGTCGAACGGTTTAAAGGAAGCAATATTATTGGTTGAAATATTGACAAATCAGAACGGTCAGAAAATATAGCCGTTACAAGATAGACGTTGATACAATTCAAATTCATGGAAGATGAACGTTGGACCTCACACTATAAATAGAGGACTTAGCACCAAGGAATATATACGAAGATTTTAACAGAATTATCAAGATCAACAAGCATTTTGTGCACTAGTCTTAATTATTCGAATTGCTATCATATCTGCGCTATAACAAGATCATATCAAGAATTTCTTCAAGTGTTCAACCTACACAGAATTTATCCAGATTCAGACACTTTGAAGAAACACAAACAAGAATCAATTTATTAATTCTCAGGCCAACTTTGATTCTACATCAAAGGTTTAGACTGTGAAGCAAACCGGGAAGGTTCTGCCAAGGACAGTTGTTAAAAGCAGTCGGGTAGACTGTGTTTGTGGTGGTAGCTGGTGAAGAGGCATACGTAACCCTTCAAGGACCAGTGGTCAAGCAATTGAAGAGTAGCAATTCTACCTGTTCTACAACTTTTTAGATAGTGAAGCTAGGGATTAGCCAAGGACTATTGTTTAGGACTTTTTGTAACAGTTCACCTCAAGGAGTTCTAGTGGAATTTTCCTCCGCACCACAGGGGAAGAGAGGACTGATAGGATTACACCACCTGGAACCTCTATAATTCTTGTTTATTTACTTTACTCATTTATTTATTTACCTAGCATCTTTCTACCGCATTCTGATAATTGATTGTTATACAACTCACTGTTCACAGACTGACATTCACCAGAATTTAGTTTAACACACTCAGCTTTCACATAGAATAACAAGAGCAAGAAAAAGGCTAGAACTATATCCGCTGCCGGTTGATTCAGTTTTTGCTTAAGTCAGTTTGACTTAAACTCAGCTTAGTCAACTTAACTCCACACAAGTTTTAATTGAATCTTAATTTGTTTTAAATCCAGTTTTTGGGGACAAGTTTATTCACCCCCCATCTAAACTTGTGTTATCCTTTCCAAGGGACCAACACATTGTGTACAAAGGAAAAACAGTACACGCCATGTAAGAAGCAAACGTATCTACACAAATTGAAAGAGGCAAAAAAAAATGGCCTACCCAAAAGTAGACAAAAGTATAAGTTGAGTGCAGAAATTAAAAAAACGGAAGAAAAAGAAACAACAAAGAAACAAGTCATTGCCCCCCGGGCTTAGTAATGTCCAAAATAACCAAAGGGAAAGTGCAAAAGTGACAAAACATGTTCTCCAAAAACGCAATAAAACCAGCAATTGTTTTCAACCTACTCTTCATCTGTCTCAGAATCACGTATTTCTGCTCCATGCCCCTGTTGAGTGCCGAAGTCCTCACCAAAATAAACGTCGGTGTCTATTCCCAAATCTGATCCCAATGTAGCCGCCAAACCAAAATCATCAAAACCACCCCTACTTGAACTAGCACCGCCAACACCACCTCCAAAGGCACCACCACTCGAACCACCAACATCACCAAACGCTCCCCCACTCGACTCACCACCTTGGTTAGGCTCCCCACCCTCAAAAGGTTGGTCAAAGTCCCCAAAGCTCTGATGTGAATAGCCCGGGACAAAATCTTGGACGAAATGAGGGTATTGATACGGACTTTGGGAGGCATTTTGGAGGTGCGAAGTAGGTATGTTATTCTGTTTTGCAACCGCATCACTGATGGTGTGTAATGACAACATGGCTAGACGGTTGTCATTAAACCAATCACGTTGAGCTCCTAGGGTGGCAAAGGTGACTTGCTCTAGAACAGAACGGGCGGCCCTAGTTGGTTGGCGGGGTGGTTGAGGTTGGTGTTGGACTCCATGCCTTGCTAGAGAGGACTTCTCGACAATGGGCAGGAATTTCCTACGAATCAACACATCACCAAGCAAGTTGTCCAGCCCTAAAGAAAAAGTCATATCCGTGAATAACCGGGGGAAAATCATGTTGGGAGTTTGCTTCCCGATATACGAGGATAGCTAATCCCTAATGATTTGTGCCGCATCAACTGGGATATTATGAAGGATGGCAAATACAATCTTAAGAGTCTCGGAACTGATTGTGGTGGATTGAGAAGTAGGATAAAGGCGGTTGGTGACAAATTTGACGACAAGCTTCTCGGGTGAATTCCACTCAGATGTATTAATGGCATGACGAGGGTTTTGTTTACTCGAGATCCACTCACAGTTGGGACAGACATCTGTTCGTATCATTTCAAGGACATCAACCGGGGGTTGTTGTTGGGATAGCCTAGCTAAGAATTGGGTGTACCCATCATCAAAGGCGACACTCGGAAGGCGGAAGTGGCAAGCTATTCCTTCACGACTAATGTTCAATCTCTGACCCCTCAACAAAATGTAGTTCGCAGCCGCCCCTACGGCCTTAGCATTGGAATCAAATTCCTTAACCATGGATAAATTTATGGGTTCGGGCCTAACTGTAAGAAGATTCCCCCACCCTCGGTTTTGCATGTTAAGCCTGAAAGTCTCATTCACATCACCCCTACTTATCTCTCGCTCAATAAGCGCAGTCTTGGATCTGAATTTACCATTGAAGAATCCTAGGGCTTTGTCATCTATGAACCGGTTCACCTCATCTATGTTACGCGGCTGCCTAGGCGGTTCGGCTCGTTGCTCTCCCGTAGGATTGTCCTCAGGCAACTCAACACGTGCCACAGGTTGAGCCTCACTAGATGGTTCAGCTACACCGTGGCTGCCACCATCACCTCTACCACTACCTCTCCTACGACCACCACCACCACTACCTCGCCTACTACCGGACACATAGGGGTTCTTCCTTTTCGTATTAGCACCTGTCATTATTTCTATACAAAATACCACCCAACACCCAAAAGCAATCAAAAATAGTTACAATTTCCCAAAAAGGAAAAACTAGAAAGCAACAACAAACAACTAAATTATGGAAATTTAAATTTCGAAATTAAGGAGCCACCCTTACCAAAATTAAGTGCTCACCGGAATCGATGAACGTCACCGGAAAAGCTTGACAAAAACTGTCCAACAATTCGCCCCAAACTGGCCTTCAAATTGAGTGGGTTGGTGATGATTTTAAGAGGACTTGAAAGAGGTGATGAGTAGGGGTAATTTGGAGGAATAAAATTTGAGGTTTGTGTGGATGGTGATGATTTTTGGAAGAAATACGGGGGTGAAAACGGGGGAGGGCCGGCTGGGGTTTTGAATTTGTGAAGAATGAGGAAGGAAGAAGAGAAAGAGGAAGAAAAACGATTTTTTTTAAAGAGCTAGGTGTGCGCCTAAGGAATGCTAGGCGCACGCCTAGCATACGAAACGGATACCCAAAATTCCAAATTCACGTACTGAAACTTTGCTCAAAAAATGTCCCTTAGGCGTGCGCCTAAGGTATGCTAGGCGCACGCCTAGCATCAAAAAAACAAGGTGTTCGAAAATTGGTTTTTCGAGGTACTTTGACTTTGAGAGACTTCCCCGAAATTCCCAAAACTTCAAATAAACATGGGTTGCCTCCCATGAAGCGCTGTTGTTTAACGTCGTCAGCTCGACATGATGATTTGATAGAAAGAAAGATGAAGATGGATTAAACGAACGTCAAAGGAAATTTATTCGTTGACGTTAGGCGAGAAAATTTGGATTATTAGAGGGGTTGGCATCAAGAAAAGAGATTACTTCTGAAAAGAGGAATCATCTACATGACTCACAATCCTCGGGGCAAGGAGGAGGATCTTCCAAATTCATGAGCACGAGATTTGCGTCGAAGTAAGATTTTTCATATTTTTTCAGCCGAAGGGCGAAACATCCCCTTGGCGTCATGAGTTAATTCAACAGGTCCAGACGGAAAAACTTTGGAAACCCTATAAGGCCCGGTCCACCGAGACTTCAACTACCTTGAAAGAAGTGCAAATGAGTGTTGTAAAGCAAGACCTCGTCTCCCTCTTTGAATTCATGCTTTTTGATCTTAGCGTCATGGAGAAGCTTCGTCTTCTCTTTATAAGTACGAGCACACTAATAAGATTGCAATCAAAACTCATCGAGCTCGGCCAACTGCGACGACCATTTCTCACCTACGGCTGTCTCATCAAAATTTAAGAACCGAGTTGCCCAGAAGGCTCGATGTTCTAACTCGACAGGTAAGTGACAGGCCTTACCAAACACCAACTAATACGGGGACATTCCTATCAGGGTCATAAAAGCGGTCCGATGCGCCCAAACTGCGTCATCAAGCTTTTCAGCCCAGTTTTTCCTATTCGAGTCCACAGTTTTCTCGAGAATTCGTTTAATACCCCTATTCGAAACCTCGACCTGCCCACTCGTTTTGGGGGTGATACGCGGTTCCCAACTTGTGTCGAACCCCGTATTTGGTCAGAAGCTTATTGAACAGCCGATTTTGAAAGTGACTGCCATTGTCACTAATCATAGGTCGAGGAACTCCGAATCTCACGAAAATGTACTTTTTCAAGAACCGGATGACTACGTTACGGTCATTTGAAGGAGAACCCATTGCTTCGACCCACTTTGAGACATAATCAACCACGACTAGAATGTACTTGTTATTGTAGAAAGATGGGAATGGTCCCATGAAGTCAATTCCCCACACATCGAAAATTTCACACTCGAGAATCGGCTGCATAGGCATTTCAAACTGTCTCGAGTTTCTCCCCGATCTTTGACATGCATCACACACACTCACGTACTTGTGTGAATCACAGAAGATTGAGGGCCAATAAAGACCACTCTGGAGAACTTTCAAAGTTGTTCGGTGTCCGGAGAAATGGCCACCGGCTTCCTTGTCGTGACAAAACGACAGAATGCTTGGTATCTCTCCATCATGAGCACATCTACGAATTATACCGTCAGAACATCTACAAAATAGATACGGGTCATCCCAGTAGTAATACTTCAGGTCACTAAAGAATTTCTTACGTTGTTGGTTGGTCAGGTCGGGTTTTAAATACTCACGCACAAGATAATTCACAAAAGAAGCATACCAAGGGTTACCGTACTTTCCGGGCATTAGGGGGCTCACACTCATTTCCGGAATAGCTGCATCGATAGCAAACAACTGTTCATCTGGAAACTCGTCCTCTATTGCTCTTTCTCGTGTAATTACATCAGGGGTTAGTTGCAAGCGGCTGAGGTGGTCTGCAACCACATTCTCACAGCCCTTACGGTCTCTAATCACCACGTCGAACTCTTGGAGTAAAAGTACCCATCTCAAGATTCGAGGTTTCGCATCTTTCTTACTCATAAGATATTTCAGTGTAGCGTGGTCAGTGTGAACTACAACCTTCGAACCAATCAAATATGAACAAAATTTATCAAAGGCGTAAACTACCGCTAGCAATTATTTCTCAGTGGTCGCGTAATTTGTTTGAGCCGAATTCAAAGTATGGCTCGCATAGTAGATAGGCTTAAACAGTTTATCGCGTTTCTGGCCCAATACGGCCCCAACTGCCATATCACTAGCGTCACACATGACTTCGAATTCTTGACTCCAATCCGGTGCTATCAAAATTGGAGCAGTCACCAACAAATGTTTAATGTCTAGGAAGGCATCTAAAAAAGTATCATCAAACACAAAGGGCACATCTTTCGAAAGTAAATGCGTAAGAGATTTAACACGTTTCGAAAAATCCAGTATAAACCGTCTATAGAAACCTGCGTGTCCTAAGAAACCTCTAAGCGTTTTCAAATTCGTAGGAGGCGGTAATCGCTCTATAGCCTCAACTTTAGTTCGGTCTACCTCAATACCTCTCCTTGATATCTTATGTCCTAACACGATACCTTCCTCTACCATAAAGTGACATTTCTCCCAATTTAACATGAGGTTAGTGTCCTCACAACGTTGCAACACTTTGTCAAGATTATCTAAACAGTCATCGAAGGAATCACCAAAGACACTGAAATCATCCATGAATACTTCTAAAATTTTTTCAATCATATCAAAAAATATGGAAGTCATGCAACGTTGGAATGTCGCCGGGGCATTGCATAACCCAAACGGCATTCGAGTGTAAGCAAAAGTGCCATACGGGCACGTAAAACTGGTCTTTTCTTGGTCTTTAGGGTCAATTATAATATGATAATATCCACTAAAGCCATCTAGAAAATAGTAATAAGCATGCCCACTCAAACTCTCCAACATTTGATCAATGAAAGGTAAAGGGAAGTGATCCTTACGTGTAGCATCATTTAGCTTCCGGTAGTCTATGCACACGCGGTATCCGGTAACTAGTCAAGTGGGTATGAGCTCATTATGTTCATTGGCTTGCACCGTCATTCCTCCTTTCTTGGGTACGACCTACGTCGGGCTAACCCACACACTGTCACTTATAGCATAAATGATGCCCATCTCAAGCATCTTGATCACATCCTTTTTTACAACCTCTTGCATGTGAGGATTCAACCTTCTTTGGGATTGCCTTACCGGTTTCATGCCCTCATCGAGAATGATTTTATGTTTGCAAAGCTCTGGGCTTATTCCTTGTATATCCGCCATTTTCCACCCAAAAGCACACTTATGACTTCTCAAAACACGCAATAACTTTTCTTTCTGCAGATTAGTTAAAATAGAAGAAATAATTAACGGGAGTAAATCAGTTTCGAGAAAAGCATACTTAAGGTGAGCCGGAAGTTCTTTCAACTCAAGGTTCCGGGGCGGATCTTCTATGGAAGGCTTCGCTTTTTCATCACTTAGTTCAAGTTCCAAAAACTTGTGCCATTTTGCATCCACAAATTCGGTGATTTTGAGCTCACCGGCGGCTTCTGTCAACTCCTCTTTTTCATCATCAATCGAGCTTGACTTTACCAAACATTCCTCCATGGATTCATCCTCCTTGTAGCCCTGCGTGTTAGCATTTTCAACAACAAGAGGGATAATAGTATCCAAAAAATTTCTTTCGTTTTCATCATACCGGTGCTTCATGGACTTGAAAACATTAATGGTAACACTTTCCTGATCTACCCATAATACAATCTCGCCTTTCTGGATGTCTATCATTTCCCTCCCGGTTGCTAAGAAGGGTCTTCCTAACAATAGGGGTGTCCGACTGTCGGCTTCCATTTCTAAAACCACAAAGTCCGCAGGAAAAACGAACTTGTCCACTCGCACTAGCACATCCTCGGCTACTCCTAACGGTTTCCTTAAAGACATATCGGCCATTTGCAAGGTCATAGCAGTTTTGGTAAGCTTACCTAATCCTAATTCCTCATAAATGTGGCGGGGCATCAAACTCACACTCGCACCTAAGTCACACATGACATTCGGGTATGTCTTAGAGCCTATGGTACAATGTATTGAAATACTTCCCGGATCTTTAAGTTTCTGGGGTAACTTATTCTGGAATACGGCGGAACAGTTCTCATTTAAACACGTAACTTCCTCCATTTTTGCTTTTTTAGATAATATCCCTTTCAGAAATTTCACATACGAAGGCATATTTGTAATCGCGTCAACAAATGGGATATTGATCTCTACTCTACATAAAATGTCGAGGAATCTATTTTGACTCTTTGATAAGATGCTCTTCCTAGGACCTCTCGGGGGATAGGGTAACGAATTAAAATCAAAGAAGTAGGTGTAAAATCCATACCTTGTTTACCTTTGTCGCGTGCTTTGCTTAGTTGTGCCTGCTTGCTTGACTCGGCATCCTTCTTCATGGGATTTGGAATCTCCACGACCTCATCACAATCGTCATCATTATCCACCGGTTCGAGCTTTACCTTTACCAATTCAGAATTGACCCCGCCGTTCTCATTCTCATCATCATTCACCGGTGCTTTCTTCTTCTCATCTCGAGCTATCTCCACATCAAATCCAACTTTCTTACCACTCTAAGTATAGATCGCATTAATTGGGTTAGCTGGCCCAAGACTTCTCCCGATACCAAGATCATCATCCTCAACCACAGTTTCTTCAATCGACACTGCATTGACCCCCCTCGAATTCCTAACCGTATTACTCGGTAGGCCCCCCGTTGGAGAGGTGTTCGATTTTTCCAAAATCTGGCCAACTTGATGTTCCAAATTTCGTATAGCCGCTTGTATCGAAGTTATGATATTTTGAAACTCTTTACCCAATTGTTCAATGGTTTGTTCGAGAGTCATCTTCGGTGGTTGTTGTTGATTTTGATTGTCGGTTCTCCCCGGAGCATTCGGATGTTGATAAAATTTGGCCTTTGATTTGAGGGACCGACTTGTTGTTGATGTTGTTGATAATTCTGATTAGAAGGCCTAGCTTGATTCGGATTCCGGTTCCAATTCTGATTTTGTTGCCACAGATTCGGTTGCCATCGCCAATTCTGATTCTGAACATAATTAACATCATACGTAGGGTTAACCGGCAACATATTTGGACTCACCGGTGGCATCGCCCATGGATTCATAGCCATTTGTTTCATATAAGCTTGATTCATTTGATCCGCAAACATCTGACTTAACTGTTCCAGACTCAACATCGGTTGAATTGGTGCTTCTCCCACACTCACTTGATTAATTTTAGCTCTAGGTAATAACTGCTATGGAGTCGCATCGATGAACATTTATTTGCCGCTCGTTGATCGAGAATCACCTCACGTAACTGTTTCTCCAACATCGTCACTTTGTTGGATAACTTGTTGTCCTCGTCTTGCATTGACTGGTCGTAGCCACTGACTTTCACCTCTTTCTCAGAATTGCTCCCCTTTTGACGCTCTTTAGGTTTAATAGAATTCCATTGTCGGTTATTCTCGGCTATCCTTTCAATCATAGCTAACGCAATATCCGGCTCTAAACTCATAAGATCTCCTCCACTTGTAGAATTTAATGATCTTCTAGATTCTTTATCCGCCCCTCGGTAAAATATGTGCATTTGATTCTAAATTTCAAAACCGTGTTGCGGACATTTCCTCAACATTGCCTTGTACCGGTCCCAAGCCTCGTGTAATTCCTCAGAAGCCCACTGTTCAAAAGTCGAGATGTCTGCCCTCATATCCAAAGTTCATCCCAGAGGGAAGTATTTTGATAGAAAAGTTCTTGTTACCTCATCCCAAGTGTGTAAGGAATCATAAGGTAAAGATTCGTACCACTCAATAGCGTATTCCTTCAAGACATGTGGAAACAATATAAACCGAATCGCCTCTTCTGAAACACCGTTAATCTTAACTATCTTACATACTTGCATAAAGTGATTTAAAAACTTGTTTGGATCCTCCTCGGGTTTTCCTCTAAACTGAGCGATCTCTTGTAGCAGATTCCAAACATGACCTTTGATTTCCATGTTGTTGGCCTGAATTGGTGGGATACGAATAGGGGCATGCCCTTCACCAACAGTGGGTGTAACATAATCCCTCAATGTTCTACCAGGGGCTCTCACCATAGCTTGATTAATCGGGGGTCGGAATACCGGTGCCTGATAAGGCTGTGCATTCTGAGCGGCTTGTTGCACCAGAACTGGTATTGGTTGCAGGATTGGCACATTAGGTTGTTGATACGGATTCTGATACTGCCCCATCATCGGTTTCATAAGAATAGGGTTATACTGAGCAGCCATCGGATTGTATTGATTCACTATCGGGTTCATCTGAGCCATTTGCAACATCATTTGTTGATACTGTTGCATGACTTGGTTCGGATCAACCTGAGGTGCGGGCTGTTGGACAAAAGCATTCGGATTCAAATTCGCCCCTTGAAACTGGGGCTGCTATTGAACAATCTGAGGTGGAGGCTCCCTTTGATTCTGTTCTTGCCTCGGGTTTAAAATAGGTTCCCGAATGTGAAGTCCAACTCCCCCCCTCAACCGGAGGACTCGATTCACCACGCTGTTCTATAGACTCAACTTCCTCAACATGATGCTCGTGTATTGCTCTCCCAGTTGGAGATCCTTGAATGCTGCCTATAGGCGTATTCGTAGCCATTGAGGATTCAACTTCCGGGTTAGATGACTCGGCTTGTTGAGCTGCTCGACGATCAATCGTCCTATTTCTCAAAGCCAATTGTCGACGGAAGTAAAGTTCGATTTCTGGATTATATTCAACTAATTCCTCGTTGCTACTACGGGTCATACACTGCACAAACAATGAAACAACAACAAACAATTAAAAAGAAACAACGACCAAAACCTGAAGATTTAACCAACTTACAAGATATTAACTCTATTCCCCGGCAACGGCGCCAGAAAACTTGATGGTCGTTTTATAGTATACCAACTTTGACCGGCAGAGTACCGAATCAGTTGTAGTATAAAACTAGCGAGCAAGGTCGTAATCTGATATACCCAAATCGGATTGGGGTCCTGTTCATCTAAATTGGGCCAATTATCATAGCCCATTAACATAGATATTGGGCCTCTATTTTCTCTATCCGATGTCCACTAACCGGGGTCTGCCCGCCAAACAGTAAGATGGAGCCTGTCCGCTAGTCATAAACCGGACTTCTCCTCTCCGCGTGATTTCTACCCATATGGTCAAGATGATTCCAAGACAAGGCACGATTGAGTCTGCTGTTCACCGTACCTATCAATCCAGCTGGCCAATCCAGCTGGCCCATCTTGACAGCTGGCTAGGACACTTGTATTGCATGCATATTTACTTAATTGTCTTGTCGATGAACAGTAAACCGACCTAGTATTTAGCCTATAAATATGGGATCACAATGTAATAGAAATCTAATCTCTAATCCAAGATCTAATACAAGCAGATACACTCTGCCAATTTGTCGACTCACTCACTTGTTCTTCACAAACACCTTTCCGCCACCCATGTTCTTGTCCACCACCATGCTCTCGCCGGAGAAGTCACACTTAATAAGCCACATATCCATAAGATAAACACTGTTACCGCAAATCTGGTGTTCAGCGCAACATCAGTTGGCTCCGTAACCAGGAAAATCATCATCATTCAGCTATTGGAGATCACTTGCTCCACCACAAAGATGATTTCACGGTGTCTCAGGCGAGGTTACCATCACCTTCAGTCCATCGGTCACCAAAGTTTTGATCTTCTGGGATAATCCAGCCCAGGAACCGCTACTCTCCTCATCTCAGCAACATACACAGAGAAAAGATCATCAAGTTCATTGCAAACTCATGCTTGAGTCCATCTTTAATACCCAGGTTGGTTTATACACCTTTTTGTCGGTTTCAGATCTTCAAGTAATAAGAAAGTTTGGTCATTTAGCTGCAAACCGCCTGGAAAACACAACACTTTTCACCTTAATATTTTGAGCCGGAAATATCTAAAACCTATAGCCAAAATATCTCTAGAAAAATACCCACATAATACCACAAACCATGGCTGGCGGGAAAAACCTAAACCCAGCAACACCGACTAAGGCAGTCAATCAAGGCCCACCACGTGGAGCGAGCACGCTGCGTGGAGAGGCTAGTAGGAGGGTTATGTCTGATGGGGCAGATGCCAGACTTGCCCTCACAACCGACATGCGGGCATACATTCGGGAAAGAACCAGAGCTCGCAAAATACATGAGGAGGCAATTAGAAAGAATAAAGGAAAAGGGGTCGATAAGACTTCTGACCCAAACAACGAACAAGAGGCTGTTTCAGCAGGGGAGGCGTCCCCACAGCAAGACTCGTATAAGACCGCTCTACAAGCACACATGGAATATGTAGAGGAAATGAGAGTAGGAAATGCTCTACTGATTGCTGAGGGACTACCACCCCAACCTATCTGCAAATTCAATCCTCCTCAACCCGCACAAACAGAGCTGCAGCCCACCTTTATTCCCCCAAAAACAGTTCAACCCCAACGGTCGGAAATGGAAGGAAGCAGCCATGCATCCTCACTTCCAAGGGGAGACAGAAAATCAGCACTTTGTCGGTTGGGGCCCGTGGTCGACGATCGCGGTGCAGCCCCAGGCCGACCAAGGAATCCTCAACAGGTCCGTACTCGCACAGAAGGACATGAGGACTCGCAGGATCAAGGAGGGCATCTTGCGTTCCCGCCTCTTCCCCCTAATCAAGTGGAAATGGGCATAATGAAAAAATAGATAGAGGAGCTGCAGAAGAGTACGAAGGGTGTTAAAGTAGTTCCGACATGGGGAACAAGTGTGCTTCATCCCAGTATACTAAAAGCGGCGCCAAGAGGGGGAACTCACTACCCCAATTTCATTAACTACCATGGAGCTACAGATCCTCTGGATTGGCTATCCGCCTTTCAAAGCAGTATCAGCTTATGTACATCTAGCGACGAGGCCTGGTGTATAGCATTTGTGGGGTCGATGCAAGACAGGGCAGCATCATGGATCCGCAGCCTTCCTCCGGGTTCGATTCTATCATGGGATGATTTGATCAACAAATTTATAGCAGAATTCAGGTCAGTAGGAGGACCTAAAAAGACACACATCGACCTGCATGAGGTCCGACAAGGAGGGAATGAGGGTACTTGCAGCTACTATGAGCGGTTTTACAAGGTGTATGAGCTAACAAGGGGTTTAGCGGACAACGTCGTTATGAGCAGTTTTGAGACAGGACTGAAACCGGGGTACTTGAAATCTTATTTTGCTTTATCCCCGCCAGCGAACTTACAAGAAATGTTGAGCTCGACCAGAAAGTGTTAGGTGTGATGCCCGAAAGACAATTTTTGTAATTGTTTTATTTAATAAATGAAATGATATTATTATTCATATTTATTATTCTCATATTCACCGATGTGACAATAGTATTTACACTATAGAAAACCCTAAAGTATATCGTTTATGTAGTCACTTAACTCAGTGTATGGTATATACACGGGAGGATTGAGTTAGGGAAGATGTACTTAAAATACAATTAGCCCGTAGTGAAGTTAATCGAGAGTATCGGGTCTCTCATTTAACGTGCTATTAATGCGCCCAGAACACAATAGGTGTGATTGTCTTATCCGGACTTTCGGTTAAGAGAACCTAGTGGGGCATTTGTATATGATAGATATATCATATAGGGCTGGACCGATTTGATTAGAGTTCACGATATAATTCCGTAATCGAGAAGTCTTATCGAATCAATGGATGATCATATTTATGAATATATCTTAATCCTGAGGTGATCACAGTCAATTGCTTGAATCAGTATGAGGTTTGACTTGACGGTTAAGGATTACACTGAGTCTGTGGTCTGAATTACCCCATCTTGGCATTGTACTGGATTGAGTGAGTAGTCTGTGTTATCACAGATACGGAATCCATTCCTTCCATTTATGGAAGTAGATAGACAGTTCCCTTATTTGTTAATCCTAGAAACTGATCGATCGCGCGAGTTCATATTACACTGATTAGCTACCAGTGAGTTGTATGAATTAATTGATCACTAGGGGGTTAATGGTAAATAAGGACAAGAGGTTCTAGAAAGGGTTAACGGTAACTTCTCGATTTAGAATGAACAGTCTATGGAGGATTAATCCATATGTAATGATTATATCAATCGACGCTTATTATCATTCTCGTGAGGAGATAAATATAATCTTATAATCGGAGGAGTGCAGTCACGGGATTATGGTGGCATATTCCTGTGATTGATTTATCGAATATAATTATTCTGTTCGTAAGATAATTATTTATTTGATTTATCGGAGCCACTGATTATTAGTCCATGGTCCCCGACGTGCCTCCTATATAGCATAGCTATTCTCGGACGTCGAATCCTAATAATATTAATTTAGTTCTTATTGGAATTTAATTAAAACGATATGTGAATTAATTGTTTAGTGAACTATTAAATTAGTTGGGCTAAATAATTAAATATGTGAAAAAAGCATTTTTTTCATAATCTTGGCCCAATTTGGTGTGTTGGTCGAAATCATAGTGACTAGGTCACAAGAGGCAATTTTCGGCCATGGCATTATTTAATGAGCAAGGAATTAGTTTTCTTGTGGATTAATAAGACATGTGCATAAATTATTTATTGGATAAATATTTATGGTAAGAAATAAAGATAAATATTATTCTAGATTTGTTCTAGAATATTATGGGAATATTTTTATTTATTGGATTTATTTATTTGCATAATAAAATCCTTGGAGGACAATGATTACTCTTCTATATAAAGAGAGTTCTCCCAACTCATACACACAAGATAATTTCGACTTCTCCTCGTAGAGAGAAGAAGTGAAAAATTCGGCCAAGGGGATAAAGAGGAAAATCTTGGAGATTTTTCCGGGTAGCATATCAGAAGGATTCGAGACGAGGATTTCCTTCCACCGGGAGTTGCTTGAATCATACGTACGGAAGATCGTGGTGCTATTCACATCTTTCTTTTGTGTTTCCCTATTGGGGTTCTTCTACTTGGATTTTGAGATCCAAGAGGTATGTTCTACAACCCCCTTGTAGAGTAGATCTAGTTATTTTATTACGTGTAATTTATAGATCTAGATCCTTAAATCGCTTCCGTTGCGGATGGTATTACTAACAGTGGTATCAGAGCAGGTTGATTTATATTTATACGTATAAAATATTAGATCTAGGAGTGGAAAACATGTAGATTTTTTGTCCCAATTTTTTATATGGACCGATGCATATGTTATTTTTTTATGTTATGAATGTCTTGGTTGAAGAGATGAATTGGGGTTGGTACTGTTTACTCGTTAGATATATTTTGTAGCTCCTTTGTTTAGTAACAATTGAGCATATGAATTGTATTTTTATGTCAATTTTCGAAATTTATGTAAAAGTGGCATCTTTTATTGTAATTTTGATGTTCCGGGCTCGAAAAGATGAAGATCTTGAAGAAATTATGAAGATCAAGGCGAAACACAAGGTATGAATAAGGAGAAACGGATCAAAACCCTATTTTTTAATAAAAATTCGCTGCTAGGGCTTTGCGGCTGTGTGTTTCTTTTTTTTTCAAACTGTTTTGATTAAATTTTTTTTTTTTGCCTTCTTAGGCATTATGATAAAAATAAAATTAAAAAAAAAAAACACACAATAATATTTTCTGGAAATATTTTGTAAACAGCCGCGAAAAAAAAGGGAGTTTTTTTTAAGGGGTTTTATTTTATAATAAATTGGATTTATTTAACCATAAAATCCTTTCCCCTCTCGGGTGTTCGTGGTTCGTGATCCGACGGTTCGAGTTCAAGATTCGAAAATCAAGACTCGAAGACATAGATTATGTAATTTACTGCTTTCCTATGATAGATTAGATACGGGGGTACCAACAATCCATCTCGGTGTTTAAATTTTCCGCAATTTATTTTTTATGTGTTTGATCATAAAATAGATATAAAATCGGAATTGCCATGACATGCATCATATCATAAATCCACTCCTTGCATACATGTAGAATTTTAATTTTGGTAATTAAAATAGGCATGTATACAAACTCGCGTAATTAGTTGAAATTTAATTAATACGTGGTAATTAATTAATTTAGTAACTAATTAAAGATCCGAGGACGGGTTATGAAATCGTTAAGCCTTTCGGTGTGTGTTCTCGGTGAACCGCCTTAAAAGCACAAACGAGATCACGTTTTCGATTCGTAGTGTCTACGAGATTGAATGATGGTAAAAGAACAATAAATCTTGGATAAAAACGGTTCGCCTATAGGTTGGGTGGTCAACTGAGCTGGGCTCGACCGACTTAACCCTCCTAGTGTTATGTATGCACGGGGGTCCGGCAAGACTAAGCTACACCGGCGAGCGGAGGGGTGATTCCTTCTTATCTCAATTGTGCTCTATTGACCCGACTTCGCCCGACTGACACATATGTTCCAACGAATAGGACGGGTAGGCTTGCCTACGTTACCGACACCATTCGGAATCCTTGATTTGATATGATTTTATGTTAACATCAAAAAGACGTGGTTAGTTAACCCACCACCACTTCCAAAATATTGAGTGGGAGCGGGGGAGGCGACAGCCAACCCCACGGCCTCTACTATAGATACAAGTAAGTGAGAGAAGGGTGACGCCTCGAGGCGCTTTGATTTCGTCCCCCTAAGGATGGTGTTCACCCCTATCAACATTCATGGCTTGGTCTCCGAAAGGATAGGATTGCCGGGTACTCGTCGGGTCACTGACCTATCCTAAGACGGCACACTCGGGGCGTACCTAAGAGATCCGATATAGTACTGGTCACACTCATAAAGGATATTCTTGATAATATCTAGGCTAAAAAAGGAAGGTAGTTAATGAATAAAGGGATGTTCGATTCTCGTGGGATGTTCGATTCTCACAAGTTATTCATTGATGAGATTGTCTCGATTTAACCGTCATCTCTTTGACCTACCCTAAGACGGCACTGAGATGCAAGGTTAAAACCTTGGAATGGTAGAGTAGACTTACTTATAGTTTACAATTCCTAAAATAAAATAATATAGTAGTGTTAAACTTGAATTAATATATGTCATTTTATTTACAGCATTATCTCCCTTACTAAATTGCTTAAAATTTATAATTGACTAGTATTGACTTCATTAAAAAAAAGGTGGAAAGTAACTAGGACGTTGAACTAGTTAATCGATAATGCAATTATTTTTCGGAAGAGATATTTTCTCTTATGCCTTTTAAAAACCAGAGTGACATATAGGTATGTCACTAGTGTCATTCATGTCAAACGGAAGACAAACTTAGTTTGATCAAAGGTGATTTTGGACTTTGAAATTCTTCTAGTGATTTTTGAGTGTGTAGTAATTACACGAGTAATTTTCTAATTGAAAAATCGGAAAATCATGAAGTGTTACTAGTTGGACGATATTTGGAATCGATGAACTAGTGGGAGCTTTATGATTTGTTGTTTTTCTAGAACATTAGAAAAGTGTAACTGACTACACACATAACCGTTCTAATTGAAAAACCGGAAAGTCATCAAATGTCGCTAGTTGGACGATATTTGGAATCGATGAACTAGTGGGAGTTCTATGATTTGTTGTTTTTCTGGAAACATTGGAACTATGTACGAAAGATTTTCTAATCAAAAAAATCGGAAAATCATAAAATAAAACATTGCTCGTTAGACGGTATTTGGAACCGATAAACTAGTGGGAGCTTTAATGTTATGATTTGTTGTTTTTCTGGTATATTAGAAAATCCGAGAAGTCCCGATGAGTAACACTAGAAATAGACATCCCGGGGTTCAAGAGTAGTGTCTACTCACACGAACTGATAGTTCAAAACTGTTTCCATTTACGGAAAGTCAAGAATGGGAGAATATGTCTAAAAGTGTTAGTCATCTAAACTGAGAAAAATTTAAGGCTGAACCGAAAATTAATTAACTGAAAATCATAGGATAAGGACAGTGATTCTGGATCACCAACCTATGAATCCTTGGCGATTTTCTCGAGCTAA
Organism: Gentiana dahurica var. dahurica; assembly: GCA_024500145.1. Classification (NCBI taxonomy): domain Eukaryota; kingdom Viridiplantae; phylum Streptophyta; class Magnoliopsida; order Gentianales; family Gentianaceae; genus Gentiana; species Gentiana dahurica. The sequence continues at coordinate 72,842,154 of CM044906.1, forward strand.
GTTCTTTGGAAGAACAAGGTAGCGGTGCATTTAACGATTAAAAGAGTAAACAACGGGCAGTTAATTTTAGCTAGAATAGTGGGAGTGATATAAGGAAATGAATCTCGGATTCAATCCTTGGATATCGCGGGAAAATTATTTCCTGTTTAAGATTCGTTGGAACGAAAGGATTTACCTTCTATTCGATAATTTGTTTGTCGTATAGAAAGTGAATATACCATTTGTAGTACGAATCCAAGACTCGGACTTTTTGTTTGATAAAGTCAAAACCACTTAGAACTGTTGAAATATGTATATAAAACACATCTTAAGAACTATTAAAAGCAATTTGTTTCCATATTTAGATAAACGCTTCTTCATATTCCATAGTTAGTGCATAGTCCCTAAAAGACAAGACCTGAAGACTGGCTCAGGGTGATTCCTTTCTCCCAGTCTGGTTATATTGTCTCAAAGGTTCAATGACTAAGTTTCCTTTCAATCGGGAAAGGATAATGGTTATAAAGAAGTAACATAGCTTGTTCATGACGACCTTCGGGGTCTGATGAAAGACACAAGCTAGTAGGAGCTTCCAAGTAGTGACTTCTTGTCTGATAACTATTCAAACACTCCGGAAAGTTTATCCAAAATATTTTGAACTTTCTCTGTTTTCAACAGAGATAGAGTATTCTATACTCGGAATAGGCCATTCATAGTCCTCGAGACTGATGCTCAGCCTGCCTCATTGTGACAAGTTCTCACTAAGTGAGAAACCGTTAAAATTGCCTTATATAGTTTTAGATGTGCTTCAATACAATGCTTAACTCAATAAAGATATTGGAAGCGAAATAACGGTTTACATTGAAATGTAAGACCGAAAAGTCTACCTAAAATATGCTTTGGAATTTACGGATAGGTGTGGATTCGGTTCACCCCACTTCCATAAATATAAGCATTGGGAGTATGGTTTATCCATTACCCATTACGGGTTCTGCGGACTTTGTAGTCCGAGGATCGATTGACCTATGGCTCTTTTGTGAGTAGTATAGGATTCTGATAATAGAGGTTGGTTTAATAGCCATAACCCTGTGAATGGAGTTCGGTACTCAAGTTCTGTTCATGCACTTGTAGAACCACCTGAGCGTCTCAGGCCCAGTGGGAGTAATTGGATCTACACGGAAAAGAGTAGAATGAATAGGAAAGTTTATCTTTCAGAGCAAAGCCTGAGTGGTCTAGGGGTAATTCCCTAAGAAGTAGAGAGTTAATCAGACCTTGGACTCTCTTACCACTTAGTATTGCATGACTTCGTTCAAAAGCAAAAAGAAAATAGGGGTGATTCCCTGAGACTTTCTTGCCAAACAAACGGAGTCTTGATTCATTCGAAACAGAAGGGTATTGCCTTATGAACTTATGACAGGATGACTATCAAGGCTTATGTCCTTTGTGGATAAAAAGCAAACCTCTCAGTCACTGGAAGTCATATATTTCTATAATATGTGGATTTGACCAGAATATTGATAAGTCTTTTGTAGACTGGATATCAATTTTAGTACAGTAGTGAATAGATACATATATTAGTGTTTGTGAAGGATAACACTGCACCAGTTGGAATCAACATGGGTGTGTTATCTGAAGTCAGAATCTGACAATGCCACAATTCTCTGTAACAGAGATTTGGACAACATCCTAACGAGTTTGACTCGGTCGAATTCATTAGAATCAATCACTGGTTTCCCATCCATCTTATTGGTTAAGATGATACATCTGTGTATGCAACATTCAACGAGGAAGTTCTACCCTATGCCTCAGGAATGCCTCTCTAAATCTTCGGATCAAGAGAAATGGGATAGATTCTCTTTCTAGTAAGAGATGGTCAGGTTATTGAACGTCAACTTTGATCGAATCTTAGATTCGACGGTTAACAAAGCAAGTTTAGTATGTCCTTTAGTATCTTGAAGAGAACGAGGAATAATATGCGGACATATTCATGTGTGAACATGGATATGTGTGATACACTGATTTTGACTTAAAGTCAGATTGAGGATGATCGTTAAGTCGATCTCGGGCTCAGTGTTTACTCTTGTGTTGAAGATATTGCCTGGAGGAATCCAGCAACGCCAACTCGACTTTAACTAGTTGGGTGATTAGCGGCTTTTGTAGTAGCTAGAGAGGCGATATAGCTTAAGGATTTCCTTTTCATATCTGGGAGTGATTCTAGATTTGGAAGCCGATACCACATCATTGTGCACACGATGAAGGGGTAGCTTATAAGGATTTTCAAAATCACTAGAGGTCAAAAGCATATTGGGAAAGTACCACATGATTAGATGGACCGGTAACGTTTCGATTCTACGGATCGTCTCGAACCGACAACCTGACTAATCATTAAGACCCATGACATTTAGATGTAGGTACTCCCGAGTCACTGACCTATCCTATGACGGTACACTCGGAGTGTATTTTGTCATCTGCAATGGTTATGATATGCTTAACGGGTACTAGAATACGGGATGGGTCTCCATTGCTTTAGAGCAAGTGGGAGATGTAGTTTGTTGTAGTGTGCTCTAAAACAATTAATCACATGCTTTCGTGCAAGTGGGAGATTGTTAGGTGTGATGCCCGAAAGGCAATTTTTGTAATTGTTTTATTTAATAAATGAAATGATATTATTATTCATATTTATTATTCTCATATTCACCAATGTGACAATAGTATTTACACTACAGAAACCCTAAATTATATCGTTTATGTAGTCACTTAACTCAGTGTATGGGATGTACACGGGAGGATTGAGTTAGTGAAGATGTACTTAAAATACAATTAGCCCGTAGTGAAGTTAATCGAGAGTATCGGGTCTCTCCTTTAACGTGCTATTAATGCGCCTAGAACACAATAGGTGTGATTGTCTTATCCGGACTTTCGGTTAAGAGAACCTAGTGGGGCATTTATATATGATAGATATATCATATAGGGCTAGACCGATTTGATTAGAGTTCATGATATAATTCCGTAATCGAGAAGTCTTATCGAATCAATGGATGATCATATTTATGGATATATCTTAATCCTGAGGTGATCACAGTCAATTGCTTGAATCAGTATGAGGTTTGACTTGACGGTTAAGGATTACACTGAGTCTGTGGTCCGAATTACCCCATCTTGGCATTGTACTGGATTGAGTGAGTAGTCTGTGTTATCACAGATACGGAATCCATTCCTTCCATTTATGGAAGTAGATAGACAGTTCCCTTATTTGTTAATCCTAGAAACTGATCGATCGCGCGAGTTCATATTACACTGATTAGCTACCAGTGAGTTGTATGAATTAATTGATCACTAGGGGGTTAATGGTAAATAAGGACAAGAGGTTCTAGAAAAGGGTTAACGGTAACTTCCCGATTTAGAATGAACAGTCTATGGAGGATTAATCCATATTATATCAATGGATGCTTATTATCATTCTCGTGAGGAGATAAATATAATCTTATAATCGGAGGAGTGCAGTCACGGGATTATGGTGGCATATTCCTGTGATTGATTTATCGAATATAATTATTCTGTTCGTAAGATAATTATTTATTTGATTTATCGGAGCCGCTGATTATTAGTCCATGGTCCCCCGACGTGCCTCCTATATAGCATAGCTATTCTCGGACGTCGAATCCTAATAATATTAATTTAGTTCTTATTGAAATTTAATTAAAACGATATGTGAATTAATTGTTTAGTGAACTATTAAATTAGTTGGGTAAATAATTAAATATGTGAAAAAGACATTTTTTTCATAATCTTGGCCCAATTTGGTGTGTTGGTCGAAATCATAGTGACTAGGTCACAAGAGGCAATTTTCGGCCATGGCATTATTTAATGAGCAAGGAATTAGTTTTCTTGTGGATTAATAAGACATGTGCACAAATTATTTATTGGATAAATATTTATGGTAAGAAATAAAGATAAATATTATTCTAGATTTGTTCTAGAATATTATGGGAATATTTTTATTTATTGGATTTATTTATTTGCATAATAAAATCCTTGGAGGACAAGGATTACTCTTCTATATAAAGAGAGTTCTCCCAACTCATACACACAAGATAATTTCGATTTCTCCTCTTAGAGAGATGAAGTGAAAAATTCGGCCAAGGGGATAAGGAGGAAAATCTTGCAGATTTTTCCGGGTAGCATATCGGAAGGATTCGAGACGAGGATATCCTTCCACCGGGAGTTGCTTGGATCACACGTACGGAAGATCGTGGTTCTCTTCACATCTTTATTTTGTGTTTCCCTATTACGGTTCTTCTACATGGATTTTGAGATCCAAGAGGTATGTTCTACAACCCCCTTGTAGAGTAGATCTAGTTATTTTATTACGTGTAATTTATTGATCTAGATCCTTAAATCGCTTCCGTTGCGGATGGTATTACTAACAGAAAGTACATCGCCACTGTGGGAAACGAAGGAGCGTCTTCGTCCAATAAAGGCAAACAGAGGACTGAGCGCAGTCCGCCTAGAGATACCCGCAGGAATACAGATCGGGATGTAAAAAAGCCGGAAAGATTTAAGGAATAGCACTTTACGCCGCTCCGAATATCCTATACTCAGATGCTGAACGAAGTAAGAGATGAAAAACCTGAGCCCTACCCAATGGTTCCGGACACACGTCGCGATGCATCCAAATATTGCGGCTATCACAGAGATAAGGGTCATACGACTGATGAATGTATCCAGTTCAAACGAGCAATAGAAAAATTACTCACTCGTGGACATCATGATCACTACAAGCTAGATGCCGGTGGTCCGGATAGGAGGAATCAGCAAGCTCGCCAGTTCGACCGAAACATTAGAATGGTAACAGAACCCCCTTCCAGTAACAATCAGATCAAGAGCCGCATCGGCTCCTTTAAAAAGCATGTGGAGAAGCCTGTAGTTTTGCGAGGGAACGAATAACCTCTTGCTTTTACTCGAAGTGAGCTTGTGACTTCGGTCAATACAGAGGATATGTGTTTGTGTATTTTGGTAGTCATCAATCGGGCTTGCGTGAACAAGGTAACGGTCGACATGGGAGTATGCCGCGACATCCTATACTACAACTGCTTCAAAGAGCTGGGTTTGGCGACTCCAGTTTGAAGCCACATAATGGCACCCTTGCAGGGTTCACTAATCACAAAATACAAGTCAAGGGGGCCATCGACTTAGATGTATAGATGGGAGATTTTGCGCCCTTTCGCACTGAAAATGTGATGTTTCCGGTGGTCGATCTTCAGTCCAATTATAACATGATAATTGGAACGCCAGCTTTGAAACAGTTTCAGATGGTAACTTCCATTCCGCATCAGCGGGCAAATTTTTATGTTGGGGACAGGATTGGAACGTCGATCAGCGAGCCTGCAGTTGTCCTGACATATATACAAATGAGGACAGGGAACAAAGGGGCACGAGTCGAGCAGCCACAGACCATGGAAAACATTGACATGATCATGGTCGCTGTCAAGCCTGAACCAGTTAAAGTGGAGTGTGAGACATTGCAAGTTAGAGATGAGCCCGATTTTACAGCAGAGGATGAGTTAGTCGAGGTAATCATCAACGACAAATACCCCGATCAGAAGGTCAAGATAGGAGCTCAATTGAGTTCCCTCGAAAGGGAAAATTTGATAAAGTTACTCAAGGAAAATCTGAGTGCATTTTCCTGGGTAGTCACGGACATGCGAGGGGTCGAGGCAGACGTCGCCCTCCATCATCTTAACATCGACACTACCTCCAAGCCGATACAACAGCGAGCGCGCTAGTTTTCAACCGAAAAGGAAGCGGCAGTGAAAATAGAGATCGTGAAACTCCTACAAGCAGGGATAATAAAAGAGCTAGCCTATCCAACTTGGCTGGCAAATGTTGTTATGGTAAAAAAGCACAATGGCAAGTGGAGAATGTGCGTCGACTTCACGGACATCAATAAAGCTTGCCCGAAAGATCCTTTTCAGCTTCCGCGAATCGATCGGTTAGTAGATTCCATCTCTGGTTTTGAAGTTCTAAATTTTTTGGATGCATATTCTGGGTATCATCAAGTACGGATGGCTGAGTCCGAGAAAGAGAAAACGGCTTTCAAAGCCGCTGGAGGTTTGTATTATTATGAAATGATGCCATTCGGGCTGAAGAATGCGGGTTCGACTTATCAGCGAATGGTCAACAAGGTCTTCAGTTCGCAAATAGGCAGAAATATGGAAGCTTACATCGACGATATGGTTGTCAAGTCCACTGGGGACGGTCACACCGCTGATCTTCAAGAAACTTTCAACAATGTTCGAAAGCACTCAATGAAACTCAATCCGGCCAAATGTACTTTTGGTGTCCAGGCAGGCAAATTTCTTGGGTTTATGGTTAGTCGTCGTGGCATCGAGGCTAATCCGGAAAAAAATTCAAGCTTTGATCGACATGAAAGAGCCTACGACTATCAAGGAAGTTCAGAGGCTTAATGGCCGCATCATTGCGCTAGGTCGCTTCATATCGAAATCAGCGGAGAAGTGCCTTCCCTTCTTCAAAATTCTCAAAGGCGACAAGACTTTTTCATGGAACACTGATTGTTCACAGGCATTCCAAGCTCTGAAGGAATATCTAGGGAAGCCACCTCTTTTGGTTAGCCCTGTAGAGGGAGATATTTTGTTTTTGTACTTGACGGCTTCGGACCGGGCTGTTGCCGCCGTTCTTGTCAATGAGGCCGGAACCCTCCAAAATCCCGTCTACTATGTAAGCAAGGCTCTCAGTCCGGTGGAGAGTCGCTATTTTAATATCGAAAAATTAGCCTACTGTCTCGGATTTATCTAACAAAGCAAACAAGTAATAAAATTTATAAATCCGGTATTCCCCAAGTGTAGGGATCGTAGTATAGCGATTAATACCGGAGTCGGTCACAGGGAATCGGGGTATCTAGTTCAATTGATTCTCCTAAGGTTGATACAATTATTCCTAAACCTAAACTGAAACGGAAAATAAACTGGACAGAGGATTGTCAGTCCAAAGCCAGGAAAATATCGTTGCGAACAAATGCAAATAAAATAAAACTACAACTAAGAAAACAATAAAACTAACTATCATGATAATGACTGAAGCAAATCAACATAGAACAAACATGATCCACCATCCCGCAACCCTTAATTCTTCCCTAGATTATCTTATGATGATTCCATCAAAGTTGTGGTTCACCTAATCAAAGGTATGAATTCCTACTTCTGTAAGTAATCCTTCTATCAATCTCATCATCTTCCGATCTATAGAGATTAACGCTCTCAAAACAAGGTGCAAGATTTATTAGATCTAACAACCTAGAAATCTAACCTATCAACTTCCGTTATGTCAAGGTTAAAAGTCTAATCTTTCCTATGGTGATCTGAGGTTTACACCGATTTTCATCATACGGTAAACATCAAATAGCAACACGTCTTTCGATATCGATTGCATAAACAAATAAACAAAGGAAAGATACAAACTCTAAATAAAATCACTCACAAGATTATCCAAGAGAGAAATCAAAAACGCTGCTGAAAAGTAACCATGGATGCTCCAGTTCACAGCTTGAAGGCCATCAGCATGGACGAACAAGAACAGAAAAAAATGAAAATAAAACCTAATCTAACCGCCACCCAGCCTCCCAAAAGGGGGCTGGGGCGCCTAGGGCTCCTCTCTAATGTTTGTTTGTCAAGTGGGATCGAATTATATATCCATTAGGGTAGAAATCGCGCTGTATTTATAGACTTTTGAGGCGGCTGCGCAATGGCGGTGGACGGACGCTCGTCCAGAAGCTTGGACGCCCGTCCAGAAGCTTGGACGCCCGTCCAAAGTTCTTGGACGGAAGTGGACTCCAGTCTGACTTGGCCTGGAACTCTCTGATCTAATTTTTCACTCTGAACGCTCGTTTAGAAGGGTTGGACGCTCGTCCACTGAATAATCTTGAGACTCTGAATTGAATTCGCATTCCGGACGCCAGTTCAACGATCTTCTCAGCTGGACGCCAGTTCACCCTTCTGGACGCCCGTCCAGCTGGATCAACACACGATTCTTCATCTCTATCCTCAATCCATTTCATCTCTATCTTTTCTCCTCTTCATTAATCATCAAATAATTCGAACTTTATCACCTTTCTTCATATAAATCTTCAATTAAAAATTATCCAATCCTCCATTGAGCCGCATTATGGTGTATCTACGACCATCAAAAACATGCTGAGTGTAACCATATCCAAATAATCATAAATTCATCAATAAAACGCATAAATTAACTAATTTTGCAAATCAACCATTAAAAACCTCACTTGCTTAATATTTCAATATAAAGCTCGATTTCTATGAAAATAATACGAATATGGGGGAAATTATTATAAAGTATATCGTTAAAAAACGTATAAAATCACCCTTAACAACTCCCCCACACTTAGCTTTTGCTCGTCCCGAGCAAAACAAAACAAAAACAAGACTCGGGAAAAATATAGACATCTCAACACATATACCATATAGTCAATAAATCTGATGTTCACCCCGGTGTGTGCGAAGCCATAATAAATTTCCACTAAATCCAAACTTGAAAACACATGGAAAACTTCAACCAAACTAGCTAATACCCCCTCGTAGACTAGCAATAAATGACACTCATAAGATGTACCCTACAAACGTAAGATATCCCGAAAAAGATGATAGAATACATTTAAGGCCTTTCTGAAATACTCAGAGGATAATCCCTACAGCATATCTATCAGTTTCTACTGGGGATAAGATAGACGATAAATTAGTCTTTCATTCATTTCATAACAATTCTTATTGCAAGTTGATTTAACTACTTTCACAATTAAACACACATCAGAATGAGCTCTTGCCCTGTCAAAGCAGAATAGGATATTCAAGATATACCCTACCTTACTCAAATCATAAGGCAGCTTCTTCTGACTGTCGTGAGCTTTTAGTCATCATAGTGGTATAGGACATACGTGGTATACCCTATCGCACTCAAATCATCGACTAGCTTTCAACACACACATTTTATTCATTTAATTCAACTTTTTCATTTGACATTAAGTCACGTGTTACTTATCACATTCAAACCTTAGATATTCACAGTATAACATACTTTGGATCTAAATACAAACTATCATAAATCTCAAGATATGTACGTAGCACTAAGCACATGACTTATAAGAAAACAAAAATCACTAATCCAAAAGGGGTATAACTTTATATTTTAGCTCATCATTCACTGTGGCTCGTGAAAAAGATATATCGGGTGAAACAACTAACTTATCAAACATATGATATATAGCTTGGATGACTCTAAAAATAACGAACATAAGATCATGCATTGCTTACTCGAGACAAAACAAAAAACAAAAATGTCGAAAAACTTCGAAAATTCTAGCTCATTTTGCATAGAAACATAATAAATCAAGCAAATGATATGTAGATACCCCAAACCATTCCCCTCCCCCACACTTAAGCCACAACATGTCCTCAGGTTGTGCAGAATTAAAAGGAAAAGATAAAGAACTTAGTTGATTATAGTTCGAAAAAGGGAGCAATTCTGGAAGTGGCCAGAGATCCAATCCAGAAACGCTCGAGGAAGTCGGTAAATAGCACAAGCGCTATCGACAATATCCTGCACACTTGAAAAACAAGGAAGTATCTCGGGGACACGGGGGAATATAACAAGCAACAATAATGATATAAGCACATGGTATAATTGCTCAGATGGAAAAATCACCATACAGGGAAAACACAGGACACCTAAGCGTCTAAACACAACTGAACGGGAGTTTGATATAAGCACAAAAAGAAATAAAGCCACAGAAGCTTGTAGAATAATATAGACCACATGTGCAAACAGAAACATCAAACTCCAACTAATAATGATAGAGGATTATACATGGAAAAGAAGTCAGAGAGATTTTTCAAATTAAGCCCATATAAAGATGGAAATTATACATGGAACATTACAAAACAGTAGGGCTAGGTGCAACTACATGAAAAAGATATTACAATGCAATCTACATGATAAAGTGGTAGCGTACGGCAAGTGTTGGGGAGATTTTGCATCATTAAAACAAAAGAAAATTTATAAACCTATACTACCATGCAAAACTACCTCCTAACCGGCCGAATACCGGGTAGTTGCTAGTAAAGTTGGATAAGTACGGGTATCGATCCTCAGGGAAAAGGGATGTTGAATCTAATCTAATTAATTCTTCTTTATTAACTAAACCTAAACCTAAACTAGAACGGAAAAATAACTGGACAGAGGATTGTCAATCCAAAGCCAGGAAGGGTAAGAGCGGAAATTAATAAATAAAACTATAAACAAAAAGAACATAAAACAACGATACATGGGATCAAACAATGCACAAACTAAGTGATTTCAATCCTAATTATTCTCATGATTTCAATTCAAATTGTGGTTTAACCTTGACTCGAGATCCAAATTCCTAATTCCTTAGTGAATCTGTTTCTCAGCTATGAACTCCTAATTCCTTAGTGAATTCAATCATCGATCTCTCCTCTTCCGAATGTTGAGAACGATTTTCCATACAAAACTAAGGTTAAGATTCAAGTTAACTTCCGTATTTTAGAACCTAACAACCTAGATAATTAATCGATAATTTGTCATCATTAACGACTAAAAATCCTATCTTTCTATGGTGATCTAGTTTACGCAACTTCCGTATGTTGTAAACATCAATTAGTAAACTATCTTCCGATATGGTTCACAAAATAGCATCATAAATATAGAAAAATACAACTCAAATCAAGATCATGAAAATAGAAGAGGCTTGAATAAATTATAAAAAACTCACATAGTTTATACAACGGCTGAACTCCAAGCATCAACAATGAAAAAGAAGAAGAAAAACGACGTCCTAATCTAACCTCGGATCACCCGAGCACAAGGCTCGGGTGACCGGCCTTGGAACTCCAAAAGTGCGGCTGCTCCTTGTGAAATTCGTGTATGAGAAAAATATGGTATGATTAGGGTTTACATAAGGGCTGTATTTATAGAGGATAGAGGCGGTTTGGCTTAAGTCGGCGTTGGACGCCCGTTCGGACAGCGTCTGAACTCTCTGATCCAATTCTTCAGCTCTGAACGCTGGTTTAGCTTTTTAAACGCCATTTTAGGCCTTGGACGCTCGTCCATTGATCTTGGACGCCAGTCCAGCTGATCAAACTTGATAATTCCATCTTTATCTTGATTTATTTCTTTCCTTATCCCTTCCAATCTTCCATAACTTTGATTGATCCTCCCTCATCTCGAAATTAGCTCTTTAGGATCACCTTTTCCACCATCAATGAGTATCTACAAGAATAGGAAAACATACCAAAGCGTAACGTATTTCCAAAATAATATAAAATCACAATTTAAGCACATAATTCGTTACGTTTTACAATTCAACTATTAAAAACATCATTTACTCAATTAATCGATTATAAGCTCGATTTCTATGAAAATCCTAAGAATATGGGGAATATTGACATAAAATATATCCTTATAAAACGTACAAAATCACCCTTAACAGCAAGCCGACAGTAACTACCCTCAAGAAAAAATAAAAGAAAAATAGAAAAACAATGCAACTAAATGATATGCAAAAGTAAAAGAAAATAAAAGAAAGAAAACTAGCCCACTCATTTGCAACACGACATGTATATCAGAAACGTCTACCAAATAATGATAGTTTACGATAAACGGCAGTACTATTCATTATATACAGTGTAGACGTGCCTTAAGACTCATCAAAGGTGATAGCATTATGGAAAACCAACAGTTAGCTATACTAAACAGATATAACTCATAAGAAGACATGGTAGCATACGGAAAACCGACAGTAGCTACCCATATGAGTTACAAGAATAACAAGAAAGCACATAGGTCTCAAAGCTCACAGGATTCATCACAACGATATGTAGCATACGGAAACCGACATTAGCTACTAAATAACAATAAGAACAGTTATAGCATACGAGAACCGACGGTAACTATAACATGCATGGATGAATCCTAACACCCTAGATAGACGACAACAGGAACTCATAAGTCATATTAGAATCACGTCTAGCTAGGCGAATTACTCAACATGGATTGCAATAGATGGAAAGAAAACCATAACGGTGAAAGAACAGGACATCTACGCATATACAAAGGCGACAGAGGATCTCATTAAAACATAACATGTATATAAAAATTAATCAATTATTTAACATGGATCAGTAGATGGAAAGATGTAAACATGCAAGTTCAGAACATCTACGTAAAAATAACTGGCCACAGAAGCTCGTATGAAAATATCCACGTCAAATAAAGCATTGAACAAAAAAATCAAATTCTATTCACTAGAAACTGACACACTGGACGGCCGTTCAGAAAATCCAGACGGACGTTTAAAGCATATTCATGGCGGACGGACGTTCACTTACTATGGACGCCCGTCTGACTCAGCAGAAAAGCACAGCAGACTCGATTGATACCAGAAAACAGCAGCAACCCTAAAATCATAACCTAATTCCATATCATTAAAACAGAAACCCTAGTGTTTATTAAAAACGAAAACAAAACTATGAAACCTAAATTCACGTTTCATAAATGGAGTAAAAAACTTTTTGCACATTCTTAACCCGACGGTCATCGAAACACGGCAAAAATAAAAACTCTCAATTTATTTAACGCTATTTTTATTGAAAACTACCTAAAAAGAAACGGAAACAGAAACCTAAACCTGAACTACGAAAAATTTAAAACAGAAAAAACAGAAATCACTAAAAAAAACGTGTTGAACTCTTCTGAGCCCAAAATGGAAGGGAAAACAGTGGATTTTGACCTCGAAAACGGCACTGAACAGCCACAGGCCAATCACTACGTCGTCGGCGTCGGAACGAGCTTTCCGAATTGGGGTCCTGCGCGCCAATCGGACACTCGAGCCGAAAGTTATGGCCCAAATACTAACAAGTGCTAAAACGATCCCTTTTATCCAAAAATTTGACCGCGAAAAACGTGGAGTCAGATGATTCAACCTCAGAACCCTACCTACGAAACCTACCTACGAAAAACAGAAACCCTAGTACATTTATTTACTAAGCACAAGAAAGACAAACCAAGATATCTAAAAAAAACTGGTGACAGACAGGCCAGACGGGCGTCCAAGTTACTGGACGGACGTCTGTCTGGAGAAAGAACAGGACGGGCGTCCAAGTTACTGGACGCTCGTCTGCCTGGGCAAAACACAAACAGAGACGATCAGATTTGGACGGACGGGCGTCCAATAGCTCAGGACGCCCGTTTACGTTCAAACTGAAGCACATAAACGCTGCTAAACACGAAAATAGATCCAAACAAAACACGAAAACTAAACAAAACCCTAATTGGAACCTAAACACAAACTACCTACGAAAAACAAAACAGAACAACTTTAGAAAAAAATAATAAGAAACTAGACAACCGTACCGATTCCCCGGCAACGGCGCCAAAAACTTGTCTCGGATTTATCTAACAAAGCAAACAAGTAATAAAATTTATAAATCCGGTATTCCCCAAGTGTAGGGATCATAGTATAGCGATTAATACCGGAGTCGGTCACAGGGAATCGGGGTATCTAGTTCAATTAAGTCTCCTAAGGTTGATACAATTATTCCTAAACCTAAACTGAAACGGAAAATAAACTGGACAGAGGATTGTCAGTCCAAAGCCAGGAAAATATCGTTGCGAACAAAAGCAAATAAAATAAAACTACAACTAAGAAAACAATAAAACTAACTATCATGATAATGACTGAAGCAAATCAACATAGAACAAACATGATCCACCATCCCGCAACCCTTAATTCTTCCCTAGATTATCTTATGATGATTCCATCAAAGTTGTGGTTCACCTAATCAAAGGTATGAATTCCTACTTCCGTAAGTAATCCGTCTATGAATCTCATCATCTTCCGATCTATAGAGATTAACGCTCTCAAAACAAGGTGCTAGATTTATTAGATCTAACAACCTAGAAATCTAACCTATCAACTTCCGTTATGTCAAGGTTAAAAGTCTAATCTTTCCTATGGTGATCTGAGGTTTACACCGATTTTCATCATACGTTAAACATCAAATAGCAACACGTCTTTCGATATCGATTGCATAAACAAATAAACAAAGGAAAGATACAAACTCTAAATAAAATCACTCACAAGATTATCCAAGAGAGAAATCAAAAACGCTGCTGAAAAGTAACCATGGATGCTCCAGTTCACAGCTTGAAGGCCATCAGCATGGACGAACAAGAACAGAAAAAAAACGAAAATAAAACGTAATCTAACCGCCACCCCAGCCTCCCAAAAGGGGGCTGGGGCGCCTAGGGCTCCTCTCTAATGTTTGTGTGTCAAGAGGGATCGAATTATATATCCATTAGGGTAGAAATCGCGCTGTATTTATAGACTTTTGAGGCGGCTGTGCAATGGCTGTGGACGGACGCTCGTCCAGAAGCTTGGACGCCCGTCCAAAGTTCTTGGACGGAAGTGGACGCCAGTCTGACTTGGCCTGGAACTCTCTGATCTGATTTTTCACTCTGAACGCTCGTTTAGAAGGGTTGGACGCTCGTCCACTGAATAATCTTGAGACTCTGAATTGAATTCGCATTCCGGACGCCAGTTCAACGATCTTCTCAGCTGGACGCCAGTTCACCCTTCTGGACGCCCGTCCAGCTGGATCAACACACGATTCTTCATCTCTATCCTCAATCAATTTCATCTCTATCTTTTCTCCTCTTCATTAATCATCAAATAATTCGAACTTTATCACCTTTCTTCATATAAATCTTCAATTAAACATTATCCAATCCTCCATTGAGCCGCATCATGGTGTATCTACGACCATCAAAAACATGCAGAGTGTAACCATATCCAAATAATCATAAATTCATCAATAAAACGCATAAATTAACTAATTTTGCGAATCAACCATTAAAAACCTCACTTGCTTAATATTTCAATATAAAACTCGATTTCTATGAAAATAATACGAATATGGGGGAAATTATTATAAAGTATATCGTTAAAAAACGTATAAAATCACCCTTAACACCTACTCGCTTGTCATCGCTGCCCGCAAACTCAGGGCTTACTTTACTTCACACACCATAATTGTTTTAACGGATAGTCCAATGCGCCAAATATTGCATAAACCAGATCTTCAGGTCGACTCCTCAGGTGGGTTTTCGAAATTACTGAGTTCGACATACAATATCAACCTAGAAAAGCTATCAAGGGTCAAGCATTACCAGATTTTATTGTAGAGACAAGTTTTAGCTCGCCACAACCCGATTCGCCCTTATCACAAGAGCCCGCTGCAGCCAAAAGTAAACCCGATCAGTATTGGCAGTTATATGTCGATAGGGCATCTAATCGAAATGGTTGTGGGGCCGGAGTAATTTTGATAGAGCCTGTAACAACGGAGGAAATCGAAAAAGCTTTAAGATTCGAGTTCCCGGCCACGAATAATCAAGCCGAGTACGAAGCAGTGATAGCCGGACTCAAACTAGCCAAGGAATTAAACGTAGAAAATGTTGAGGTCTATTGTGATTCTCAACTCATCGTCAACCAAATCTCAGGGGACTATGACAGACACTGTGGTATTCTCGAGAAGTATGGTGAGATTGTTCGACGATTAAAAGCCTGCTTCAACTATTGCGAGTTCGTCAGAATTCGGAGAGAGGACAATGAACGAGCAGACTATCTCTCTAAACTATCACTCAAAGAAGAGCTTGCAGACCCCACAATAATGATAGAATATCTCATTGTACCCGCTATTGAGGAAGCACAGATCATGGAAATCGACGCACCAGTACCGACTACATGCTGGATCGACGAGGTTCAGGCTTACATAGAGTCAGGCATCTTACCTGACGGAGCGGGTAAGACTCGCGCACTTAAGAAAAGAGTGGCCAGGTATATTATAAACAACAGAATACTCTACAGGAGGTCCGCGACAAAGCCTCTATTGCGATGTGTTCGAGAGGAAGAAAGCAAGACAATCCTTATCGAGCTTCATCAAGGGGTGTGCGGGGGCCACCCCGCTAGCCGCTCCTTGGCTCAGAAGGTTATAACCGCAGGGTATTACTGGCCGAAAATCCTTAAAGACTCAGAAAAGTTAGTCAGAGAATGTCCGGAGTGTCAAAAACATGCGGACATCCCCCGGATACCATCTATCGAACAGAGCATCGTAGTCACACCTTGGCCTTTCGACATGTGGGGACTCGATCTCATCGGACCTTTTCCACCAGGAAGAGGCGGATGCAAAGTTATCTTAGTGGCTGTGGATTACTTTACAAAGTGGATCGAAGCAAAACCAATGGTCAAGATAACCGCAAAAGCTGCGGGTTACTTCTTACACGATCAGATTTTTTCGCGTTTTGGCGTCCCACGGGCAGTTGTATCAAATCACGGCCCACAATTCAGGAAGAACTTCTCAAATCTTTGTGAGGAATTCAAAGTTAAACACTGGCAGTCATCGGTGGCTTATCCTCAAGGAAACGGCCAAGCTGAGGCCGGCAACAAACAAATAATAAAGATGCTCAAGAAGAGCGTGGATAACAGGGTAAAAGCAGGAGGGTGGGTTGACGAGTTACCCGATATACTTTGGGCACTCCGCACAACAATCAAAACGCCCACAGGAGAAACACCTCTTGCTCTCACCTATGGATCATAGGCCATGACTCCCGTTGAAATGGCTCTACCCAACATTAGGGTCGCATTGTACGACCCAGCAGATAATTTGTTAAACATGCAGATCGACTTGGATCTAGTGGAAGAAAAAAGACTAGCGACGTATCATCGACTCGCGAACTACAAACAACTCGCTAAACAGCAACATGACAAGCGAATCCGCGACCATTCATTCAAGGTCGGGGATGTTGTTCTTCGAAATAGAAAAGCCACAGGTATGGAGCCGGATAAAGGCAAGCTGACAGCGAATTGGGAAGGCCCTTATCAAGTCGCAAGAGAGATAAAAAAAGTAACTTATGAGCTCAAAAATCATCAAGGTTATGAGCTCAATAGGCCGTGGCACGCAGACAACCTCAAAAGGTACTACATGTAATAAATCGGTTAGGGTTATGGCTATCCTCTCGTTTACAACGTGAGTGGTTAAGCTTTCTTACTTGCTTGTAAGCTTCACTCATCTAGCGGGATGAGTCGAAATTAATAAAGCCCGATTTTACATTTCCTCTTTTAAAAATGCATATTATTATGAGTATACGAGGGTAGAAAATGAATGGTGTTCGAAAAAATTTCAACAAAACCTTCGGCCAGACTT
The DNA here is from genome assembly GCA_024500145.1 of Gentiana dahurica var. dahurica. Classification (NCBI taxonomy): domain Eukaryota; kingdom Viridiplantae; phylum Streptophyta; class Magnoliopsida; order Gentianales; family Gentianaceae; genus Gentiana; species Gentiana dahurica. Next base: position 72,859,439 of record CM044906.1, read on the forward strand.
CAGACTTTGTTAAAAATGAGGGCAATATTTGGAAAAATTCAAAGCAGTTACGAGCAAGAAAAATCTTCAAGGCTCGACTTCGAATCTCATATCAAACAAGGGGCCACCCTCCAGAAAATTCGAGTTTGTTAGCAAGAAGGTTATTTGAGATCAGACTCGAGGGGCGGACAGAAAAGTTAACATATTGCGGACAAGCAGTTATTTCAGATAAGATTCAAGGGGGGCATATCTCGAAGACGAGTCCGCGCAAGATCAACTTGGAATCTTATCCAAAACAAGGGGGCGGACGCTATTATAATCGAACTCAATTTAGGCAATAAATTCGAGCAAAAACAAGCATACATTAAGCAGACAGAAAACAAACTTGAGCAATTGTTATTACAAAGATAAAGTGCGGAAAGAAAAGAGTTATATATATGCAAAGTCAAAAATAATGTTTACAGAACAAAGAAACACAAACTTAAGAGTTCTCAGGCCTCATTTCCTCATTATGAACATTCTCCTCGCGGAGAGAATGGTGCAACATCTGATCAGCATTGGCCTCAGACTCAGTAGGCTTGATAGTCTCTCTACCGGGTTGCTCGACCTCTTCTCCAGCCTGCCCACCTTCTCCATCAGCTGCGGCTTTCGCCTCGGTAGCCAGGTGCACACGCTCCCTTAGGTTCGCTTCCACCACAGCGGGCACCTCCCAATCCAGATCATACATTGGGATATATCGTTCAAGCTCAACATCAGAAAAGGGTTTTTGCGGGTGGAAGTCCTTTAGGTGATCGGAAAAAGGATGGGTGAGAATCCATTCTTGCAAGGTATCAAGGTCAGGAGCGTCGCCACCGCGGGCTAAGATACACCTTGCGATGTGATAGAACCCTTGGTCATATCCCATCAGAAAGTTCTTTCCAGCAGCAGCCTCGCTTGCGGCCTCAAATCTGGCCTTGGACACTTGAACTCAGATCCGCCAGCTGTTTTCGCAGATCCACGCTCACTGCTTGCTCGGCTTCCCAATGAGCTTGAGCCTCGGTAACTTTCTGCTTCATCTCCTTCATAGTTTGACCGAAGGACCTACCCTGCTCCACGAGTTTGGAGTTAACCCTCTCCAAATGTTTGGTTTTCTTATGGGCCTCAGTGAGCTGCGATCTTAACTTCTCATTCTCAGCCTCAGCCGCGCTCAAACTACCATGAAGCCCAGCCCCCACTTCATTATCGGCCAGCTCTTTTCCGACATTGGTGCTCTCAGATATAGTGTTTCTTTAGTCATTTACGAACTGCGCCAAGCCGGTACCAACCTAAACGAAGAAAAATAATCAGCGAGGTCAATATTGACTTAAGAAAAATATGGCAGTAAAGAGAACAAAAAATCAAAGGCAAGAAATATGTTTACCATGCTCACCGTGGCGCCATATAAACCCCACAAAGCATCGATGTTCCCAAGGAAAGTACGGCGGGGATCAGTTTGGTCCGCCATCACAACTCTGTCCGCAATCCCGCGACCTATCTCCAGCTGGATGTCATTAGGGAGACCCCATCTAAAAATGCCTCAGTGGGGGCACGTTAGCGATTCCCCTTGAAATTTCCATGCCTTAGGCATGTCGAGAGGCTATTGGCGCATGAACTCTTTGTCCAACCATGCGGCGGGACACCCTCTAGGCCCAGCAGGGACTCCAGCAAAGGGCACCACTGTTTTTGTGCCCGCCGAAACTGTCTCACCGGCTACAGATTTGCCTTTATCAGAGGGTTTGGCTTTATCAGCGGCCTCCTTCCTCTGGGAATCATCAGTTCTGGATTTTTTGGGAAGAGGAGCATCCTGCTCACCGCTTCCATCTCCCGCCGGGTCAACCTCTTCGACAACGGCTCTCTTTTTCTTATCGCCCGCCGGCGGCTTGGTCAGTGTGGTCTGTTTCAGGGTTCTGCTCACCGCGGCTTTCTCCCCTACTGGCGGTTGGGTTGATTTCACAACCTGAGATCCTGAGGCTCCAGCCGCCCCCGCCTTTATATCGACCATGGGAAGCGGGGTTTTGACCCCCTTTAGCTCTGCGGCTCATTTCACTTCACCAGTAGTCTTCCTCCTTGTTAGCTGGCTGCGTTGAGCTAGTGAGTCCATGGTACCTGCGGAAAGTAATATTTATTAGCGGCCAGAAGATATGAAAGAAAACAAGTTACAAGAAATAGCAAAAAAGAATACAAGTAAAAATCCTACTCGGTGCTCGCATAGAAGGGTCGCCGCCACAGATTACGCATTGAGAAGGCATGTGCTTGCGGTGATGACACTCCCCATACCAATTTGGGTCCGTCGGCAATGGGTTAACTACAACTATGGGTTCGCCAATACCGGCTCCAGAAAGTCCGGCTTGTCTAAGATAAGGTTGTCCAACATCTAGCAACAACCTCCAATTGAATGCACGGGCTTGTTCTTCGCCTTTGCGGGTATAACCCAAATCATCTTTCAACTCGGATATAAACTCATCATCGTCGAATTGGGTTATTATGTTGGTCAGATGGTCGGTCTTAACCGAATTCACCGGTAGCTTCTGAAACGGCCATCCTACCAGGGACTCTACTTTCATGCATCTCTTGTCCCAATCCGCCACTTTGTCAGGAAGGTCGAATAATAACCTGGGCCAGCCAGTGCTTGATCTACTACGCGGCTGAATTTGACCGGCCCCACCTTTCCGGGAAAAACCATAAAAATACAACAGCGCCGCCATCGACGGTTCACGTCCGCTCAACCTGCTGATTATGATGAGTGACATAACCACGCGGACTACTCCCAGACTGAGGTCGCAAGGCATCACCTGCAGCTCCTCCATGAACTTGACAAAAAATGGGTCAAAGGGAGGTCTGAGTCCGGCCGCAAAATGATCATAATGCAGCCACAGATAATCTTGTTGCTCCCGACCACAAACCCACGACACATTGGTCGCACCCATGTTGACAAAGCGATAATCCACGGAGACATCATACGTGCCCAGCGCCAGGGTATAATCATCCCGATCTCTAAACTCCCTCCATCGAGTTATGAGATCGCTGTCTACTCGCTTTTGCTCCGCGAGCTCCATTTCAACAGCAGCGGACCTCTTCTTAGGCGCCCTCTTCTTCTTTGCGGGCTCGTCAGAGGCAGATTTCCTCTTAGACACGACTACCTTTGGAGACTTTTTTGGCCTCTCCGATACCTCAGCAACTTCCACGACTTTCTTGACCTTAGCGCTACGTTTAGCGACTCCAGGATTGATAGCTTTCTCCATCCTAGAAAGTAATCCGCTTAACGCCATCTGATCGTCGTCTTCGACCTCGCCCCCAGTAGCACCCTCACCGATTACTGAGACCTCTGGGTCAGATTCTACATTAATAGGTTTTCAATTTCTCTCAATCTCCTTTTCGACGTCGCTCGAGCTATCATCCTCCATGCTCGCCTCCTCTGAGCCATAGCCCGCAGTGGCCCTAACCTCTTCGTCTGATTCTGTGTGCTCTGATGACATTCTGGAAAAGAAAAGGGGCAAGGTGGATCAGTTCAATCACCCGGATATGGAAATCGGGCCGAGGTGAAAAGTGATCGCACCTCGACACCTCGCCCCTCCATCTTCCTTAAACAAAAAAACTACCCAGAAAAACCCCAAAAATACAATCCAATTTTACTTCAATTTACCCAGAAAAAAACCCTAAAACAACAAACATTCAAACGCAAAAAAAAAAAATACTCAAGCATTGGCAAACAAACCACAATCAGTTCCTATGCATGCAAGGATATTTCTGAAAAAAAAACATGAAATCGCAAGAAAGCAGGAAAGGTTGTGCTCATGGTGTTCATCAGGGAGAAATAAGACAAATTGCAGAAACGAAATCAAGACACTATGAACTTCGAACAAAGATTGGACGATATCAAGGCACAATCAAATAAGAAAGACAAAAATTTGTGAATCCATACCTGATTAGTAAGAGGAGAAGAAAAAGTGACGATCTTTGCCTAAAAAGACGTCTGCCGGAACCTGCTTACGAATCGCCGGAGTTTCCTTGCTTTAATCGCCGGAGAAATTATCAGAAAAGAGAAAGGGGAAAAGTGGAAGAGTAGGGGTAATACCTCTATTTATAGAAGGAATTTAAGAGGGAAAGACGTTTGGGAAATTCGAAATTTGAATGTAATAATGACTAGAACGGTTACCGATTCTCCTCCGCCAATCAGAGCAAGGGACGGTTCAGTTCAACCGCTATGTCAGAGCACATGGCTGACGTGACATTTCGTGAACCGATACATCCGTTTATCCTCTCCAACCGTTCAACTCCCCTCTGGCGACCATCAACTTGTCCGAGCGTACGACTTCAACATATCACTGTCTACAAATACTTCTCCAAGCGGCCAACACCTATCAATGACCACTGTGGTCTATTCAACAAACCACCTCTGATAGAACGCTATCACTTAATTAAGTCCGACAGAGCGTTGTTGGCGATTGAGCCTGTCCGCTACAATGCGCAGCGTATAATCGGTAATTCGCTACGCGATACTAACACTGATTCAAGCCCGATAGAGCATTGTCGGCGATCAAGCCTGACCGCTACAAATGCACAGTATATAACTGGTGGTTTTCACCAACACTGGTTCAAGCCCGATAGAACATTATCGGCATACCTCTGTCATGAGCGACAACACAAAGGTGCGGCTCCTAAGTTCTTCAAATTATACTCTCCGCCTCGGCGGACACGCCAGGCACAGAGTAGGGGGCCATTGATATACCCGAATCGGAATGGGGTCCTATTCATCTAAATTGGGCCTATTATCATAGCCTATTAACATAGATATTGGGCCTCTATTTTCTTTATCCACTGTCCACTAACCGGGGTATGCCCGCCAAACAGTAAGATGGAGTCTGTCCGCTAGTCATAAACCGGACTTCTCCTCTCCGCGTGATTTCTACCCATATGGTCAAGATGATTCCAAGACAATGCACGATTGAGTCTGCTGTTCGCCGTACCTATCAATCCAGGTGGCCAATCCAGCTGGCCCATCCTGACAGCTGGCTAGGACACTTGTATTGCATGCATATTTACTTAATTGTCTTGTCGATGAACAGTAAACCGACCTAGTATTTAGCCTATAAATATGGGATCACAATGTAATAGAAATCTAATCTCTAATCCAAGATCTAATACAAGCAGATACACTCTGCCAATTTGTCGAATCACTCACTTGTTCTTCACAAACACCTTTCCGCCACCCATGTTCTTGTCCACCACCATGCTCTCGCCGGAGAAGTCACACTTAATAAGCCACATATCCACAAGATAAACACTGTTACCGCAAATCTAGTGTTCATCACAACATCATAATCCCACAGGGAATTTAGTTAAGTACCAAAGCTAGTGTCATCTCTAGTTTAGATCAACAAGATTTTTGATAAGGTTATTAAGTTATAATTTGCTATGTTCGTAAAGACTAACTAAAACAGGAGTTGTAAACAATTAAAGGCGATAGCCGAGCTATGATCCAAACAACTACTTACCAAACCCTAGCTAAGTCCAGAGGTATTCCTGATTTACCTAAACGTCTTGAAGTCATACGTAGGGTGTCGCTTCCTATTTCTGAGAATAGACATTATTTCAATAATCTACCCTCCTATGTTATGTTCAACAGTCCGCTGACCGGATTTAACTGACCTAACACGGTCTATGGTCAATGAAACGCTCGACAAGTCGATATAAAACCTCACACACGAAACCGAATCTGAACAACTCAGTCGGTTTTACATGGTGATCCTAGAACCCCTTTTCCCGTATCCTCTCCCAAAATACATATGTAAAGAAGACGCGTGATATATGATTATCGAGTCGTGAGTTCAATAAAAGTCATTTAAGAATAAGTTCTAGGACTACAAACACATCAAGAATGATCAAATCAAACATCGAGAATAACACAAGAACAAGCTAGGGTCTAGTTTCGATGAATATCGCATAACTCGGCTATAAGGCAATTAGCTACTCATATTAACTATCAAAACACAAGATTTCATCATACAAGAAAAACAATCAAACAAAAGATAAAGATTAGAAATACCTGCACAAACTGAAAACGATAGAAATCTAAAAACGAGCAAACTGAAAATATAGCTATGCAATCCAAGATGATCCAAGTGTTTATTACAAAAGATTATACAAAGGAAGCTTAAAAACCTAATCTATGGTGTTCTTGGAAGAGAAAATCGCCAGAAAAACTGTTAAAAAGTGAACTTTTTTATCCAAAGCTCAAAATTGAGCTTTTATAGTATTTGCCAAAACAGAGAGCTAGGCGTGCGCCTAGGTAAAGTAAGGCGCACGCCTGACAACATTTTCAAAATATCTCAGATGCAGAGCCCTTTCTAAGCGTGCGCCTAGCCTTTCTTAGGCGTGCGCCTAGATTCTGATGAGCCTGGAAATCACGTACTGAAACATTGGCCTATTTCAGGGGTCTTAGGCGTGCGCCTAAGGAATGCTAGGCACACGCCTAACATGTATTTTCCTCAAAGTGAGCCTCTATGCATCCCAAAGCTCCATATCATGTTTTCCGGGCATTCTCGAGTACCTAGTTCCTGAAAAACATCAAAGTACATATCAAATGTAACCCCTACAGGACACTAGGGTGACCGAAAATGAATGAAAAACATCCAAAAAGGCCGAGATTCACGGATTATATACCCAAGTCCCGGAATGAGAAAAATGGTGTAAAATGCACCAAAACTTAGCCAAATACTCCCGGAATTGCACAAAACGAGTCGGAACGGGGCACAAAATAAGTAGAAAAATAGAGTCGAGTTGACTCCCATCACGATACAAAAGCAAATACAAAAATAAATATATATGTACATATAATATATAATAAAATATAAAATGAACTCATTGTTGATATGCCTAAATAATATCGCCACCTATGAGTCCCGGAAATAGCCTATCTGGACCACCGAGTCGGATAAGGCTCGTGACGATAGCGTCCGCGACGCCAATTAAGTCAGGGTCGCCGCAGCCGGATCCCCGCCTAAGAGCACTCAAACCTTTACGGTCACTAGAGGCTCAGGGGGGGCTGGCCTGCGACATGGACAATAGGTCCATAAGAGACCGCACAAGACTTGGGGGAAGCAGCAAAAGGCAAAAGTAAGGCAGGGTGAGGAACAGCCGACTCTGTGCGCGGCGACCCACGTGGCCACGTAGGACGCCGCCGAGATATTTGATCCACTTGTTTTAGATATTTAGCTTACTTAACCTCTAAGATATCTTACGACCTACCAGGCTTACTTAAGCCCTAAACTTCCCTCCTCCTATAAAAGGAGGGTTTGTGTAACCACCAAGGATATATTCTAATTGTAAAAAGAGAAACATACTCTGCAAAAACCTTCACTCTCAAGCATGCACTCACCCTGCCGTAGCGCCGCCGAGCACCACCGGCTAGCATCACTATAAACTCATATAAATAAGCCAGATATCCACTCAACATATACCACAGAGCCACCGTGATAATAAACCGCATTATCAGTTGGCTCTGTTACTGAGAACGTAATAAGCTTCAGTCTTACAGGCGTGGAAGCCATCCAAGAGTGCTAGCTTACGGCGGAGTGAAGGATCATCACCTTCGTCGATCCACTTGGGTCCGGCTGAGTTCTCTCATACATCTCAGTGTTCATCTCGCATGAAAGAAGGTAACTTTAACATATCTTGCACGAAACTCACGAGTTAGCATTTGAGAAATCACATCTCTCGTAGTGTTCTTCGTTCAAGTTTGTGTTTTTAGTTGGATGTTAAGGGTGATTTTATACGTTTTATAAGGTTATATTTTATGTCAATTTCCCCCATATGCGTATGTTTCTCATAGAAATCGAGCTTTATATTGAAATATTTAGCAAATGGGTTTTAAAAGTCTTTAAGTGTAAACTTGAGCTAATTTCATGATTTTATTGGTAGTTATCTATGGTTTTACACTTTGCGTGTTCTTATGGTTTTGAAGGTACATTTACATGTCATGGAGAGGGATGAAAGGAGCTTAAAAGATGTTCAAGTGATGATTTGCATGGAAGGAAAGAGATAGAGATGAAGTTGGAATGAAGATCAAGATGAATTTGGAAGAAAAAGAGTCTGAACTGGCGTCCAAGTCCCGTCCATTCTGGACTGGCGTCCAGAATATTGGACTGACGTCCAGGAGGAGTTTTTGATTCAGAGAGTTTGGACGCCATAGTGAACGAGCGTCCAGAGGCACCAGACTGGCGTCCAGAAAGTCAGACGGGCGTCCGCGGCCGACTTAAGCAGCAGCCGACCTAGTTTCCTATAAATACAACGCATTATCAAACCCTAGGACATATAATTTTACACAGCCGCATACTTAGAAAACCCTAATTTCGAGATCAAGTCACCTCGGCCGGCTGAGCCTTGGTGCTTGGCCGGCCGAGGTGTTTCTTTTCATCTTTATTTTCGTTTTTTCGTTTCTTTGGATGATTTGGAGGCTAGACGATTTGTTCAAGTTATTTAATTCCGTTTCATCAGGTTCTTTCTTTTCAATCTTGAGTTTGTTTTGTGATTTTAATTCAAAGTTGTATCTTTCCCATGATTATTTTGTTATGCAATCGATATCGAAAGATGAATTGTCATTGATGTTTACCGTATGACGAGAGTCGGTGTAAACCTTAGATCACCATAGGAAAGATGGGATTTTTAACCTTGACATAACGAGAGTTGATAGGTTGAATATCTAGGTTGCTAGATTGAGAGATCTTACACCTTGTTTTGATGGCGTCAATCTTATAGATCGAGAGATGAGAGATTGATAGGCGAATTATCTACGAGAGTAGGAATTCATACATTTGATAGGTGGACCACATCTTTAATTAAATCATCACAAGATAACTTTAGAGAGGAAATTAAGGGCTGCGGGATCGGTGGATAATTACTTGTTCAATTGTTTAATCACCATGATCATCGTTTTTATTGCTTTTTTCTCGTTTATAGTTTTATTTATTTATTATCGCTTTTATCTTTCCTGGCTTTGGACTGACAATCCTCTGTCCAGTTTATCTTTCCGTTTAGTTTTAGGTTTTAATAATAATAGTAACAATCTTAGGAAAATTAATGAACTAGATACCCCGATTCCCTGAGATCGACTCCGGTATTAATCGCTATACTACGATCCCTACACTTGGGGAATACCGGATTTATAAATTTTATTACTTGTTTGTTTTGTTAGATAAAATCCGTGACATTGGACAGCCAGTGTGGGGAGTGTTGCGCTCGTGTGAATCAAGAACCACACATTTTTACCAGAAAAACCCCATATATTGCCTTTGTTTTCTTGTCACCTCGAACAACACTATCAAAAGAAACCCTTTTGTTTGCCGAAAATACTGTGTGTGTTTGCAAGAGAAAGCCGTACAAATCTCTGGGGTTATTTGCATTTGGACCATCACCTTTTGCCCCTGAGATTAGTTTTTCCGGTCGCCACATCACCCAAACTATCACTATCTAAAAGATCTCCCTCCAGCTCCATCAAAAGACCCACTGAAAGATTTCTGACCCACTCCCCAAAAGTCAAAGAAAGTATGAGTTAGTTGAGGGTGTCAGAGAATAGGGTGTCAGAAAGTCGGTAGCGACCCAATCAGAAAATCTTATCTTCAAGCCCAATCAAGCTCGGTTACCCAACGATGGTGGGAAGTAAGGGATCTCCACTAATACCACAAACCCCGGCAAAGGGGGGGCACAATATCAGGCCTGCGCTGATGGCGGGGGCGAGACATTCGACAATCTCACTGCAGATTGGGATGGGTCACAGAGAGAGGGTTTAGCCACCGATGACGCTCTGAACATCTTGAATCAGAAAACTAAATCAAAGGAAGCTATCGCGGCTCTAGAAGGGGCTCGAAAAGAAAAGGCCGCAGTCGGGACACCTAGGCCGCAGCGCAGTCCAGGGGTTGTACCGGAAGGGGAGCCTAGGTTCCAATAGGATCCTGAGGTTGCCGAGATGAGGGAGTATGCGAAGTATGCCGAGACAATGTACTTAACCAAATCTTGGCTGGTGGCTTTGGGCCTGACACCATTGCCGGTCCGAGCTCCGAACCCACCCAGGAGCGAGGTCAACCCCGCGGCCCCAAACAAAGGCCGCCAAAGTCAGCTCCAAAGTATAGAGGTCGAAGAGAGTGTTCAATCTTCGGGCCGTAATGGTCACAAGCATGACCAGGAGGTCGTTCAAACTTCGGCTCAACCTGGTCGCAATAATCAGAAAGGAAGGACAGAGGGAAGAGGGTCAGCTTTAAAAAGATTAGGTGAGAAGGACAGGGCCCCAGCCTTAAGTCATCTCAGCCTTCCAGAAAGAGAGATACCTCCCAGTAATGAGAAGAAGAAGGCGAACGGTGCCCTCTTAATCATAAGGGAAAAAAGAGCTCGTCAAGAGGAGTCACAAAATCATGCGGGCTCAAAGCACAAGACTGAGCAAGCTGATGCCCAACCCCCATCCAGGCCCAGGTTCGACCCCCTTATGGCCGAACAAATGGAGGTAATAAGGAAAGAGATTTCAGAGTTAAAGAGGTCGAGGCCCACTGAAAAAGTCACCCCGATCTCCGGGATATATGTGCTTGCTAAGAGAATCACCGAAACATTGCCCACTAGCAGGGAAAAGGTCAGTTACCCCAGTTATAATTATTACAATGGGAACACTTGCCCCAACGACTGGCTCACTACCTTCGCATCACCCTTGCAACTCAGGATAGGTCCGCCTGCTGCATCGCATTAGTCGGTAGCATGCAGGACAGGGCCGCCTCTTGGGTCCGCGGGGTTCAGTTGAAAGCTGGGAGGACTTGTCGGCAAAGTTCGTTAAAGAGTTTGAATCGGCGAGCCGGCCGAAAAATACTTTGAGGATCTGTGTGAGGTTCGCATGGGAGAGCACGAGTCTGGAAAAGATTATTATGAGCGGTTCATCAGGGTCTATGACCAAACGAGAAACATCCCCGACGACGCCATCATAACTTGCTTCCTCACCGGAATAGCCAAGGGTCCGATGAAGACAGAATTTAACATGTGGCCACCCAGGGCGGGCCTTAGGGAAATGCTGGAAAGGGCTAGGATGATATGGGTGAGCAAAGCACCGTCTTCTGGAAAATCAAAGTCTAAACCAGAGCAGCATTCACAGAAAGAAGATCGCGGGGACGATCACAAGAAAGAAAAGGGTAGGGACGCGAACCATGATCACGACGCCAAAAAGCCTTATAAATTCAATGAAAGTGATTTCATGCCGCTCAACACTAAGGCATCCCAGATACTCTCCGAGATTCGTGAGAACTTTGAGAGACTCAGGCCAATGAAAGGCGGCCCTGATAATCGTGATAAGTCGAAATATTGTGACTACCATAAAGATCATGGCCATGTTACGGATGAAAGCTTCATTTTGAGGAGACAAATCGAGAGACTGATCAGAGAGGGACCCGCGGCTAAGTATAAGCATGATGGACGTACCAGCACCAATAAAGGATGAAAACCTCGCGTTTACCAAAAGGAGGTTCAAGTCATTCATGGGAATCTCCCCATCAATAATCAGCTGAAGTCACAAATACACTCGATCAAAATGTACGGTTTTGAAAAATAGATAGTGTTGGGAGAAACAGAGAAAGGAATCATGTTCACAAAAAGTGAATTCACAACTGTAGAGGGTCCCATGGAGATACCGATCATTCTCAAGGTCGGAGTAAACGATCAGCATGGAGTCAACAGAATGATGGTCGACACCGGAGCTGTTCGCGACGTCATCTATTTTGACTGTCTCAAGTAGATTGGGTTTGGGGAAGCCAAGCTGAAGCCCTACCTGGGAGTACTGGAGGGTTTCACCAATGACACGGTTAGATTCAAAGGCACAATCGACCTCAACATCACTCTAGGCGATTATGAGCCTTGCCGAACCGAGGTAATTACATTTCTGGTCATCGATCTTCCCTCTTACTATAACATGATTTTGGGAATCCCGGCCATGAAAATATTTCAAATGATGGTGTATGTCCCGCATCAACGAGTCAAATTTCATGTGGGAGATGAAATTGGGGTCGCCACAAGCCAGCCAGGATTTTTTCTTGAGTTTATGACAAAGAACAGGGTCGATTCCAAGCGTTCCTGAGTTGAACGGTTTAATATGGACGCTGACCAGATCGCCATGGTGAAGGAGGTCCAAGATAAAGCTGTAGAAGTAGAAACACTGCAGGTCCGGGATCAGCCATATTTCACAGCAGATGATGAGCTGTTCGAGGCTGTTATAAGCAAAAAAATACCCCGATCAAAAAATAAAAATTGGATCGCAGACAACGGAAAAAGAAAGAGAGGAGCTGATCAAGCTCTTTAAAGAAAACGTGGACGCCTTCGCCTGGAAGTTAACTAATGTGAGGGGCGTGGAGCCGGAGGTCATGCTACACTATTTAACTTCAGGCCAATCCAACAAAGAGCACGCCAGTTCTCCGCAAAAAAGGAAGTCGCTATAATAGGCGAAGTCGAAAAACTTCTGACAGCGGGAATAATCAAGGAGCATCAATATCCAACTTGGCTAGCTAACGTTGTAATGGTGAAGAAACACAACGGAAAGTAGTGGATGTGTGTCGACTTCACCGATCTAAACAAAGCCTGTCCCAAGGATCCTTATGCGATGCCACGGATCGATAAAATGGTAGATGGGATCGCGGGTTTCAAGATGCTGAGTTTTCTAGATGCCTATTCAGGCTATCATCAGGTAAAAATGGCCGACGACGATAAAGAGCTAAACGCCTTCAGGGCCGCCGGTGGACTCTATTACTATGAGTGATGCCGTTCGGTCTGAAGAATGCAGGTTCAACATATCAAAGAACGGTGAACAGGTTCTTCAGCTCGCAAATCAGCAAAAACATAGAGGCCTACATCGATGATATTGTCGTGAAATCGAGTCGCCAGGATCACATGGTGGACCTTCGCGAAACCTTTATGAATGTGAGAAAGCACTCGATGAAGCTAAACCCCGCCAAATGCACTTTTGGGGTCTAAGCAAGAAAATTTTGGGGCTTCATGGTAAGCCAAAGGGGAATCGAAGCAAACCCTGAAAAGATAGAGGCTCTGATCAACATGAACGAGCCGACAACCATCAAAGAGGTACAAAGGCTGAATTGGAGGATAATCACCCTAGGGAGGTTCATTTCAAAGTCCGTAGAAAAAAGCCTACCCTTCTTTAAAATCCTCAAAGAGAACAAAATATTTACTTGGATAGGGGAGTGCTCACAGGCCTTCAAAAAACACAAATCTTTTCTTTCAAGCCCGCCATTGCTGATCAGTCCTATGACTGGAGATGTTTTGCTTCTATATTTAGCGGCCTCGGACCGGGCTGTCACTGCTGCGCTTGTCAAGGAGGATGGTACCCTTCAGAAGCCCGTTTATTACGTCTCTAAGGCCCTCAGTCCAGTTGAGAGTCGCTAATTTTAAAATCAAAAAGTTAGCCTACTGCGTTGTCATATCCATCCGAAAATTAAGGGCTTACTTTTCATCGCATACTATTACTGTATTATCTTATGCCCTACTATGCCAAGTCATGCACAAGCCAGATTTATCTGGTCGGTTGCTACGATGGGCCATCAAACTCATCGAATTTGACATCCGGTACGAACCTCAAAAAGCTATCAAGGCCTAGGCATTGCCCGACTTCATCACAGAAACAAGCTTCAACGAAGAATCAGGGGAGCAATCCAACTCAAAGCATGGCGATGGCACAGTAGCGACCACAACAGACGAGCCCCAGAGGCCAAGTCACTGTTGGCAGCTTTATGTCGATGGCGCCGCCAGCCAAAAAGGTTGCGGTGCCGGGGTTATCCTATTGGAACTTGGCACCTCGGAAGAAATTGAAAAGGCTTTGAGATTTGATTTCACCGCATCGAATAATCAAGCTGAATATAAAGCGGTCATAGTAGGACTTGAGCTCGACCGAGCCATAAAAGTAGAAAATGTGGAGGTATTCTACGATTCCTAGTTGGTGGTCAACCAAGTAACAGGGTCGTTCGGGATTCATTGTGAAATCTTGCAGAATTATATTGATCTCATCAAAAAAATCGAGGGAAGCTTCAAATATTGTAGGTTCACCAACATCCCCCGAGAGGACAATCACAGAGCGGACTACCTATCCAAGTTAACCAGCAACGACGAAATTAGTAACCCAGCGGTCATGGTGGAACACCTATCGGGGCCCGCCATTAGCCGAGTTGAGGTCATGGACTTTAAATCCGCCAATCCAAGCTGGATCGATGAGCTAAAAGCATACATCGACTCAGGAACCCACCCGACAGACCCCAATGAGGCTAGACTTCTAATCTGAAGGGCCGTCAGGTTGACGTGTCCCTACTGGGTGTTCAGTATAACCGGCAGTGTACCGGATCAACTGTAGCCTAGTTGGTGAGTCAAGGTCGTATCCCACAAGGAGTGTGTTGGTTAACCACCTATTAGGTTCATATTTTCGATCCAAGTCGCAATTTTTGTAAACAATAATTGGTGCGTGCTATGACTAAACTCAAATGAACAAAATGGACTAACCAAGATAACGCTTTGATCCAATGGATTTCCTTGACTTATGATAGATTTGGTTACCTACCTTCCTCCCTAAGGTGTTCAAGAGTGTGAACCGGTGTGTTCCTCGACTAGCAATCCCCCTTCTTTCGAATGCATGAGATCACTCTATGTCTCCTCCTTGACTTAGGTACCCTAAGTCTAATGATTCAACATGATATGCACTTGAACACAAGCCTAAGCTATCCTCGGATAAGAAACCGAATTCCACTTAAGGTCGGTTTTACCTTCCGATTCTTTTACCTCTTTCTCACACTCAATATACCCTTTCTGTTTCTATCAAGTGTGTGTGTGTGTGTGTGCAAGCTAGGGTTAATTACTTCCTAGATTGATATCAACAATATCAAGTAAAAGAAGATTCAACACTACAAGAAACTGAAATGTAAAACTACCAACTCATTCACAATCAAAAGAATCCATCTTCACATCACATTATCTTGGCTAGTTGTGAAACTAGCCACTCATAGCTATGAACCTTAACATGTCAAGGTTAGAGTTCATAACCATAAGAACAATTAAATCAAAGTAAAGGCTAAGAATTATACCAATCACAAGCTAATAACTTGAAAAAGGGAAACTTGCATTTCAACCTTCAAAAAGCTCCAATGGAGAGAGTGTATCTTAAAAGCTACAAACTTTTCCAACAAGAATTCATCCAAGGAATCAAAACAAGAATTCTTAATGTTTACCCTTTCAATTTAAGAGCTAAAGTTATGATAATTTTGGCTAGATGAGCCTTGAAAGTGGAAGTGCCTTCAAGATAGAGAAAATGTTGTATATTTTTCGCCTCTTCCAAATGAAGTCAAGAATAGGCTTTAAAACTTGAAATCCGGTTCTTTCGGCATCCACCGCCTGTGTACTCGGCGTGCACCGATTTCTAGTAGGTATCAAAGTTGGTCAGAATCAATAAATACTGCTCAGATTATCAACTGTCAAATTCCGGCGTCCACCAACTGCACTCGGCGTACACCGTCTTTCCACTCTTATCTTGATTCCTTAACTTCATCAACAAGAAACCTCTCTAAAGCTTGATGGAACATTCCAAGCTCTTCCAAAACTGATATCTAACCTGGGTATCTGCAAAACAAATCCATAAACGATACCTCGCATAACTCCGATACAAAATGTGGCATAAAAGCCTAAAATTATGGGATTAACTACTTAAAACATATTTACAATATTTGATCTATTTCGTCACATAATTGCATGAATTTGATATGAAAGCGTCACTAAAAGCTTGAGAATTGGGATAAAATACATCATTCGGTTGACCTACATCACAGGTACACCATCCTAGACAATGTTTTATATCGAAAATATTTTTCCAAACCTTTGTCGTGATGTGTGCAACCAGAGGAGGTCGAGGGAATACTTATGGAGCTACACGAGGGGATGTGTGGCGGCCATCCGGCTAGCCGTACACTCGCTCAGAAAGCTAAGCATGGAGAATAACGTTTAGCATTGGCAATCGTCAGTATGTTTCCCGAAGGGAAATGGTCAAGCCGAAAACGCCAACAAACAGGTATTCATTGTGCTAAAAGGAGTTTGGATAAAAAGGCCAAAAAATGGCACGATCATTTCCCAGCGGCTTTGTGGGCCCACAGAACATAGAGAAAGACAACTACAGGGGAAACTCCTTTTGCTTTTACCTATGGCTCGGAAGCTATGGCACCGGTAGAAATGGCCGTCCCAAGCCTAAGGGTCGCACATTTTAGTGAGGCCGAGAATCCACTAACCAGACAACTCGACCTCGATCTGGCGGAGGAAAAGCGAATCAACTCGTACGGCCGTTTTCTCAACTGCAAACAAGCAGCCAAACGACACCACGACAAGAAACCAGCATATTTGAAATCCACATCGAATGAAAAAGGCTCGTTTTTTCTCAAAATAAATGGGGCTAGCCGTTCTGTCCTCGGCAAACCTACGGATTACAAATTCCTTCGGTCTAAGTAAAAACAATGGGGCCAGCGAAATTTTGAAAAGCAACTATTCCAAGCGAATCCACCGCTATCCAACGAATGAGTCGGCACCCTAGCTACATCAGTACATAAACTAAGAATCAGCGAGCCAAAAGGAATACGACAATCGCGATCCAAAGTGACGGCAAACTTGACAGCCTCGCAGTGAAACAGGATCCTCCAGTCGACGTCCACCTGGAGGTCGCGAAGAGCATGCAGAAGGAGGGCTTCAGCCTCGGTAACAACCTCAAAATCCATAGATAGAAGAGATCGCCAGTTAATAAACCTTTTCCACTCTCGGTTGATGCGAGACAGTTCAGACGTGGGGCCTAATGTGCGAGGGCGTCGACGATTGGGAAAAAGCACACGAATTGCACGGCGCAGGCGGACTAGCCTACTTTCCTCATCACCAGGTTCCAAGCAACCTTATAATGAGTAGAAGGGTCGATGGTAGGAACACGAAGAACCCCATTGATAGCCTCCGGGGTAAAGTTGACTGAAACATCCCGAAGGGAGACAAAGCTAATTGCTTTCTCGGGAGAAATCTCTGATAGGACGGAATAAAATTCCCTCACCATTGTAAGGTTAAAGGGTGTCACAGGTGGGGATACAAAGTCCAACCACCCAGAAAGCCGAACCCGGAGCAAAGAGCCATCACCTTCAATTTTGTCCTCATTCAAACCCCTCTCCCTCACAGGCTTGATCACATCAAAGAAACGCCAGAAATTGGACTTGGCCGTGTTAGAGGCAGTGAGAAAGAAAGGAGAAACATTGTGCATAGGGCGGGCTTCATACACCCACATCGAGCTACCCTCGCCGGATCGAAAAGACATCAGAAAATAATGATTTGTGCAAGAGGGGTGAAGAAATACCAGGGAAACCCCCCTCTTATAGAGGATCAAAACGGAGTAAGAGGTCAAGATCAACAGAATCAGATGGTCAGCATTCACGCGGTCTAACGAAATTTTGAATTTTGAAAAGCGCATTAAGCGCCTGACGGTTATCAAAACAAGATTTAAGGCTACAGTCACGGAGCAGTTATCTAAAACGGTCAAAATCCTGCCAAAGAGCTGTCCAATCTGGTCAGAACCTTAGCTTTTTGGCAGCACGCCCATTTAAGGTGAAGGAGGCCAGTTAAAAGAAAATTTTAATTTGAGGCAATTCCACCTAAATTTTCTGGCGAGCCCAACATTGCAGTCTCGCCGAAAAATTAGGGGGCCGCATATTGGAATTTTCAAAGCTTCACAAAAAGATGCAGGCAGCGTATTTCAACAAGGTCGCCATAGGTCTTGTCTCAAACAAGGGGGCCACGGTTAGAATTTTTGATCCATCAATTGAAACAAGTCCGCAGCGACCTCGATTGATACAACGGGGCCGCATACGGAAATTTGTTTCGCCCAAACCCGATAAGGCTTTGCTCAAAACAAGGGGGCCGCATATTGGAATTTTCAAATGCTAAATCACAAGGACCGTTCTGAAGTTCTATAATTTTAGCGAGCATGTTCTCTCAACCTTGCCAAAATAAAGGGGGCCGCATACATACAAGAGCAAATCAAAGAAAGCAAATGCATAAATCAAAAGGTGCATATAGCATAGGCCAAAAGTGGCCACAAGTCATGTTCCGAATAAAATCATTACAAAATAACAACAAAGGAAAGCATCGAAGTAGTTCAAACAAAAAAGCATAGTTGAATTATTACAGACCGTAGAAATTGTTTCAAAAAGAAAGCATAAAATCCTTAGTTTGAGCAAGGAGGAGTAATGATATACTCATCACCGGATTGAACATTGGCAGTAGGAGGGGGGCTCTTCAAATTGGCCAGGTTTACAGGTTGACTGCTGGAGGGTCCCAGGTCGGCTCGCCATCCTTCATCTGCCCGGCTTGAATATCAAGAATATGATCAGCAGTGTAAGGGATATCCGGGTGAAGGGCTAGCAACTCAGGATTTCGCTGGGACATGGCAACCCAACGAACCATCTCCCTAAGAACAACTGTTTCTCTACCATGATGCGCCCAGAGGCAGCGAGCAAAGTGATTGAAGCCTTGGTCAAAGCTCGCCTCTTGTGTATCTAGGAACTCATCAGAAAGCTTATAAGCAGCAATGGCCGCAGGACCGGCTTCCTCGGCGGCCTTCTGGGCAGCAGCAAGTTGTTCCTCTAAGCTCGCAGCGGCAGCAAGTTGCTCTCTCAAGCTTGCGATCTTCTCCTGAGCGCCCTTTAACTCCTCGGTGGATTTCTTAGCAGTCTCACTCAAGATCGCCACCTTCTACTGTAGCTCAGTGTCCAACTTAGCGCTCGCCTTCATGGCCGCCTTCATACGCTCTACCTCTACCAAAGCTTTCATATTATTGGCTTTAGCAGCAACTCTAGCCTTGTCCGAGGCACCAAGGGCCGCGATTACCTTTCTGAGCTTGGCCCTGCATTTCTCTGCAGCCTCTGTAGCCTTGTGGATGTGAGTTCCAAGCTGAAATAGAGAAAAAGAGGATAAGTTCGCAGGAAAATAAAGTTGGAAAAATAGACATAAGCTAAAACTTACCATAGAGGCTGCAATCCCGAACTGGCCGGAAAGATCCTTAAGCTCGGCGACCTCATCTTTGGTGGGGGCATCATCTTGAACCACGACAGGAGCAGTAATCCCTCTGCCAATTTCCATTTGAACCCCGGGTGGAGAATCCCTTGCGAGACGGCCCAAAGGAATGACATCAGCAAATGCCTTCCTGATCTAGCTCGCCTTGGTCATATCAAGACCTTGGATGAACTCAGCATCCAGCCAGACAGCCTCCTTCCCTTTGTAACCACGAGGCAGCGTTCCTGTTGGCAGCGTCCCCATCTCCTCGGTGTCCTTTTCAGAAGTCACTTCGGGTCGCGATGTTGATTTCTCGGCAGACCGCTTATCAGGATGACCAGAGCCTTTATCAGCTCCACCAGCGGCTTTGGTCTTCTTGGTTTTAGACCGCTTAGAGGTATGGGAATCTTTAGCGGACACCTCAGCCTGCGGTCTCTTTTGGGCCCCGCCTGCCTGACTTGAGCCCTTGCCTATAGGCGCCGCCTGCTGACGTGGCTGATTGGGGTCGTAAGTCTCATCAATAAGGGAGACGTCCACAGTACGAGAGATCCTCCTCGGAGTCTTCTTCAACTGCTCCTGCCTAGCCTTTGAGGCTTCCTCAGCCTACCTCTGCCTCTAGGCCCGAAGTTCATTCACGTCCACCATGTTAACTGCAAAAAGAGTTCATCAAAAAACATGACCAAAAATGGAAGGCAATGCAGTAAAATGCGAGAGTGTAGTAAAATAAAAGGCAATGAGAGAAAGTTAATGCGAGGTCTTCTATTTGGATCGCCGTGACATATGGGACACTCGGATGGGAAACGCTCCCCCAGATGGCAATCTCCTACCCAGTCGGGATCACTCTCCTCCGGCTGTATTGCGATTAAGAATTGAGCTCTTCGTGGGCCAACAATCCCCGCCTTAAAAGTATGCGGCAAGCCCACATCGATCAGGTCCACCCAGGACACATTCCTCAAAGAAGGCTCGATCCCATCAAAGTTTAAAAGGGTCATAAGCCTTTTGACAAATCGGAGCTCAGTGACAAAGGGATCATTGAACAAGAGAGTAGACTTTCCTTGGCGGGGGGCAGCGTTAGGAAACGGCCAGCCAACTTTCGATTCGACCTTAAGCACGTGTACCCTCCAATGATGAAATTTGTTGGGCAACAAAAAGAATAGGCGAGGAGTCTTGGTCCTCAGGGATATCTACCCCAGAACGAGGGTCCCGCAGAAAAGTTGAAATTGACCCAAGAGAGAGAGGGTGGTCTCCCTCTTCATTGTCCGGCACATCACAATGAAGGCCATAAGTTGAACGGCGACTCCCACTGCAAAATCACTTGGTAGCGCCTTTATGAGCTCGAATATCTTCACCAGAAATGGGTCGAAGGGAGGTCTGAACCCCACATAGAAATGGTTGAAATGAAGAACTACAGAATCGCCGGGACGGCGAGACCCGATTCGGTCCTCACGCTCACCAGGTTTCAGCTTATCTTTCTCTTTTGAGTAGTCAAACAGGGAGAATCTACAGATATTTGTGTCAATCCTGTATCGACGTCGGAGAAGCTCGTTAAGATCTTCACTGCCTTGGAGCCGATCTCATTCTTCATCCAGAGCCTTCTCATATTCAGTTAAAATAGCAAACTCCCTCAGCGCCTCCGGATTGTTGGGCTTAGGAGCCTTTGTTTTCGACACCGCTTCCCCAACGGTTGTAGGTTTCGGATCTCTCTCTCTTTGATTTCTTAGGGAGCTCCCACACAAGCTTAAGGGGTAAGGGCACATTCTCATCTTTACTAGATTCCAACAGTGCATGAAGAGTGGCGTCCTCATCCCAGATTATATCTTCCTCACCTCCAGCAGCGCCACTGGTACTGACCTCGGCGGCCTGATTGATGTAAGTCAACCTGAAGATATAATTTCCGATGATTTACCCCTTTTTCTGGTGTAATTAGCGATATTTTGACATCAACTTGAGCAATTTGAATGATGATTGGAACCATATTTTGTGTACATAGAATTTTCAGAAAAACCATGTTTCTAGCTATATTATATTAGTATTAGCCGATTTTGTTATCATATTTACACGTGGTATCTTTGTGTCTACTTTACAGCACAGATATCACGGTGGGGTGTGTGGATTCTGACCTCAGGGTGGCTTTTGATTCTTTTGTGATGATTTTGTGGTGTGGCGAGGATTTCAGCCCACGAGGATTATTGATACACATTAGAGGGTTCAATCCAAGCCAAGTGGGAGAATAAACCTTGATTATGTGATTTCAGGTACAAATGACTCGAGCCATGTCACATTGACCTGAGTCATTGAGTAGTTGAGCATTTAATGCAAATGTCATTCAGCCAACTACCACATATTGGACTTGACCTACTCCAAGAAGCTCTGACCCGCGCCAGTAGTGCATTTTGATCTTGACCTACGCCAAGATGGATTGACCTGAGTCAACAGTGCAGAGTCAGCAAAAGATTAATCCCTTCTATTCTTCAAAACACATAATTATCAAATACTTCATCTTCTTCAGCTTTTCTATCTTGAAGGCAAAACCCCACCCCAAGGCTCTTATAGCCAAATTTTAGTAGAAATTAACTCTTGATTTTGATTGTAAAAGCTAAGGATTCTAGTTTAACTCTTCTAGTTGATTGGATTCAACACACTAGTGTTAGTTCATTGAAGCTTTTGGGAGTTGGATGAAGAGCACCAACTCAAATTTGTACTCTTGGATTGGTAATTCTTAATCTTTATTTTCAATCAATTGTTCTTATGGTTATGAATATTAATCTTGAGATGTTGATATTTGTAGGCATGAGTGGCTAGACCTATCTAGCCAAGATTATGTTGTAGTATTAGTTTATCCTCTTGTGATTGATTGGGAATGATTGTTTGTTTTGTTAGTTTTGATTGTTGTGAAGCTTTTCCTACTTGTATTGTATTGATTGCTTGCATTAGAGTAATTTCCTAGTGTTAGCATTTACATGTTTAACGGATACTGAACGGAGAAGTTAGACGTGGGAAGAGGGTAGGAGAACCGGAAGGTAAAATCGACCTCTTCGAGGCATTTGATTTCTTATCCGGGGATTCTTGGCTTTGCCATTTCATTCACGTGCGTAGTATACCGAATCATTAGGTTAGATCGCCTAGACCAAGGAGGAGGTAGAGAGCAATTCCATTCACTCGTATGAGGGCGATTTGCTTGCTTAGGAATGCACCGTTTCACAATCTTGAACACGAAGGGTAGGAAGTCATTCCTATGACATTACGAGAGGATAGCTAGGCTACACATTATCTTGGTTAGTTTCTTTTATCAGTTTATCATCTTTGTTATTTCAAGTATTTTATTTATGCAATTGATTAATCTTTCACCAAATTATGACCTAGATCGAATTAATATGAACTTTTTAGTGTATAACCTCACAAGATAGTTCCCCGTGGATTCGACCTTGACTCACCAAACTAGACTACAGTCGACCCGGTACTCTGCCGGTTAGATTGGACACCTCGGTTTGGCCCATCAAGCTTTCTGGCGCCGTTGCCGGGGATTTATCTTGTGTAACGGTTATTACTTGTATTAGTTTTAAAATTTTCGAGAATAGGTCAAACTTTTCTGACCTTACTTCTGTTTTACTTCTTTGGTGCTTACCGTTTGGTGAGTCACCAAGTGTTATTTTACTGTGCTATTGTTGTTTCTGCCTTGTAGTGGATGACCAAAACGCGACGTGGTAAGGAAACACTTACTCCTCTCATCCCGGATATCAACACGTATATTAGGGAACGAGTAGCCGAGAACAAAGTTGGTCAAGCTCGTCGTGGGTTGGAACTTAGTGGAAATTCTTCCCAAGGATCGTCTGCCCAAGGAATAGAGATGGACGAGGGCACGTTGAATGCACAAGTTGAACAAGGGCATGTGGATGCCCCAAACCAGGAACAAAACCCGAACTTACACATTCTTAACCCCCCCCAAATGACAATGAACCACAACCACCACCAAACAATAACCAACAAAACCGCCATCAAAACCGCAACAACCGGAACAACAACAATAATAACCCCCCAAACCTAAGGCAACTTTGTGATCAAGCCGTGCGGAGGAATGAGACCAACAATCCTATTCTTTTACCGAATGCCAGAGCAAACAATTTTGAGGTTAAAGCTCATCTCTTTGGATTGGTTGGCACAAGGGCACAATTTCATGGACGTGAAGACGAAGACCCGCACCATCACCTTTACAACTTTGAGGAATTATGTAACACGGCCAAAATTCAAGGAGCGCATCGAGAGTTGAAAAGGATGTCTATGTTTCCTTTTTATTTGGATGGGAAGGCTAAGGATTGGTTCATGTCACTTCATCACCATTCCTTAACAAGTTGGGAGGAAATTCAAAATGAATTCTTGAAACAATACTTCACTCCCGGTCGTAATTTAGAGTTGAAAGTTGAAATTGGAAGTGTCAAGCAAGGTGAACATGAAACACTTGGGGCCGCATGGGAGAGATTCAAGCGGTTGTTGAGAGCGTGTCCGGATCACGGTTACCCGTTAAACATGCAAATTCAGTTTTTCTACCGAAAGTTAAGAAAAGAATCACGAGCCGAGGTTGATCAAGCGTGCAATGGTTCGTTGATGATGAGCGTGGCACAAGATGTATATGATGCGGTTGAGAAAATTGTGAAAAACAACCGAATGTGGGAGACAGGTTCAAACACAAGAAGAGTTTCTTTTGTGGGAGAGGCCACCGCACAAACCGAAGTGTTGGCCCAATTAGCCTCTTTAAGCAAGAAAGTTGATGAGATAAAAGTAAGCAAGAATTCGGAAGGAAGTATGTCCACTAATGTGAGTAGTGTGGAATTGAAGAATGAAGAGTATGCACAGTTGGAGATAAATGAATCCGGTGATTATTCTAATGAAGAAGTGAGCTAAATGCAACAACACCGAGCACTACATAATGCCTACTCCAATGCATACAATAATTTGCAAAGAGATTTTCCTACTCAACGTTTGTCTTCCAACCTGAACAAGCAATCATCTTTCGTCCCTCAACAAAAGACTTCCTTCAACACCAACCCCCCTCAAAACCAAAATTTCCAAGGCCATACTTCATACCAACCTCCACAACCACCCACACATTCCTACCAACAACGCCCTACACAAAATATTCCAATCACTCAAACTTCAAGTTCATCTACGTAAAAGGAAGAGAAAATGGAAAAGATGATGGAGAATCTTATGGGAGTTGTCTCGACTCAAGCTGCAAATATGCAATCTATGATGTCTTCTATAGGTACAATGACTAGAGATATGGGTACCTTAAGAACATCCATGAGTGGTCATGATATGAGAATGAAAAATATAGAAGCATCCGTGCGTAATATGGAAGAGCATTTGAGTAGAGAGGGTGAGAGGAACGCCAGCAAACCACCGGGTGGATTGCCTAGTAACACTGAAAGAAACCCGAGGGGAGTGAATGCCATCATAACCCAAAGTGGAAGATTTTCTGGGAGTAGAGAATTTCATGAGAATCAAGTTGGAAAGGAGGTTTAAAATGATTTGCACGACACCGAAAGTGAGAAGGAGTTGAGTGAAGAGGAGGAGGAAATTGTTGATGAGTTTTTGCAGAATGACGGATATGTCAATGTCGAAAAAGAGGATGAGGATTGGGTAAAAGTCTCGAGGATTTTGAAGAATCCGAGATCAAGTGATTTGAGGACCCTTTTTAAGGAACATGTCTCATTGACCCCCGCAAAGGATGAATTGACTCACGCCAACAGTCACTGTAGACATACAGAGAGTTTGGAGCCCATTTTGACGCACGCCAAAGATTCTGTGATGCAGGCCACTGGAAAAAAGGGCTGAGTTAACGCACGCCAAGGATGCTTTGATGCAAGCCAATTCTCAGCAGGCATTTTCTAGAAAAGGCAAGGAGAAGGTGGTGCACACCGACAATAAATAGAGGCCAGTGGCAACGGTAAGGAAGGTATGAACTCTAAACCTAAAGTTATTGATCTTGAGTCATTGCCTTACCCCCCCCCCCCTAAGGAATAAATTAAGAAGAAGAAGCTAGATAAAAAGTATGCTCGCTTCCTTGACACATTTAGACACTTGAATGTTAATCTTCCAGTCATAGATGCACTTACTAACATGCCTGTGTATGGTAAATTTTTGAAAGATATTCTCACTAACAAGAAGAGGTTAGAGGAATATGAGAACATTTGTCTCAATAAGGAATGTTCAGCCGTGTTGCAACATAAGCTTCCACCTAAGCTGAAAGACCCTGGGAGTTTCACTATCCCGTGTGAAATTAGGGGCTTTTTGTTTAATAAGGTGCTTTGCGACTTTGGTGCTAGCATTAACCTCATGTCATATGAGGACTTTATCAAACTTGGAATAGGAAAGTTGAAGAACACCGAGATGACTCTACAATTAGCAGATAGGTCCATAAAACGTCCTAAGGGAGTCATAGAAGACG
Source organism: Gentiana dahurica var. dahurica (assembly GCA_024500145.1). NCBI lineage: Eukaryota > Viridiplantae > Streptophyta > Magnoliopsida > Gentianales > Gentianaceae > Gentiana > Gentiana dahurica. The sequence goes on from CM044906.1 coordinate 72,884,961, forward strand.
TGTTAGTGAAAGTTGATAAGTTCTACTTCCCCGTTGATTTTGTGGTTATGGATATGGAAGAAGGATATTCAACGCCCCTTATTCTCGGTCGTCCATTCCTAGCCACGGGAAGGACTATGATTGATGTCCAACATGGAGAATTGATTTTGAGAGTTAACGAGGATGAGGTTACCTTCAATATTTTCAAAGCCATGAAACACCCGTATAATTCACGAGAGTCATGTTCTTTTGTTGATGCACTATCTTGTGTTTGTATGGAGAATACTAACATGCAGGTCTTTGAATATAAGCTTGAAGAGTGCCTAGCCTTATCCGTATTTGAATGTGAGAGTGATGAAGAGGAAATGCAAGCAATGATTTCTTATTTGGATTTCGGTCGTACATTTAACAAACAACCGTGGCACCGATATCTAGAATTGGAGAATGATGGTCCTCTGTTGAAACCTTCAGTGGAGGAGCCACCAAGGAACCTTGAATTGAAACTTTACCTCCTAACTTGAAATATGCTTTTATTGAAAATGATAATCTACTTCCTGTTATTATTTCTTCGTCACTAACCAATGTGCAAGAAGATTTGCTATTGAGGATGCTAAGGAAACACAAGAGAGCATTTGGTTGGACTGTGGCTGACATTCGGGGAATTAGTCCTGAAATCTGTGTTCACAAGATTATTCTCAACGATGACGCTAAACCATGTGTTCAACCACAACGTCGTTTGAATCCCAATATACAAGAGGTTGTCAAGAAAGAGGTTATCAAGTTACTAAAGATGGGTATTATTTTTCCTATATCTGACAGTGAGTGGGTGAGTCCTACTCAAGTCGTGACTAAGAAGGGTGGATTTACCGTGAAGGAAAATGATAAACATGAGTGGATACCAACAAGGCAAGTCACAGGATACCGCATGTGTATTAATTTTCGACGACTCAATGACCATACCAAGAAGGATCATTATCCCCTTCCGTATATTGTCCAGATGTTGGAGTGGTTCAGTGTGCATAAATTCTATTGTTTTCTTGATGGTTATTCGGGCTATCTACAGATATTCATTGCAGCAGAAGATAGAGAGAAGACGACTTTCACATGTCCATATGGAATGTTTGCATACAAGAGAATGCCATTTGGTTTATGCAACGCTCCGGCTACATTTCAGCGATGTATGACAGCCATTTTTTCTGACATGGTGGAGAGATTTTTAGAAATTGTTATGGATGATTTTAGTGTTTTTGGGGATTCTTTTGAGGAATGTCTCTCTCATTTAGAGCGTGTGTTACAGCGATGTGAAGACACGAACTTAGTGCTTAATTTGGAGATGTGTCGTCTTATGGTGTCAGAAGGTATTTTGCTAGGCCATAGAATTTCTGAGAATGGTATTGAGGTAGACAAGGCAAAAATTGAAGTAATTGAGAAATTGCCTCCACCGGTTATTCTGAAGACGTTGAGAGGATTTCTTGGGCATGCTGGTTTCTATAGGCAATTTATTGAAAAAAATTATCGTATTTCCAAGCCTCTCAGCCATCTACTTGAGAAAGAATTACCCTTCAATTTTGATGAAAAGTGCATGGTGGCTTTCGAGACTTTGAAGCAAAAATTGATTAGCGCACCTGTTCTAGTAGCTCCGGATTGGAATATACCCTTCGAGTTGATGTGTGATGCAAGTGACCCCGCAGTTGGGGCCGTTCTTGGCCAACGTCATGGCAAGGTACTCAAGGCCATTTATTATGCTTCTCACATGTTGAACTCAAGTCAACTATGCAACAACCGAGAAAGAGTTACTCACCATAGTGTTCGCCCTCGACAAGTTTAGATCTTATCTTGTGGGTTCCAAGGTCATTGTCTATACTGACCATGCAGCTTTGAAATATTTGTTGAATAAGAAAGATGTTAAACCGAGATTGCTTAGATGGATTCTCCTACTACAAGAATTTGATAATGAGATCAAGGACAAGAAGGGTAGTGAGAACGTGGTGGAGGATCACTTAAGCCGGTTGGATTTCATTGAAGAAGAAGGAAAACGAAGAGAAATTGATGATTACTTCCCGGATGAACAACTCATGAGGGTGGATGCTCCTCCGACAATGCAACTTATTCATGCTAGTTCAAAACCGAAGGAGAGCTCACCATGGTTTGCCAACATTGTAAATTATTTTTCATGTGAGTATGTTCTACCTAATTGGACATGGCAAAAGAAGAAAAAATTCTTTCACGATTTGAAATTTTATTATTGGGAAAGACCGAACCTTTTTCGGAGGTGTTCGGATGGTATCATAAGAAATGCGTTCCCGATAATGAAATCTCAAGCATACTCTCCTTTTCCATGGCCAAGATACCGGAGGCCATCATGGAGGATAGAAGACGGCATACAAAGTTTTACAATACGGATTTTATTGGCCCTCACTCTACAGAGATGCACATCGTTTTGCACAGTCATGTGTTTCATGCCAGAAGTGGGGAAATGTATCCAAGAGGTATGAAATGCCCCTCCAACCGATCTTGGAGTGTGAAATATTTGATGTATGGGGCATCGACTTCATAGGTCCATTCCCTCACTCGTTTGATAATAAATTCATTTTAGTGATGGTTGACTATGTTTCTAAATGGGTTGAAGCACAAGCCTATCCCACTAATGATTCTAAGGTGGTGCTAAAATTCTTAAAGAAAAATATTTTTACTCGATTTGGCACTCCCCAAGCTATCATTAGTGACCGTGGCTCACACTTTTGTAATCGACCATTCACTAAGTTTCTTGAGAGTTATGGTGTGAGACACAAAGTTGGCTCACCGTATCACCCACAGACAAGTGGGCAGGTTGAAGTGTCGAACCGTGAGGTAAAACGGATTATTGAAAAGACGGTGGACACTAACCATAAGAATTGGTCGGTGAAGCTTGACGATGCACTTTGGGCCTACCGCACCGCTTTTAAAACACCAATAGGATGTTCACCATACAGATTAGTTTTTGGCTAGTCTTGTCATTTGCCCGTTGAATTGGAGCACCGAGCTTACTGGGCTATAAAGTTTCTTAACTTTGACCCCCAACTCGTTGGAAATCATAGGTTGCTCCAACTCACCGAGCTTGACGAGTTTCGCCTCGATGCATATGAGAACGCCCAAATTTACAAGGAACGAACCAAGTCATTCCAAGACCGGAAGATCTGTGATCGAGAGTTCCATGTGAATGATAAAGTGCTCTTGTATAACTCACGAATGAGATTTTTTCCAGGAAAGCTTAGATCGAGATGGACAGGTCCATTCCTTGTTACGAAGGTGTATAAATCCGGTGCAGTTGAACTTACAGATGGAAAAACGACTTTCATTGCAAATGGTCATTGAATCAAGCATTTTGTTGAAGGAGAGGGCACACCGCCAGAGGAGGTGTTGTTCCTCGAAGACAACCCACTGGATTGAAGAATTGCATAGTCTAGCTATAGACTATAAATTTAGCACACCACGGGTACTATCTTCCAATTTACCCTTTAAGCATTATCTTTTGGTTGGCTTATGTGCTTATTTGCTACGTGCTTAAATGAGTAATTGTGGTAGTGTCCCAATTTGATAATCTGTATAATTCCATCATCTCTACCGTATAATCTCGTCGAGCAAACGACGTAAAACAAAAGCGCTACCGGGAGGAAGCCCGTTAATTGATGATTTGCAGCCATTTAGTTGCTCTTTTGATAAGTTGGCTGAGCATTAGTAGTTTTGGAGTTAAATGCTTTTGTAGGAGTCTCTTGACTCACGCCAAGAATCACTATAGACATACAGAGAGTTTGGTCATTTTTGTTGACTTGAGTCATTTTACCTCTGACTTGAGTCATTTTGTTCTCGGCGTGAGCCATGAGACCTATTTGGCCCAGATTTTGCTATAATTTTGTTTATGGTTATCTCATTCGTGTTGCTCATGCTGATTCCCCGTTGTTTCCCTAACAGTATTGGCATTACTCACTTTGCATTGAGGGCACTGCAAGCTCGTAAGTGGAGAGTGGGAGTACAGTTAGTCTAACAATGGGTAATGTCTCGAATTTCTTGAGAAAAACCTTAGCCTTGATCTTCTTTGAGAAATTTTGAGCTGTATAAATTATCTTTGGCATAAATTACGATCTTGTAATTGATAAAGCGAGCATTTCAAATAGAATGAGTAACTTTGACGAAACACAGGTACATGTTATTCATTAATCTTTGTTAGTAGTGTGATCCATGGTACACGTACATTCCGATTTCTGTGTTAACAAACAACCCTTCATGAAATTGTGCATGCATACTCTAGCTGCAACGTGAATTTAGGAATGTTATTCATTTGAGACGAATAACAAGTGTTGGTCCCAGAGAAGGGTAAAACTATAGTCAGAAGGGGGGTGAATGACTATAGTGGAGTTTCAAAAACTTTTCTTGTGTTTAAAAGCTTTTGGGTAGTGGATAAGCCCATTCTTACTATGTTGTTTCAAAGCAGTTTAGACAATCACAGATATAGATTTTAATCTAGGCAATTTAAATGAATGCAGTAAAGTAAATTGCAGAAAGTAAATTGACACAAGGCTTATAGTGGTTCAGGGTGGTGTAATCCCTTAATCCACTCTTCTCATGTGATGATTGGAGGAATTCACTATTGTTATCACAGATACAATAGTATGATTGTCCTTGACTTCCCAAGCTTCACAATCTACAAGACTATCATACCTTGACAGCAACAGCTTCAGTGATTTAGTCTCTTTCACTGCTCCTTGAGATCAAATCCTTCTGCAGCTATTACAAACACAACTCCTTCTCAAATGACTTCTGATTCAGTTGCTTCAGTTTATTGTGAATGAGATTCACAAACTTGATAGATCAATCTCAGTGCTGAATATGAAATTGTAGTTCTGATATATGAGTTGATCTCTAGATGAATCCTTGTAAGTTCAGGGAGAAGGCTTTTCAAATTGATAGAGTATCTGCTTGATTGTCCTTTTCTTATTGTTGTCTTTATCTGTCTGTCAATGCCTTCTAATTATAGCCTTGGGTATCCTTGATTTGAAATTCCGTCCGTTGTCTATATTAATGAAGGGAATAATCCTTGATTTTATTCTTGATTGCCCCTTAATTATATTCTCCTTGATTTCAGTGATCTGATTTTTCTTCAAATGTATAGCAGAAAATTCGTCCTTGATTGATCCTATATTGATTGTGCATTAAATGCATGATCCTCTGAATCTTCATCATATTTCAATTCTATTCTGATAAGGATTACTTCACCGTTCTCTGAACGGTCGAGTGATCCATCTGACTTTGCCGTTTAGATCTTCCTTCACTGTTTTTGCCTTCACTTAGCCGAAAGTCAGTTTACTCTGCCGATTCACTGTTTCCTTCATTACTTTAGTTTAAGGAGAATCTTTGTACTTCACTGATCATTGGTTTGGGTAGATCAGTGTACACCATATTTGAACATTTAGTTTCATCACTTGAACCATAATTTAGACTTATCCAAGGTCATCACAGACTTCCTTGGTTATAAGTCATACCATAAAGTCTTCATTGCTTCTCTGCATGTACTTGGCTGGCTTTACTCTGCCGAATGTCTGTTTTACTTTGCCGTCCTACCAACTAGTACAATACTTGTCTGACTTAACTTATACAATATGTCAGACTCTAAGTAAAGACTTATACAGAGAATTCTAACTCATTTCAGGCTTGCTATAACAGCTAGTATGGCCATCATCAAAACATAATAAAATGTTCCTTACAATTTCCCCATTTTTGATGATGCCAAAACCCTCATAAACCTGAACATAAGTAAGCCAAATTTTTCATAATAATTCACAAAATGAAAATCAACAATTTTATTCATCCATTCAAGGGCAATAAGATATTGCATCTTTTTATTCAAAGACAAAGGCAAATAGAAATAATTCAAATTAAGTATAAGGTCTACTTCTTCATTTCTTCAAACCTGATGCCTTTGCCTTTGCTGCCCTTGCCCTTTTCTGTTGAGCTTGCCTCCTTTTCACTGGAGCTTTCAGGCTTTGAGCCTCCTTCCCCCTTTTTGGCAGCACCAAAACGTGCTTCAAGATTTGCAGTTGCTGCATCAGACTCAGTGAGAGGGCCATACTTTTTCTCCAGTATCTTGTTGGTTGCCTCCCTAATTTTGAGAAGGGTGTCAAGTTGTTGCCCAGAGTGCTACATGATCTCATGCAGATGCTGAATTTGATGAGTGTGAGCATTTAAAGTGTCCACCAAAGGTTTGAGATTGTTGTCAATCGTCTCAGCATGAAACTCAAGGTTGGTTTGGACGTGATGAGGGATAAGTTGCTGGAGGTTGCAAAGCAAGTTTCCTTGTTTTTCCATGACCTCATCTTGTATCTTGATATGACTGATGAGAGCTTCAATCTTGTGGTTAAAGGAGGTTGCTCCACTCCTTAAGGCAGTCTTCAGGTTTTGCCTGCTGTGATATTGCCTTTCCATGTCCACAATGAGAGGTTGAATGTCCAGGTTGAAGACTCTTTCTGGATTGATTTCCTCTGGTGCCACATTAACCTCCTCTTCATCTCCATCTTCCTCTTTCTCGTTTTTCTCCTCATCCTCTTCCTCTTCCTCCTGTTCCTGTTTACCTTCTGTTTCTTCTCCTTTATCTTCCACTCTTTCTTGTCCTTCCTCTTGTTCCTCTTCAACCTTAGTATCATTGAGAGGTTGTGGAGGAATTCTTGCTTTTCCATCTTCTTCTGCTAGTGTGCCCCCTTGGTCAATAGTGGGGGAGTTGACAAGTTCAGCGAAGTGAGTTTGATCAGCTGGCTCACTCGGCTGTTCGTCAACTTTGCTGAGGCTCTTGAAAAGTACCTCTTGAAGAGTTAGATCATCATCAGATGTCTCCATGGTTTCCGGATCAGCTTCAAGATGGTGACCTTCAGAATGTTGATCCTCTGCCTCAACTTCTTCCTCATCCATATCTTCGTCTTCAGATGAAGTAATTCTATATCCTTCCTCACCTTCCTCCAGGTAGGTAATTTCCTCTTGTTGTTTTTCTTCTTCGGTTGCTGTATCATCACTGATTGTCACGGGTTCATTCAAGTTGCTGGTACCAAACACAGTGATGTTTTCTTGTGTCTTCTGGGATCTGGTTCTTCGTCCCACTCCTGATCTGCTACTTTCAGGTTGTTTCCTCTTTCTTCCGACAGTTGGTTTGGGTTTCATGGATGCCTTAATGTATGTAAACATTACCTTTGATTTGTGTGGAGCCTGCAGATTTGTGGGTTGTACTTTCAATGTGTCAAACAGGTGTTGGAGAGGGAACCCATAAGATTTCCTCTCCCAGAAATCACCCTTCTTCTCCAAACCTTTGCTTGGTGCCGTAATGGACAAATCAATCTCCTTCCGAATCTGGTCTTTCAACCTATTGAATACAAATGTTGCCCAGTCAAATTTAGTACCTTCGTAGATGATTTCCATTAGCTTGATCCTTAACTCTGTTAAATTTTCCATCGACCATTTTCTTCCTTCGATGTTTTTGGTTATGACCGGTGCAAATTCTGCAAACGAAAGTTTTAGTATTGATCGAGGGAGGTTGTATGTTTTGATGTTTCTTTTGGGGTTCTTGGCTATCTCATCCCAGAATTTCTTGATGTCAATCGTCACAAACTTGACATTAGCCGGACCTATTATGGGTAGCTGTAGGAATCTGTTGAGAGTACCAGGCGTGATGACTATTTCTCTTCCAAAGATTGAGCTTTTTATGCAATCGACTTCAGTCTTCTTTGTGCTAGGCATAAACTTTGCATTTTTCCAGAATGCAATCAAATTTTCATAACAAATTCCGGTTATTGGGGGGTTTAGAAAAGTCATTAACCCCAGATTTGTACAGCAATCAACCAAGTGTTGAGCTTGTACATCATTGTCACAAAAGGAGAGATAGTGTTCAGGTTTGAAAAACGAACCAGTGATGATTGATTTTTCATAGAACTTTTCAGTGGGAGAGATTGTGGAAGATGAAGCCATTGATAAGTGATTGATGTTTAGAGAGGAGAACACTTTGAGTTTTCGGAGATAATCAAAAGTAAGGTTTGTGATTTTGCAAACGAGTGTAAAGATTTCTGAAAATTTCTAAGTGTAGTTTATATAGGATGATTTGTGTAGTGTGAACGTGGTTTGAATATGAAAGGATTTTATGACATTCTGGCATGATTTTGTGTATGTAAATCGTGATATTCGAGTGAAGTGGGGGAGTGGATTGTGGTAAGTAATGATAGAGCCCGGGAATCAAGGTGTTTGTAATTCGAAAAAGTAATATGGTTACCTCCATGATTATAAGTTGATCTCCACGTGTGTAATCATCCACAGAATAATCTTCCATAACTCCCTTATTCTCCACGTGTATAAAAGTTGATTATGTTCACACTTTAATTTACCCATGACTCCAATCTATATTTCGGTGAAGTGCTTTGGCTGGCCACTTAGTTGGTGTAGTGATTCTTTCACTGAGCTGCTTTATTTGACTGTTCCTAACAATCAGTGAAGTTAACTTCGCCGAGTACCAGTGCCTTACCTACTACATCTCCTGTAATGGCAAAGGTTTAAAGAGCTGATGAAGTCACTTAGCCGATTACTCCAGTTAGCCGCTCTTTGGTATTTAGTCGATTTCAATCATCCCTAACTCTGTTCTCAACATGCTAAATCTTTCATGACTGAGTAGTTTTCTGAAGATGTCAGCCAATTGATCTTCAGTGGATATGTATTTTAGAATGATATCCCCTTTTTCAACATGATCTCTGATAAATGATGTCTCACATCAACGTGCTTTGTTCTTGAATGCAACACTGGATTTTCAGTAATAGATATTGCACTTGTGTTATCACACATGATTGGAATTGTTTTCTCCTCCACTCCATAATCCCTTAGCTGTTGCCTAATCCAAAGTACTTATGCACGACAACTGCCTGCTGCTATATATTCTGCTTCAGCTGTTGATGTAGATATGGAGTTTTGCTTTTTGCTAAACCATGAAACTAGTCTGCTGCCTAGCATTTAACAAGTTCTAGAGGTGATTTTTCAATCTATTTGGCATCCAGCATAGTCAGAGTCTGAATATGATATCAACTTGAATCCTCCATCTTTTGGATACCAAATTCCTACATTGATAGTGTTTTTCAAGTATTTGATTATTCTTTTGGCTGCTAGAAGATGTGATTCTTTTGGTTGAGCTTGAAATCTTGCACATACTCCTACAGCAAATGCTATATCAGGTCTGCTTGCAGTTAAGTATAGTAGGGATCCAATGATTCCTCTATACATTTTCTGATCAACATCCTTTCTAGTTTCATCTTTTCCAAAAATGACTCTTGCACACATTGGTGTATCTGCTGTGCCACTTGTGTCCATACCATACTTGTGTATCAATTCTTTTGTATACTTGGCTTGATTAATGAAAATTCCATCCTTCATTTGCTTTACTTGAAGGCCAAGAAAATAATTCAGTTCTCCCATCATGCTCATCTGAAATTTGCTTTTCATCAGGTTTGCAAATTTCTCACATAGCTTTTCATCCTCTGATCCAAAGATGATGTCATCAACATAGATCTGTACTAGCAATGTGCATGTTCCTTCCTCTAATTTGAATAGAGTCTTGTCTATGGTTCCCTTATTGAATCCATTCTTGATAAAAAAAAATTGAGATAAAGAGCTTTCTTTAGTTTGTATACTTTGTCTTCTTTTCCTTTGAGTTGGAAACCAGGGGGTTGTTCCACATACACTTCTTCTTCCAAAAGTCCATTCAGAAATGCACTCTTGACATCCATTTGATAGACTTTGAAATCTTTGTGTGCAGCAAAAGCTAGAAAGAGTCTGATTGCCTCCAATCTTGCTACTGCTGCAAATGTTTCATCATAATCTATTCCTTCTGCTTGAGAATAGCCTTTTGCAACTAGCCTTGCTTTGTTTCTGACAACTGTTCCTTGCTCATCCATCTTGTTTCTGAATACCCATTTTGTTCCAATGATGTTGGCCATATCTGGTCTGTCAACAAGTTCCCAGACTTCATTTCTTTCAAATTCATTTAGTTCTTCTTGCATGGCTGTGATCCAGTCTGCATCTTGAATTGCATCATCTATTGTCTTGGGTTCCACTTGTGATAGAAAACATGTTAACATATGCTCCAGTTGTCTTCTGGTTCTCACTCCTATGTGAATGTCTCTAATAACTTGTTCTTCAGGATGATCTCTTAGCCAATTTAGGTCAGGTTGAAGTTGTTCTTCACTTGGTGCTTCTGCAGCTTCAGGTTCTGCATGTGCTTCCAGTTCTGGTGCTTCTTCAGTTGTAATGACTTGTGGTTCATCTTGATTTCCAAAATTGTGATGCAGAATAGTTGCTGGTACTGTTGTATTCATATACACTTGCCTTTGTGCTGCTTCTTCTTCTTGTTCTTGAAGACTTTCACCATTTGTATTTGGTTCATCAAAGACTACATGTATTGATTCTTCAATCAGCAATGTTCTTTTGTTGAGTACTCTGAATGCTTTGCTGGTGTCTGAGTATCCCATAAAGATTGCTTCATCAGCCTTTTCATCAAAGGCATGCAGCTGTTGGTCCCAGAGAAGGGTGAAACTATAGTCAGAGGGGGGGTGAATGACTATAGTGGAGTTTCAAAAACTTTTCTTTTATTTAAAAGCTTTTGGGCAGCGGATAAGTCCCTTCTTACTATGTTGTTTTCAAATCAGTTTAGACAATCACAGATATAAGTTATGATGTAGGCAAATTAAATAAATGTTGTAAAGTAAATTGCAGATATTAAATTGACACAAGGCTTATAGTGGTTCAGGGTGGTGTAATCCCTTAATCCACTCTTCTCCTGTGATGATCGGAGGAATTCACTATTGTTTTCACAGATACAATAGTATGATTGTCCTTGGCTTCCCAAGCTTCACAATCTACAAGACTATCACTCCTTGACTGCAACAGCTTCAGTGATTCAGTCTTCCTTGCTGCTCCTTGAGATCTAAATCCTTCAACAGCTATCACAGATTCAACTCCTTCTCAGATTGCCTCTGATTCAGTTGCTTCAGTTTGATGTGAATGTGATTCACACACTTGGTTGATCAATCTCAGCGCCAAGTATGACTTTGTAGCTCTGATATCTGAGTTGATCACTAGATGTTTCCTTGTAAGTTCAGAGAGAAGGCTTTTCAAATTGACAGAGTTTTCACTTGATTTTTCTTTTCTGTTTTTTCTTTTTCTTCTATTTCTCTGTCTGTCAATGCCTTCTATTTATAGCCTTGAATAACCTTGATTTTGAAATTCCGTCCGTTGGCTATATTAATGAGGGAATAATCCTTGATTTTATTCTTGATTCCCCCTTAATTGCATTCTCCTTGATTTCAGTGATCGGATTCTTTCTTTAAACGTATAGAAGAAAATCCGTCCTTGATTGATACTCTATTGATTGTGCATTTAATGCATGATCTTCTGAATCTTCAACGTATACTAAATCTGATCTGGTAAGTGTTACTTCGCCATTTTTAGAACGGTCGAGTGATCCTTCTGACTTAGCCGTTTTAGCTTTTCCTTCACCGTTTCGTCTTTACTCAGCCGAAAGTGAGTCTGCTTTGCCGATTCAATGTTTTCTTCTTTGTTTCTATTTGAGGAGAATCTTTGTACTTCACTGATCTTTGATTGGGGTGAGATCAGTGTACACCATATTCGAATATTAATGTACATCACTTGTAGTATAACTTAGACTTGTCCAAGGTCATCACAGACTTCCTTGGTTACAAGTCAGACCTTTAATGTCTGCATTGCTTCTCTGCTGGTGCTTGGCTGGCTTCACTCTGCCGAATATCTGTTTTTGCTTTGCCGTCCTACCAACTAGTACAATACTTGTCTGACTCAACTTATACAACATGTCAGACTCTAAGTAAAGACTTATACAGAGAATTCTAACTTATTTCAGGCTTGCTATAACAGCTAGTATGGCCATCATCAAAACATAATAAAATGTTCCTAACAATTTCCCCCTTTTTGATGATGCCAAAAACCCTCATAAGCCTGAACATAAGTAATCAAAATTTTCATAATAAACAAAGAACACAAATTCAGCAATTTTATTCATCCATCATAGGGCAATAAGTTCTAAAACTTTATTCAAATGTTACAAACTACATTTTGCTTAATTCAGCCTTGTACCTCTTGAACTTTGTAGTCTGAACCTCTTCAATGTCTTTCCAATCAATTTCTGGAAACTTCCACTTCCAGTAAGCCAAAGCTGTGTATTCAGATACACCCTGAAAAACTCTTTTGGCAAAAAGTCTGTTGAAATCAGGCATGGTCTCATTTGCCTTAGGTTCTTCAAAATATTTTTCAAGTCTTTCCCTAGCCTCAGCAATATGTGAATCTGCAAAGTTGAGGCTTTTGTAGAGACTCCACTGCTCCTGTTTCTCCATTCTTCCCATAGGATTGAAGAATTTTGCCATATATTTGAATTCTTCTTGTTGTTCAGCTGGCAAGTCTTCTGGTCCTTTTGCAGATAGTGGTATGGCTGAGCTTGGTTTGTTGTTGGTTTGTTTGAGGAGTGCAAACTCTCTTTTGACTTCATTGTAGAGTTTGGCCATATCAGTTCTCATCCTTTCATCATGATAGCTTAGCCAATCAGCCCAAGCTTCATCTTGTGAGGAGTGAGGATAAACTCCTTCCTGTACTCTGAAAAATTCTCTTACATGGTCCAGTACATCTGCATCATATTCTGCTTTGCTTTGGTGATCAGTGTAAGTTCTATGTTCCCCAGTATATCTGGAGCTGCTGCTGCCTCTGCTGGTGTTTCCTCTGGTGTTAAGTCTGTGTTGACTAGCTGATCCTCTTTGCTGACTAGATCCAGGCCTTTGCTGTCTGCCGGATCTGTCTCTATCATCATCTCTTCTTTGCATAGGATGAGGAAATCCAATGCAGGGTTCCTTTAGGGCCTTTTCTCTTTCTTCTCTGACCCTTCTTTGCTATTCTTCTGCTTCATTTCTGATCCTTATTTCTCTGTCTCTTGCTCTCAGTTGTTCTTCAGTGAAATTTGGGGGTCTGATTGTTGATCCTTCAGGTTCAGGCTTATCCCGATTTTCCCCTTTTTTGGCAGCATCATCCCTTTGCTGGAGTAAGATGCTGTTTGTGGCCTCTGCCGTGCCAATCAGAGAGTCAAGTTTTGATTCAATAGATGTGAATCTTTTGTTATGATCACTTAGTTTCTCATTCACACTGCGAAGTATAGAGCCAAAAGCCACTTCCAGTGATTCATTTTCTTGGGAAATATGCTGTCTTAGACCTGCAAGATTGTTAGTGATATTGATGTTAAGCTGCGTCATCAGATTTCCCTGTTGTTGAACCACAATGTTTTGTGCATCAATGTACTCTGCGATGGCCTGAAACTTGTGTTCAATGGAGGAGCTTTTGTCATTAAATGCTGAAGTCATGGATCTGAGATACATGGCTTGCTGCTCCAATTCTTCAGCCAGCAAATCTGCTGCTTTCTCAAAGGTTTCATTTGTAATGCCAGGGGGCAGCTGAGAGAGTTTGTCCCGTATGTCGGCTGGCTCTGGATCAGTTTGCTGTCCCTTATCTTGACGTTGAGTAACATCTGCTTCGATTTCCAAATCGTCAAGAACTTGGGTAGATGTGTTTTCTGGAGTGGTTTGAGCTGTTGTTCCCCCTATCTCTGTGCCGGGGGTTGCCTTGACTGGTGTGGCAGCAGCTGAACCAGTGTCCACAATGTTTGTGTTTCCAGCTGGAACATTCACAGACAGCGGTGGAGTGGCTGTCTTTGCTGGAGTTGTTGACTTGTTGGATGCTTGTGGTTTTAAAAAAGCAGGAGCATCCTCTTCTCTGTCTTTGTCAAGATCATCATTATGATGATCATTACCATCATTGTCATCGTCACCATCATCATGATCATCTCCACCATCGTCTGAGTCATCACTCTGTCTTCTAGAGGTCTGTGGCAGCTTTGCCTTGGCTGCATCAACTGTTAAGGGTGATTTTATACGTTTTATAAGGATATATTTTGTAACAATTCTCTCCATATTCGGATGTTTTACATAGAAATCGAGCTTTATATTGGAATATATATTGAGCAAATGGTGTTTTTAATACTTAAATTGCAAAACGTAACGAATTATGTGCTTAAATTGTGATTTTATATTATTTTGGAGTTATGTTACGCTTTGGTATGTTTTTCCTACATTGTAGATACACATTGTTGATGGAAAAGATGATTTTTAAAGAGATAAATTCGAGTGGAAAGGAATCAATCAGATTTATGGAAGAATAGAGGATATAAGGAAAGAAATCAAGCGTTGAACCAGCTGGACGGGCGTCCATCAAAGCAAACGAGCGTCTAAGAGATAAAAGTTGAACAGAGAGTTTGGACGTTGTATGGACGAGCGTCTGACCTAGCGTTCAAAGCAGTTGGATGGGCGTCCAGGAAGACCAGACGGGCGTCCATGGCCAACTTAAGCTAGCCGACTTAAAAGTTTATAAATAGCAGCTGCGCCCCAACCCTAATTACATCAGATTTTCTCATACACAAAATATACATCAGCAACCGCACTTCTAGGGTTTCAAGGCCGGTCACCCGAGCCTTGTGCTCGGGTGATCCGGGTTAGATTAGGATGTCTATTTTCGTTTGTTGAATCATGGAGATCATCCATTGTACCAAACTATGTGAGTTTATCTTTATAATTTATTCAATCCTTGTTTATTTTTTATGATCTTTGATTCGTTTTGTATCTTTCTATGCTTTTTATGATGATATTGTGTGACCTAGATCGGGAGATTGGTTGCTAATTGTTGTCTAACGTAGATGAGAATCGTTGTTAGGCTAGATCACCATAGAAAGATAGGATCTTTAATCGTTAATTCGTGACAAATTAATTGGTTAATTATCTAGGTTGCTAGATTCTAAAATACGGGAGTTAACTTGAATCTACACCTTCGTTTTGTATGAAATTGGTCTCAACATTCGGGAGAGGAGAGATCGATAATTGAATTCACTAAGGGATTAGGAATTCATAGCTTGAGAAACGGATTCACTAAGGAATTAGGAGTTCGTATCTCGTGTAAAGGTGAAACCACAATATTGAATTAAAATCATGAGATGAACTTGGATTGAAATCACTTAGTTTGTGTAATGTTTAATCCCATGTATCTTTAGTTTAGGTCGTTTTTATTATTCTTAGCTTAGATTTATTTTATCTGTTCTATGTGTTTATACGTTTGCTCTTTCGTTTATTTGTGTTCTTGAGTAACAATTGAAAGGAATTAATAAGATTAGATTCAACATCCCAATTCCCTGTGGATCGATACCCGTACTTACCCTACTATGCTAGCAATTACCCGATATTCGGTCGGTTAGGAGTTAGTTTGCATGTTAGGTATAGGTTTATAAATTATTTTTTTGTTTAGTGATGCAAAATCCTCCGAACAAAAAGTGGCGCCGTTGCCGGGGAATCGGTGTTTTTGTTGAATCTACTTGAGTTAATTTTTCTCTTTTGTTACGATTTGTTGTCTTTCAATAAAAGTAGCGTCACACAAATTGAGAGTTTTAATTTTTGCCATGTTTCGATGACCGTTGGGTTAAGAATGTGCAAAAAGTTTTTTACTCGATTTGTGAAACGTGAAGTGTAACCTAATCTGTAACCTAGTGCCCTCTGTGCGTAAATTTATCCGTGGCTGCTGTATGCGTTCTGGTTTGTTTTGAATTGATGATCTATTTAGGGTTTGCTGTGTTTTTCCTGCTTTTCTGTGCAAATTCGATGTTTGGACGAGCGTTCAAGGTAAGCGAACGCCCGTCCAGTCCATAACATGCAGGTGAACGGGCGTCCTGCCTATTAGACGCCCGTCCGTCCAGTTTTGTTCAACTCTGTTCCAGTTTTTCTGGGTCAGACGAGCGTCCGGTTTAATCCAGACGCCCGTCCAGTTCATAAATTCCAGACGAACGCCCGTTTGGAAGAAGGAACGCACGTTCAGTTGGGATGACAGGGTTAGTTAGGGCACTTGGTAGTGTTTTGGCCGTAACTTTCGGCTCGAGTGTCCGATTGGCGCGCAGGACCCCAATTCGGAAAGCTCTTTCCGACGCCGACGACGTGGCGAATGCCGGAGGCCGTTCGACACCGTTTTTGAGGTCAAAATCTGCTGTTTTCCCTTCCATTTTGGCCCCAGAAGGTTTCAACACGTTTTTTTTTTCCACCGTCTTAGTGTTTTTTTCTGTTTCCAAATTTCTCTTTATTTAATTTTTAATGCTTTATTTGACGTTGATACTTTCATATGAGCTTCTGTGGCTAATTATTTTACGTAGATGTTCTGAACTTGCATGTTTACATCTTTCCATCTACTGATCCATGTTAAATAATTGATTAATTTTTATATACATGCTTCATTAATTGACATGGATGTTTTAATGTGAGCCTCTGTGGCCGTTGTATATGCATAGATGTCCTGTTCTTTCACCGTTATGGTTTTCTTTCCATCTACTGCAATCCATGTTGAGTAATTCACCTAGTTAGATGTGATTCCAAATTTGACTTATGTTGTTCCTTTTGTCGTCTATCTAGGGTGTTAGGGTTGTTTGAGGAACGTCTACACTTTACTTGGCAAGCTTCTGTGGCTTTGCATAATCGAATTTTGTTGCGCTTCTGTGGCGTTATTTAGTAGACGTTTATATTCTTGACCTTGCTTAGATTAGGGCGACATCTATGGAATTAGTTGGGCTAGTTTATTTTCTTTATTTTCGTTTTGCCTTTTTAGTATAGTTGCATATCATTTAGTTGCATTGTATTTTATTCTGTTTTTCTTATTTATTTTTATTTTTCTTTTTAGTGCACCTAGCCCTGCGACTTTGTAGTGTCCTCTATCATTATTTCTGTATGCACATGTGGCCCTTATTTGTATTGTAAAGCTTCTGTGGCTTTATATTTGACGCTTAGGTGTCCTGTACTTTCCCTGTGTGGTGATTTTTCCATCTGAGCCATTATATCATGTGCTTATTTCTTGTCTATAATTATTTTTGCCATGTTATATTCCCCCCGTGTTCCCCGAGATACTGCCATGTTTTTCAAGTGGTGCAGGTACATTTTTAGTTGTTTTTGTTAAGCTAACCAGGAAGTGAATCTGGAGAGGAATACATATGACATCTCGTGCCTCGGAAACGCGGATCGATTATCTATCCTTCTTCAGCCTATCTTCATATCATTATCAAATCAGCTAAGTTTTGTTATCTTTTCCTTTTAATTCTGCACAACATGAGGACATGTTGTAATTTAAGTGTGGGGGAGGGAAATGGTTTTATGTATCTACATTCATTTGCCATCTATTATATTTCTATGAAAAAGTGCTAAATTTTAAAAAATTTGTTTGTTTTGTCCCATGTGAGCAAATGCATATCTTTATTTGAGTTTTTTATATCATTGGTGCATTATTTTGCATATTTAGTAAATTTAGATGTTTCACCCGACACTATTTTTTCACGTGCCATAGTAAATGATGAGCTATATTTTAAAGCTATGCCCATTTGATTAGAGATTTTTGATGATTATCGCATGATTCTTTGCTTACATACGAATTTTGAAAACTTTAATAGTTTGTGTTTAGAATTAAAGTATGACATACTGTGAATATCTAAGGTTTGAATGTGATATACACGTAACTTAATGTCAAATGAAAAGTTGAGTTTATAATGAATTAATTGGGTGTGTCGAAAGCTAGTCGATGATTTGAGTGCGATAGGGTATACCACGAATGTCCTATACCACTATGATGACTAAAAGCTCACGACAGTCAGAAGAAGCTGCTTTATGATTTGAGTAAGGTAGGGTATATCTCGAATATCCTATTCTGCTATGACAGGGCAATAGCTCATTCTGATGTGTGTTAAATGTGGAAAAGTTGAATCAACTTGAATGAGAATTGGTATGAATTGAATAAAGTATAAGACTAAGTTATCGTCTATCTTATCCCCAGTATAAACTGAAAGATATGTTGTAGGGACTATCCTCTGAGTATGTCGAAAATATTTTAAATACTCCTTTTTATTTTTCGAATATGTATGTTTTGTGAGGTGCATGTTATAATCGTTTTTATATTTCTGATTTAAATGGGATGTTGGCTAGTTTTGCTTGAATCAATTTCAAGTGTGGATTTAGTGGAAATTTATTATGGCTATGCACACACACTTGGGTGAACCTCTAAACTATTGAATATGCTTTATGGTTGCATAAATGTTTATATGTCTCGAGTCTTGATTATGTTTTGTCTTGCTCGGGACGAGCAAGGTTTAAGTGTGGGGGAGTTGTTAAGGGTGATTTTATACGTTTTATAAGGATATATTTTGTAACAATTCTCTCCATATTCGGATGTTTTTCATAGAAATCGAGCTTTATATTGGAATATTGAGCAAATGGTGTTTTTAATAGTTAAATTGCAAAACGTAACGAATTATGTGCTTAAATTGTGATTTTATATTATTTTGGAGTTATGTTACGCTTTGGTATGTTTTTCCTACATTGTAGATACACATTGTTGATGGAAAAGATGATTTTTAAAGAGATAAATTCGAGTGGAAAGGAATCAATCAGATTTATGGAAGAATAGAGGATATAAGGAAAGAAATCAAGTGTTGAACCAGCTGGACGGGCGTCCATCAAAGCAAACGAGCGTCCAAGAGATAAAAGTTGAACAGAGAGTTTGGACGTTGTATGGACGAGCGTCTGACCTAGCGTTCAAAGCAGTTGGACGGGCGTCCAGGAAGACCAGACGGGCGTCCATGGCCGACTTAAGCTAGCCGACTTAAAAGTTTATAAATAGCAGCTGCGCCCCAACCCTAATTACATCAGATTTTCTCATACACAAAATATACATCAACAGCCGCACTTCTAGGGTTTCAAGGCCGGTCACCCGAGCCTTGTGCTCGGGTGATCCGGGTTAGATTAGGATGTCTATTTTCGTTTGTTGAATCATGGAGATCATCCATTGTACCAAACTATGTGAGTTTATCTTTATAATTTATTCAATCCTTGTTTATTTTTTATGATCTTTGATTCGTTTTGTATCTTTCTATGCGCTTTATGATGATATTGTGTGACCTAGATCGGGAGATTGGTTGCTAATTGTTGTCTAACATAGATGAGAATCGTTGTTAGGCTAGATCACCATAGAAAGATAGGATCTTTAATCGTTAATTCGTGACAAATTAATTGGTTAATTATCTAGGTTGCTAGATTCTAAAATACGGGAGTTAACTTGAATCTACACCTTCATTTTGTATGAAATTGGTCTCAACATTCGGGAGAGGAGAGATTGATAATTGAATTCACTAAGGGATTAGGAATTCACAGCTTGAGAAACGGATTCACTAAGGAATTAGGAGTTCGTATCTCGTGTAAAGGTGAAACCACAATATTGAATTAAAATCATGAGATGAACTTGGATTGAAATCACTTAGTTTGTGTAATGTTTAATCCCATGTATCTTTAGTTTAGGTCGTTTTTATTATTCTTAGCTTAGATTTATTTTATCTGTTCTATGTGTTTATACGTTTGCTCTTTCGTTTATTTGTGTTCTTGAGTAACAATTGAAAGGAATTAATAAGATTAGATTCAACATCCCAATTCCCTGTGGATCGATACCCGTACTTACCCTACTATGCTAGCAATTACCCGATATTCGGTCGGTTAGGAGTTAGTTTGCATGTTAGGTATAGGTTTATAAATTATTTTTTTGTTTAGTGATGCAAAATCCTCCGAACATCAACCAAGTCCCATAGAGGTGATTCATCAAGTACACCTACCAGAGTTGTGATTCCCAGAAAATCAAATAGCCATGCTTCTTCAGCAAGCATGCGGTCTGAGTCTTGAAGCTGTTGTCTGGAATCGCCTTCCTTCCACTCAAGATATTCTGTAATTCGATCATCTATATCGTTTGCAGACAATTGTACAGCTTCTTCTGGAGATTCCTCATCCTCTCCAGTGTTTTCTTCATTAGGATGCTGTTCATCCTCACTGATATTATCTTCTTCTTGTTGTTCTGCCTCAGTGTCAGAATCCTCTTCTTCTCCTCTTCATCAATCAATTTCCCAAAGTCTGTCTTTTCCAGACTTCGCCGAACCTTTTGTTTCTTTCTTTGACTGGTGGTGTTGTGTGTGGATTTCTTCCTCTTTCCTTCTCCTGCCTTCTTTTGTTGTTTAACATAAGTAAACATGACTTTGGATTCATGCAGTTTATGGAGTTGTACAGTGGGGACTTTGAGACATTGCGACAGATAGTGCAACTGTATCCCATATGACTTTTTCACCCAGAATTGTCCTTTCTTTGTCTTTCCCTCTTTTTTCCCCTTTTCGCCTGCTTTTACTTCACCTTGGATTTGCTCTTGGATTCTCAAAAAGAAGTATTTTGCCCAATTAAATTGTAGCTTGTTATAGATGATTCCCATTAGCCGCATTCTAATTTCTGTCATGGCATTATTTGCTCCCAACTTTCCTTCAATGGTTTTGCCAATTAGGGCACTAAACTCATTGAACGGTGTCTTCAACGCAGATCGAAGACAATTGACTTTTGTGGATCCTGGGTTTGCCGTTTTGGCAATGGTTGCCCAGAAATCGTCCAAGTCTTGTGGTACCAATGTCACTTTCGCTTGACCTTTATTGGAAAGTTTAAGATGTTTTCGAATTACCTTTGCTGTAATCACCACGTCTTTACCATTGACAGATGCAACAATCCTGTCTTCTTTGAACTTGTCACCTTCTTCAGCAAGGAGTCCAGAGACGTATTTTGTAGATTTCCAGAAGGAGATGAGGCTTTCATAGCAAACCTCAGTTATGGGTGGATTGAGAAAGGTTGATAATTTTAGGTTTTCGCAACCTGCTGCCAATCGTTTGGCATTCTCATCATTTCCGCACAGTTTCAGGTAGTGTTCTGCTTGAAAGAATGAGCCAGTGGCAATCGATTTTCCATACCCATCTTGGGTGTTTGAGGAAGATGATGCCATTGTTGAAAAAGAGAGGAGGTTTGAAAATGAACTTGAGTTTGCAATAGAGAAAAACAAGAGTAGGGTTTGTAATTTGCAAGAGAGCGTAAAGATTTCTGAAAATCTCTAAGTCTTGTTTATATAGTGTGATTTGGGTAGTGTGAACGTGGTTTGAATATGGAAGGATTTTGTGACATAATGGCGTGATTTTGTGTATGTGAATTGCGATATTCGAGCGTAATGGAGAAGTGGTTTGAGGTAAGTAATGATAGAGCCCGGGAATCGAGGAGTTTATAATTCGTAAAATAATATAATTACCTCCATGATCATAAGTTTATCTCCACGTGTGTAATCTTTCACAGAATAATCCTCCATAATTTCCTTATTCTCCACGTGTAATCAGAGTTGATTTTGTTCACACTTTTAATTTATCCAAGTCTTTATTTCGGTGAAGTGCCTTGGCTGGTCACTTAGCCGATCCAATGAGTTCTTCACCGAGCTGCTCCATTTAACTGTTCCTAACAATCAGTTAAGTTACCTTCGCTGGATACCAGTGCCTTACCTGCTACATCTCCTGTAACTGCAAAGGTTGTACCAGTTGATGAAGTCACTTAGCCGATTACTCCAGTTAGCCACTATTTGATACTTATTCAATTTCAATCATTCCTAACTCAGTTCTCAACATACTAAATCTTTCATAACTTAGTGGTTTAGTGAAGATGTCAGCCAATTGATCTTCAGTGGGTATGTGTTTTAGGATGACATCCCCCTTTTCAACATGGTCTCTGATGAAATGATGTCTTACATCAATGTGCTTTGTTCTTGAATGCAATACTGGATTTTCAGTAATAGATATTGCACTTGTGTTATCACACATGATTGGAATTGTTTTCTCTTCCACTCCATAGTCCCTTAGATGTTGTCTTATCCAAAGTACTTGTGCACAACAGCTACCTGCTGCTATATATTCTGCTTCAGCTGTTGATGTAGATATGGAGTTTTGCTTTTTACTAAACCAAGAGACTAGTCTGGTTCCTAGCATTTGACATGTTCCAGAGGTGCTTTTTCTATCTATTTTGCATCCAGTATAGTCAGAGTCTGAATATGATATCAATTTAAATCCTCCATCTTTTGGATACTAAATTCCAACATTTATAGTGTTTTTCAAGTATTTGATTATCCTTTTAGCTACTAGAAGATGTGATTCTTTTGGTTGAGCTTGAAATCTTGCACACACTCCTACTGCAAATGCTATATCAGGTCTGCTTGCAGTTAAGTATAATAAGGATCCAATGATTCCTCTATACATTTTCTGATCAACATCCTTTCCTGCTTCATCTTTTCCAAGTATGACTCTGGCACACATTGGTGTGTCTGCTGTGCCACTTGTATCCATCCCATACTTGTGTATCAAATCTCTTGTGTACTTGGCTTGACTAATGAAAATGCCATCCTTCATTTGCTTTACTTGAAGGCCAAGGAAATAGTTTAATTCTCCCATCATGCTCATCTAAAATTTGCTCTTCATCAGGTTTGCAAATTTCTCACAAAGCTTTTCATCCTCTGATCCAAAGATTATATCATCAACATAGATTTGTACTAGCAATGTGCTTGCTCCTTCCTCTAGTTTGAATAGAGTCTTGTCAATAGTTCCCTTGTTGAATCCATTCTTGATCAGAAATTGTGATAGTGTTTCATACCAGGCTCTAGGTGCCTGTTTGAGGCCATAGAGGGCCTTCTTGAGTTTGTATACTTTGTCTTCTTTTACTTTGATTTGAAATCCAGGAGGTTGTTCTACATAAACTTCTTCTTCCAAAAGTCCATTTAGGAATGAACTCTTGACATCCATTTGATAGACTTTGAAGTCTTTGTATGCAGTAAATGCTAGAAAGAGTCTGATTGCTTACAATCTTGCTACTGGTGCAAATGTTTCATCATAATCTATTCCTTCTGCTTGAGAATAGCCTTTTGCAACTAGCCTTGCTTTGTTTCTGACAACAGTTCCTTGCTCATCCATCTTGTTCCTGAATACCCATTTTGCACCAATGATGTTGGCCATATGTGGTCTGTCAACAAGTTCCCAGACTTCATTTCTTTCAAATTCATTTAGTTCTTCTTGCATGGCTGTGATCCAATCTGCATCTTGGATTGCATCATCTATCGTCTTGGGTTCCACTTGTGATAGAAAGCAAGTTAGCATGTGCTCCAGTTGTCTTCTGGTTCTAACTCCTGTGTGAATATCTCCAATAACTTGTTCTTCAGGATGGTCTCTTAGCCAATTTAGATCTGGTTGAAGTTGTTCTTCACTTGGTGCTTCCATACCTTCATGCTGAGCATGAACTTCAACTTCAGGTGCTTCTTCTGTTGTATTGATATGTGGCTCCTCTTGATTGTCAAAATGATGATTCAGGATAGTAGCTGGTATGGTTGCATTTGTATAGATTTCCCTCTGTGCTGCTTTCTCTTCTTGGTCTTGAAGATCTTCACCATTTGTATTTGGTTCATCAAAAACCACATGTATTGATTCTTCAATCACCAATGTTCTTTTATTGAGTACTCTGAATGCTTTGCTGGTGTCTGAGTATCCCATGAAGATTGCTTCATCAGCCTTCTCATCAAAGGTATGCAGCTGGTTCCTGTTTAAGACAAAACATTTTGATCCAAACATATGAAAATATGAGATATTGGGTTTTCTCCCATTCCATATTTCATATAGAGTCTTTCCATGATATTTGTTGATGATTGATCTGTTTTGTGTATGACATGATGTGTTTGCTGCTTCAGCCCAAAACCTCTTTGGCAAGCATGCTTCAGCAATCATTGTTCTAACTGCTTCTTTGAGAGTTCTGTTTCTTCTTTCTGCTACACCATTTTGTTGTGGAGTTCCTGCTGCAGATAGTTGATGTAACACTCCATTTCCTTCACAATAGTTTCTGATAATTTCATTTAGAAATTCAGTGCCTCTATCTGATCTGATCTTGATAATCTTTAGCTCTTTCTCATTTTGGAGTCTTCTCAGCAAATCTGGTAGCTTCTTGAGTGTTTCTTTCTTCTTGTTCATGAAAATGGTCCAGGTGTACTTTGAGAAGTCATCCACCACTACAAGATTATATTTCTTACCACTCACACTTACTGGTGTGACTGGTCCAAACAGGTCCATGTGTAACAGATGTAGAACTCTTGTTGTAGATTGATAAGGCTTTGACTTGAATGAACTTTTGATCTGTTTTCCTTTCTGACATGCATCACATAGACTTTCTTTCTTGAATGTGATCTCTGGTAGGCCTTCAACTAACTTGCTCTTTGATAGTTTGTTGATGGTCTTGAAATTCAGGTGATTTAATCTTCTGTGCCAAATCCAGCTTGTTGATTGTTTATTCTTGACAAGTAGACATGTTTCTGCCTTGGCTGTTCCCCAGTCCACCACATACATGTTGTCTTGTCTTCTACCTGCAAGAACTACTGTGTTGGTTTGGCTGTGAATCACTTTGCATTCTTCTTTGTTGAAGTGCACATTGTAGCCTTTGTCACAGAATTGACTGATGCTCATCAGATTGAAGTTAAGTCCCTTGACATATGCCACATTTTGAATCTTTAGATTGTTCTTGAGTATTATGCCTTCCCCCTTAATCTTGCAGGGTTTTCTTTGCCTCCAAATGTGACTTTGGGTCCATCAAAAGCTTTGAAGTCGGTGAGCCATTTCTTGTTTCCTGTCATGTGTCTGGAACATCCACTGTCTATGTACCAGACATCCTACAAAACAGATTAATTAAGTTTAGGTACCCAACACTGTTTGGGTCCATACCTGTTAGCAATCATGCCTCCCATACCAAGTGTGTATCCAAAAGGTCTTCTTTTTGGATAATTGAAGTCATCAACTTCATATGTATAAGGCATGGCAGAATAGCTTCTAATATTTTTACTGAAGGTATTCTGATACTTTTCTCCACCTTTTGGTGCATGTACATCCTTCTTCACTTTCCAATATGCAGTAGGAAACCTTTCTTGCTTCATGTGTCTAGGAACAGATTGGTTTTTCTTAAACACATGATGCATTTTGTGGAATGGTTTCCTCTTGTATTTTGGAGGTGCAACATTCCAATCATCCTCTGAAGGCTAAAGTCTGCCTTTACCTTTTAGATGGCTGTTGTTCTTGATTGACTGGAATGAGGATTTAGTCTACTGTTTCACTATACTAGGTTTTGACTTCACCGGAACAGGATGATCTGTTGGAACTATGGTCTGTCCCTTTCTAAATTTTGATCCATTAATGGTCCTGAATTTAGAATTGTGTTGACCATTATTCCTACTTTCATCCTGACTGTTGTAGCCAAGACCAGATCTGGATCCAAACCTTTTTGAGGGTTTGTAAGCTGGTGCTTTTAGTGGTGCGGTGGTTACCTTTACTGGTGAGGAGATTTTCTTAACTGATCTGTTAATAACATATGTATGATCATCTGCTTTTTGTTGATCATTTAAGTAGGTCTCCTTACTAGTTAATTCAGCTTTTGCTTTATCCAGTTCTTTCTTTAATCTCTTATTCTCTTTTCTTAGATCCTTGCATTCCTTTTCCAGAATTTCATGATTCTTTTCAATTTCATCAAATTTAGTCATGAGATTTTGGACTAGGTCTGCTGTATCTAATGGGAGACTAGAAGATTGTGCAGTGTAAGATGTGGATGCATTTGATGAGGAACAGGAACTAGAAGTTACCTCAGTTTCATCTGATTCTTTAGTCATTAAACATAGGCTTGTTTCCTCAGTGTCTAAGCTATCACTTTTATCTTCATCCAATTCTTTGGTCATGAGGCATAGACATGCTTTTTCATTTTCTGAGCTGTCTTCTTCATCACTATCATCTGAATCATTATCAGATGATTCTTCATTCTTTTCACTGCTGGATTCTGCCTTGAGTGCCTTCTTGCTTTTTCTCTTTTCAGATGCTTTGTACTTCTTCTTTTCATCATCTTTGTCATTTTCTTCAGGACAATCAGCCTTGAAGTGACCTTTCTTGTTGCAGTTGAAGCATCTGTATTCATCATCTTTCTTCTTCATATCTTTGTTTGAGCTTGACCTCTTGTTTGATGATGAATTCCCTTTGAAGGGCTTCTTTCTGCTAAACCTGTCAAAGCGTTTAACTAATAAAGCTACCTGTTCTTTTAGTTCATGTGTCTCTTTGCTGATGCATTCGGCAAAGTTACTTTGCTGGGGTGCAGCTAATGCAGTAATTTTGTGTGTCTCTGCCGGAGCACCATCTTCACCGTTCAATTCGAATACATGAGCTTTTAATTGGGACATCAGTGTCAGAGTGTCAGTGCTTGCAAGATTTGTTGTTCCTCTGATTACTGATGTTATGATCTTCCATCTTTCAGGTAGTCCTCTCAAGATCTTCAAGCATACTTCTTTCTGGGGATATATGTGTCCAAGCTGTTGCAATTCACTGATGATGCTTGAGAATCTGTTGTCCATTTGATCAATGGATTCACCAGCCTTCATTTTAAAGTTCTCAAATTTCTGTTTTGCAACAGATAATTTGTTTTCTTTAACTGCTTCAGATCCTTCATTTATCAATGATAGCTTGTCCCACATCTCCTTTGCTGTTTTGCAGTCTTTGATTCTCATGAACATGTTGCTATCTAGGGTCTTCAAGATCATGTCTTTTGCAACAAAGTCCAGATTTGCTCTTCTCCTGTCATCCTTGGTCCAATCCTTTTTAGGTTAGTCAATTTCCTTTCTTTGATCTGCTCCTGTGCCTACCACAGTAGTGATTGTGATTGGTCCATCATTAATTACATCCAGCATCTCTTCATGAGTTGCTGCAAGATGAGATAGCATTCTTATTTTATATTCATCAAAATTATTAACATTAAAAATAGGTACTTTTGACAGGAATTTTGAGGAATCCATCAGTGCAAATGAAGATATAAATGTAAGCGTATAGAAAACTCAGATTTGAAAACTACTTTGAAAATATGTGATCTCCTTGTTACCAGAAATTAGATCTGAACAGGTTCTGATACTAGGAACACTGCTCTGATACCAATTGTTGGTCCCAGAGAAGGGTGAAACTATAGTCAGAGGGGGGGTGAATGACTATAGTGGAGTTTCAAAAACTTTTCTTTTATTTAAAAGCTTTTGGGCAGCGGATAAGTCCCTTCTTACTATGTTGTTTTCAAATCAGTTTAGACAATCACAGATATAAGTTATGATGTAGGCAAATTAAATAAATGCTGTAAAGTAAATTGCAGAAATTAAATTGACACAAGGATTATAGTGGTTCAGGGTGGTGTAATCCCTTAATCCACTCTTCTCCTGTGATGATCGGAGGAATTCACTATTGTTTTCACAGATACAATAGTATGATTGTCCTTGGCTTCCCAAGCTTCACAATCTACAAGACTATCACTCCTTGACTGCAACAGCTTCAGTGATTCAGTCTTCCTTGCTGCTCCTTGAGATCTAAATCCTTCAACAGCTATACAGATTCAACTCCTTCTCAGATTGCCTCTAATTCAGTTGCTTCAGCTTGATGTGAATGTGATTCACACACTTGGTTGATCAATCTCAGCGCCAAGTATGACTTTGTAGCTCTGATATCTGAGTTGATCACTAGATGTTTCCTTGTAAGTTCAGAGAGAAGGATTTTCAAATTGACAGAGTTTTCACTTGATTTTTCTTTTCTGTTTTTTCTTTTTCTTCTATTTCTCTGTCTGTCAATGCCTTCTATTTATAGCCTTGAATAACCTTGATTTTGAAATTCCGTCCGTTGGCTATATTAATGAGGGAATAATCCTTGATTTTATTCTTGATTCCCCCTTAATTGCATTCTCCTTGATTTCAGTGATCGGATTCTTTCTTTAAACGTATAGCAGAAAATCCGTCCTTGATTGATCCTCTATTGATTGTGCATTTAATGCATGATCTTCTGAATCTTCAACGTATACTAAATCTGATCTGGTAAGTGTTACTTCGCCGTTTTTAGAACGGTCGAGTGATCCTTCTGACTTAGCCGTTTTAGCTTTTCCTTCATCGTTTCGTCTTTACTCAGCCGAAAGTGAGTCTGCATTGCCGATTCACTGTTTTTCTTCTTTGTTTCTGTTTGAGGAGAATCTTTGTACTTCACTGATCTTTGATTGGGGTGAGATCAGTGTACACCATATTCAAATATTAATGTACATCACTTGTAGTATAACTTAGACTTGTCCAATGTCATCACAGACTTCCTTGGTTACAAGTCAGACCTTTAATGTCTGCATTGCTTCTCTGCTGGTGCTTGGCTGGCTTCACTCTGCCGAATATATGTTTTTGCTTTGCCGTCCTACCAACTAGTACAATACTTGTCTGACTCAACTTATACAACATGTCAGACTCTAAGTAAAGACTTATACAGAGAATTCTAACTTATTTCAGGCTTGCTATAACTGCTAGTATGGTCATCATCAAAACATAATAAAATGTTCCTAACAGCAGCTGATTCATGTTCAAAACAAAGCATTTTGATCCAAACATATGCAAATATGAGATATTAGGTTTTCTACCATTCCATATTTCATATGGAGTCTTTCCATGATGTTTGTTGATGATTGATCTATTTTGTGTATGGCATGATGTGTTTGCTGCTTCAGCCCAAATTCTCTTTGGCAAGCATGCTTCTGCAATCATTTTTCTGACTGCTTCTTTGAGAGTTCTGTTTCTTCTTTCTGCCATACCATTTTGCTGTGGGGTTCCTGCTGCTGATAATTGATGCAGTACTCCATTTTCTTCACAATAGGTTCTGATAATTTCATTAAGAAATTCAGTGCCTCTATCTGATCTGATCTTGATGATTTTCAGTTCTTTCTCAATTTGGAGTCTTCTTAACAAATCTGGCAGCTTTTTGAGTGTCTCTTTCTTCTTGTTCATGAAGATGGTCCAGGTGTATTTTGAGTAGTCATCCACCACTACTAGGGTGTATTTCTTACCACTTACACTTACTGGTGTGACTGGTCCAAACAGGTCCATATGCAACAGATGTAGAATTCTTGTTGTTGATTGATAGGGTTTTGACTTGAAGGAACTTTTGATTTGTTTCCCTTTCTGACATGCATCACATAGACTTTCTTTCTTGAATGTGATCTCTGGCAAGCCTTCAACTAACTTGTTCTTTGATAATTTGTTGATGGTCTTGAAATTTAGGTGATTTAGTCTTCTATGCCATAACCAGCTAGTTGACTGTTTGTTTTTGACAAACAAACATGTTTCTGCTTTGGCTGTTTTCCAATCCACCACATACATGTTATCGTTTCTTCTTCCTGCAAGTACTACTGTGTTGGTTTGGCTGTGAATGACTTTGCATCCTTCCTTGTTGAAGTGCACATTGTAGCCTTTGTCACAAATTGACTAATGCTCATCAGATTGAAATTAAGTCCCTTGACATATGCCACATTTTGAATCTTCAGATTGTTCTTGAGCATTGTGCCTTCCCCCTTAATCTTGCCAGGATTTTCTTTGCCTCCAAATGTGACTTTGGGTCCATCAAAAGCTTTAAAATCAGTGAGCCATCTCTTGTTTCCTGTCATGTGTCTGGAACATCCACTGTCTATGTACCAGACATCCTACAAAACAAATTAATTAAGTTTAGGTACCCAACACTGTTTGGGTCCATACATGTTAGCAGTCATGCCTCCTACTCCAAGTGTATATCCAAATGGTCTTCTTTTTGGATAGTTAAAGTCATCAACTTCATATATATAAGGCATGGCAGAATAGCTTCTAGTATTTCTACTGAAGGTATTCTGATACTTTCCTCTACTTTTTGATGCATTTGCATCCTTCTTCACTTTCCAATATGAAGTGGGAAACCTAACTTGATTCATGTGTCTAGGAACATACCTAGATTGATTTTTCTTAAACACATGATGCATATTATGGAATGGTTTCTTCTTGTATTTTGGAGGTGCAACATTCCAATCATCCTCTGAAGGATAAAGTCTTCATTTACCTTTCAGGAAGTCCTTGCTTTTGGTTGACTTGATTGATGATTTAGTCTGCTGTTTTACTGCACTGGGTTTTGACTTCACCGGTACAGAATGAATGGTTGAAACTATGGTCTGTCCATTTCTGAATTTTGGTTCATTGTTAGTCCTGAATTCAGAATTGTGTTGACCATTGTTTCTACTCTCATCCTGACTGTTGTAGCCAAGACCAGATCTGGATCCAAACCTTTTTGAGGGTTTGTAAGCTGGTTCATTTGTGGTCTTAACTGATAGAGGGATCTTCTCAACTGATCTGTCAACAACAGATATATGAACATCTGCTGTTCGTTGATCATTTGAGGAGGTCTTCTAACTTGTTAGTTCAGCTTTTGCTTTATCCAGTTCTTTCTTTAATCTTTTATTTTCCTTTCTTAGATCCTTGCATTCCTTTTCCAGAATTTCATGATTAATCTCAATTTCATCAAATTTAGTCATGAGATTTTGGACTAGGTCTGCTGGATCTAAAGGGATAATAGAAGATTGTGCAGTGTTAGATGTGGATGCATTTGATGAAGAGTAAGAGCTAGATGTTACCTCAGTTTCATCTGATTCTTTGGCCATTAGACATAGGCTTGTTTGCTCAATGTCTGAGCTATCACCTTCATCTTCATCTAATTCTTTGGTCATGAGGCATAGACATGCTTTTTCATTGTCTAAGCTGTCTTCTTCATCACTGTTATCTGAGTTATTATCAGATGATTCT
This sequence comes from Gentiana dahurica var. dahurica, assembly GCA_024500145.1. Classification (NCBI taxonomy): domain Eukaryota; kingdom Viridiplantae; phylum Streptophyta; class Magnoliopsida; order Gentianales; family Gentianaceae; genus Gentiana; species Gentiana dahurica. The sequence continues at coordinate 72,915,627 of CM044906.1, forward strand.
TCATTCTTTTCACTGCTAGATTCAGCCTTGAGTGCTTTCTTGCCTTTCCTCTTTTAAGATGCTTTGTATTTCTTCTTTTCATCATCTTTATCATTTTCTTCAGGACAATCAGCCTTGAAGTGACCTTTCTTGTTGCAGTTGAAGAACCTGTATTCATCATCTTTATTCTTCATGTCTTTGGTTGAGCATAACCTCTTGTTTGATGATGAGTTTCCTTTGAATGGCTTCTTTTTGCTAAACCTGTCAAAACGTTTAACTAATAAAGCTACTTGTTCTTTAAGTTCATGTGTCTCTTTGCTGATACAATCGGCAAAGTTACTTTGCTGGGGTGCTATCAATGCAGTGGCTTTTTGTGTCTCTACTGGAACACCATCTTCACCGTTCAGTTCGAATTCATGAGCTTTAAGTTGGGACATCAGTGTCAGAGTGTCAGTGTTTGCAAGGTTTGTGGTTCCTCTGATTACTGATGTTATGATCTTCCATCTTTCAGGTAAGCCTCTCAAGATCTTTAAGCATACTTCTTTCTGGGGATATGTGTGTCCAAGCTGTTGCAGTTCACTGATGATGCTTGAGAATCTGTTGTCCATTTGATCAATGGATTCACCAGCCTTCATTTTGAAATTTTGAAATTTCTATTTTGCAACAGATAATTTGTTTTCTTTAACTGCTTCAGATCCTTCATTTATCAATGCTAGCTTGTCCCACATCTCCTTTGCTATTTTGCAATCTTTGATTCTCATGAACATGTTGCTATCTAGAGTCTTCAAAATCATATCTTTTTCAACAAAGTCTAGATTTGCTCTTCTTCTATCATCCTTGGTCCAATCTTTCTCGGGTTTGTCTACTTCCTTCCCTTGATCTGCTCCTGTGGATACTACAGTCATGATTGTGATTGGGCCATCATTAATTACATCTATCATCTCCTCATGAGTTGCTGCAAGATGAGACAACATTCTTATTTTATATTCACCAAAATTGTTAACATTGAAAACAGGTACTTTTGACATAATGTTTGAGGAATCCATAAGTACAAATAAGATATCTATATGTGAGTGAATAGAAAACTCAGATTTGAAAACTACTTTGAAAATATGTGATCTCCTTGTTACCAGAAATTAGATCTGAACAGGATCTGATACTAGGAACACTGCTCCGATACCAATTGTTGGTCCCAGAGAAGGGTAAAACTATAGTCAGAGGGGGGGTGAATGACTATAGTGGAGTTTCAAAAACTTTTCTTGTGTTTAAAAGCTTTTGGGCAGCGGATAAGTCCCTTCTTACTATGTTGTTTCAAAGCAGTTTAGACAATCACATATATAGATTTTAATCTAGGCAATTTAAATGAATGCAGTAAAGTAAATTGCAGAAAGTAAATTGACACAAGGCTTATAGTGGTTCAGGGTGGTGTAATCCCTTAATCCACTCTTCTCCTGTGATGATTGGAGGAATTCACTATTGCTATCACAGATACAATAGTATGATTGTCCTTGACTTCCCAAGCTTCACAATCTACAAGACTATCACTCCTTGACTGCAACAGCTTCAGTGATTCAGTCTCTTTCACTGCTCCTTGAGATCAAATCCTTCAGCAGCTATTACAAACACAACTCCTTCTCAGATGACTTCTGATTCAGTTGCTTCAGTTTATTGTGAATGAGATTCAAAAACTTGATAGATCAATCTCAGTGCTGAATATGAAATTGTAGTTCTGATATCTGAGTTGATCTCTAGATAAATCCTTGTAAGTTCAGGGAGAAGGCTTTTCAAATTGACAGAGTATCTGCTTGATTTTCCTTTTCTTATTGTTGTCTTTATCTGTCTGTCAATGCCTTCTAATTATAGCCTTGGGTATCCTTGATTTGAAATTCCATCCATTGTCTATATTAATGAGGGGAATAATCCTTGATTTTATTCTTGATTCCCCCTTAATTATATTCTCCTTGATTTCAGTGATCTGATTTTTCTTCAAATGTATAGCAGAAAATTCGTCCTTGATTGATCCTATATTGATTGTGCATTAAATGAATGATCCTCTGAATCTTCATCATATTTCAATTCTATTCTGATAAGGATTACTTCGCCGTTCTCTGAACGGTCGAGTGATCCATCCGACTTTGCCATTTAGATCTTCCTTCACTATTTTTGCCTTCACTTAGCCGAAAGTCAGTTTACTCTGCCGATTCACTGTTTCCTTCATTACTTCAGTTTAAGGAGAATCTTTGTACTTCACTGATCATTGGTTTGGGTAGATCAGTGTACACCATATTTGAACATTTAGTTTCATGACTTGAACCATAATTTAGACTTATCCAAGGTCATCACAGACTTCCTTGGTTATAAGTCATACCATTAAGTCTTCATTGCTTCTCTGCATGTACTTGGCTTGCTTTACTCTGCCGAATGTCTGTTTTACTTTGCCGTCCTACCAACTAGTACAATACTTCTCTGACTTAACTTATACAATATGTCAGACTCTAAGTAAAGACTTATACAGAGAATTCTAACTTATTTTAGGCTTGCTATAACAGCTAGTATGGCCATCATCAAAACATAATAAAATGTTCCTAACAACAGGTATTTGGAATCGGAATAGGGATGACGATTTTTGGCATTACTTTGACTCAACCATAGCCAAATGGCGCCCTGAATGCGATTTTTCTCTTTTTGTCCACATCTTAGCCTTGTAGAGTGGTAAGACCCCACTCAAACTAGCCGTTCGTACTTAGCCACATTATAGTCCGACCCTTACCCAAAATTTTGGTCTACATTCCTTTGGCCTCCCTCAAGCATAGCAAGAGTTTAGTAATTGTGTGAGCGGTGGTTGGGACTAAGAGTTGGATGAAAGTGCTAGTAGGTTGAGATGGCATCTTGTGAAGTTGGTTCGGAAACCATTGGTGTGGTGTCATTCAAAAAAAAACAAACAAACAAACAGTCTCGTTTATTTTGTAAATATTTCAAGAGTCGAATAAAAGCTTCTAACAAATCAAAACTCAAATTAAGAGAAGCTTACAAATTGTAAATACATCATTAAATAATGAGACATTGAAGGCGATTTTGAAGCAAATTGCAAGAACCAAAGTGATGTAAGGGTAGGAAGTGACTAATTTGGAAGAATGGTGTCATGGAGGAGAAGGTGAGAATTCTTGCTATCTAGCCCGATTCTTTTGATTATCCTTTTATTCCCTTCGGTTAGCCACTACCCTAGCATGAACGTTACAAGCCGATTTGTCAACTACCTGACCTGATTCCTTGATTCCGAATGCCTCATTAGTGGAGATTGATCTCATTCCTAAGCTTAGGGTTGCATGTTTTGAGTAAGGCTTGCATGATTTCATGATCGTTAGTTGATAACAAGTTTGACGAATATTCACTCACACACTCCACTACTTCCTTAGATCGTGCAGAACATGTCCTTGTGATTTTAATAGTTTGCATCGCCTAATTGGATCCTCAATTCTTGATGTTGCATGATCGTATTTTTGTGACTCCAGATAAACTTATCGCTCTAGTTGCTCGAGGACGAGCGCTGGTACTGGTCCCCTCACCCCGACTATGGGCGGCCTCGTTGCGAATCTTCTTACGTCACGGCACCGGATCAGGGAAAAGATAGTCCAAACCAAAAGGATCGTGGGATTGGGGAGCGGCCTCCCCCCCGGTTAGTTCATCGAGCAGATCATCCCCGGCGGACACCTCCAGACTAGAGGGGTCATCCTCCCCGTCATCTTGTGCGTAATCAAATGCCTCTTGATCCCCATCCGAGTCTCCCCCCAACGAATATTCGTAGTCGGACATCCTGCAAAAACAAGAGGAAAAGGTGGAGCTTTCAGACCTGGATAATGCGGATTAAGCTAGGGAGGTGATCGCACCCATCTCGACACCTTCCCCTCTGTTCTTACAGGGGAAATGGAATGCAATGACATAAAATGGAAGAGAAACACATATGCTACAATGAAAAAGTAAAGGGAGTTCAAAGTCACAAAGCTAAAACGCCCAGGTATATCTATCTACCCAGGAAACTCTCATCTTTGGTAGCAAAAACGTACACCTTTCATACCATTTTGAGGAAAAACCATACCAAAACAAAAAGGTCCCAACTTTCACCCTTTAAAAACATCCTAATCCGAGCATACATTGATATAGACAGAACGAACTGGTATAAAGGGTCAAAATACAAGAAGAAAAGTAAAGAAAGAGGCTTAGAGAAGGAAGATTTACATGTTCTTGCGATAAAAGAGTAGCCGGAAACCGGGAAAGTGGGCTGGAAACCTCAAGCTCGTAGCCAAAACCTCTTAATCTTCACCGCAATACCCCGATCCTTGCCTAAACCTTTAAGCCTGCTACAAGAGTCTTCGAATTCCTCACCGGACAACTCACTCTTACAAGATAGTGTACGAAAATTATAGGGAGCGAAAGCTAAGGAGACGTAATGGGCGAAAAGTGTTGGAGGTTTTGAGGTTTGGAGCCTTATATAGGCAAAGGGAGTTGATCGTGCGGCTAGGGATCTGTCCATCCAACGGTCCTGATTAGCACGGTCTTTTTGGATTTTGAAATTCGAAAACCGTAATCATTAGGAAGGTCAACCAATGCCCACGTAATCAATTGCTCGGCGGTTACCCGCCCACTTACCTGGACAGTTACCAAGACTGCGTTAGTACCCATGTAATTGCGGTTATCAAGAGAGCTGACGACAGCAACGATTCGACGGTTCAACTACTCCACTACCCATGAACTGATAGATCACCTCGCCAAGAACAAGCTCGCCGTCAACAGTTTCTTTCCAAGCAAAAGTCCGTCCGTTTGATCGCGCGGCACCAACAGGCTATCAGCCAAGCGCTTTGAGGCCATCCGCTTGATAGCGCGGTCCTAAGTAAGGTCGTTACAAACGACGACGTCGCCAAGACCCAATAGAGCACTTCAAGGCCGTCCGCTTAATAACGCGGTCCTAAGTAAGGTCGTTACAAACGACGAGGTCGCCAAGACCCAAAAGAGCACTTCGAGGCCGTCCACTTAATAGCACGGTCCTAAGTAAGGTCGTTTCAAACGACGAGGTCACCAAGACCCAAAAGAGCGCTTCGAGGCCATCCGCTTAATAGCGCGGTCCTAAGTAAGGTTGTTACAAACGATGAGGTCGCCAAAGACCCAAACAATGGATGATCCGTGCATACACCTTACTCCACACTTGACATTTCGTGAAAATGCCTAAGACATAGAGTAGGGGCCATTGATATTCCTAAGTAATATCGTCACCTGTGAGTCCCGAAAACAACCTATCTGGACCACCGAGTCAGATAAGGCTCGCGACCATAGCGTCCGCGACGCCAATCAAGTCAGGGTCGCCGCAGCCGGATCCCCTTCTAAGAGCACTCAAACCTTTAAAGTCACTAGAGGCTCAGGGGGGCGGCCTGCGACCTGGACAATAGGTCCATAAGAGACCGTACAAGACTTGGGGGATGCAGCAAAAAAAGTAAGGCATGACGAGGAACAGGCGACCCTGTGAGCAGCGACCCACGTTACCACGTAGGACGCCGCCGAGATATTTGATCCACTTGTTTTAGATATTTAGCTTACTTAACCTCTAAGATATCTTACGACCTACCTTTCTTGCTCAAGCCCTAAGCTTCCCTCCTCCGATAAAAGGAGGGTTTGTGTAACCACCAAGCATATATTCTAATTGCAAAAAGAGAAACATACTCTACAAAAACCTTCACTCTCAAGCATGCACTCACCCAGCCGTAGCGCCACCGATCACCACCGGCTAACATCACTATAAACTCACATAAATAAGCCAGATATCCACTCAACATATACCGCAGAGCCACCGTGATAATAAACCGCATTATCAATTGTATACTGGGTTCTACTGATGTATCATTTTTACACTATTGATATCAACTCACTTTTGGTGAGGTTTATTATGACGATTTTAAAATCACAGTCTTATATACGTCGCGTTCACTTCAGGGAACTGACTAACGTGATTTGATACATCTTTAAAAATTGGTATATAATGTCTAGATTCTGTCATGTTCACTTCTAGGAACAAACTTGTTTATCTCAACACATCTAGAATGTTTTAACCGTCCACGTTCACTTCGAGGAACGGACACATCACAAATTGAGTTTAGTCACATCCACTTCTGGTGATGGATATGTATAATCTGATACATCGTAAATATTTAATTTACTCATATTCACTTATGGGAATGAGTCTATATAATTTGATATATCTTTAATATTTATAATTTAGTCACGTTCATTTCTGGGAACCGACTCGTGTAGTTTGATATATCTTAAATATATGAGGCCACATTCACTACCGAGAATGAATCTAAAAATTTTGTGTAACTTATATATTTCATTAGGTGGTCCTATACACTTCTGGGAATGGACTCGGGCAATTCGATACGCCTCGAATATTTCATTTCGTCTCATTCAATTCTGGGAATGGATTTGTGTCAACCAACACATCTTAGATATACAATTTAGTCACGTTCACTTCTGGAAACAGACTTATATAACTTGAAGCATTTTAATACGTAGCTTGATCACATTCACTTAAGGGAATGTAACTGCATCAACTTTCTCATCAATATTGATATATTGTGATATATAATAATATTACAATATGATTATATTGATCATAATAAATATATTGAAACAAAATAAAATTTTACCTCGATATTTTAACTCATATATGGCGGCTGACATGTCACTGTAAATAAATGATAATCATTATAAATTATTATAGATCTATAATTAGAATACCAAAATACCTAGGGGTGAACAAAATAACCGGAAACCAAACCAACCGGTTGAACCAAACTGGTCCAAACCGGAAAAGCGTAAACCATGGTTTTTTAGTTGGTTTTTGTATTGTAAAAAACCAAACCGTGAAAAACAATTTGGTTTGGTTTTTTAAAATAAAAACCGGACCAAACCGGATATATATATATGTGTGTTTGTGTGTGTGTGTGTGAGTGTGTTTTAATATTTACATGTGTGTGTGTGTATATATATATATATATATATATATATATATATATATATATATATATATATATATATGTGTGTGTGTGTGTGTGTGTGTGTGTGTGTATGTCTATGTATATCACTATTGATTATGGGGCCTTTAGTCAAAGTCTGTTATCACAATGCACCCACAAAGAGTCGGTTCTCCTGTAGGCACAGATAGAATTGTGCACGAGTAGAATAGATGTGGTGCAAATAAAACCCACCTCAATTATCACTACATGTAAATAAGTAATATCTCAAACCATTATTTATTGGGGGGTTCTAAATGCACTCCCCTAATTACTTCCGGCACCCCTTTTATGAATATTTTTTTTATTTTCAGGCACCACATTAATAAATAAATAAAAACTACACTTTAGTCCCTAGATTTATTAAAACTTTAAAACAACTACTTATATAATTAATACACACACAAACTAATTATATCAAAAAAAATTAATACATTCACTCCCACCCCTTTATTTTCAAATCATTTCCCTCCCACCTTTCTCCTTCCATTAATACGTATTTGCATAAAATAAAATAAAAAAACAAAACCTGCAACAATAGAAAGAAAGCAGGGGATTAAGAGGTAGAAGAAGAGCAGAAAAAGAAAAAATCGGGTTTCATACCATCAAAGATATGTTTATATTTGTTTCAATGCAATGGGTAACCATGGGATGTTTGGAATCGGGTTGGACATGATTTTATGGTGGTTTTATTTGTGTTTTTTGGGTTTTCCGACCGTTTTCCGGTAGTGTAATCGGAGAAGATGACTCGGGTGGGGAACGTCGGTGCTGATGTCGCTCGTTTGGTGTGTGCAACGCCAGAGCGGCTGGCGTCCGTAATGTTCTTAGGAAATTAGGGTTTAATTATTAAACGCCAGTGTGGATGGCGTTCCTTTTCAGCTTAAAACGTTGGTAAGGGTGACGTCCGGATAAGTAAAACCAATAAGGGTTGCCTCTGTAAAACGTCAGTATTGTTGGCGTTGCTATTCTGTTGTAACGTCACCATGACTGCCGTTCATGGAAACGTCAGTATGGGTGGCATTGGTTTAGTATTGAAGACGTCAGTTTGGGTGACGCTTAAACAACTAGTTCTCATTAGGGCTTCTTATGTACAACGTCAGCCGTAGTGGCGTTGATATAGCATTAGGAACGTCATTATGGTTGACGTTCCTGCACAGAGCAGTTTATTACCCCTTTAGTCCACTTGATATGTTTGATATATACCTAAGTAACACCTGTATATGAGTTTAGGTAGCCTCGAATGATTTTAAACTTTTTTATGGTTAGTCTCTTTGATGAGTTAGTTATCTACATCCAAATGAGTTTTATAGCTTCAAAATAGTTTATGATTAGTCTCTTTTATAACTTGTTTATGGTTAGTCTCTTTAATGTTACATTGTATGAGGTTTATGTCTTATCCTTGAGCTTTGTTTATATATGTCTACTTTATTTGTTAGTTGATTTCTTCATTTGACTGACAATTTATTTCTTGTATCATGTGTAGGAAATTATGACTAAGACGAGGTCTGGTAAGACTGTACGCTTTGCAGATAGCGATGAAGGTACCGCAGTGGATCAACGTGGTGCGGAAGCACCCCCCGAAGCTCATGTTAAGCCTAGTATTGTTTCTGAACAACAAAAGAATGTGCAAGCAGAGATAGGACATGCGAATGAGCCAACTGAGGCTGCTTTAGGAGAGAAAGATGAGGTAGTTGAGACCACTGAGTCAGTTGAGACACAATTGGGAGTGGAGGCTCCTTCACTTATAGTTGAGACCGTTGCAGATGATAGTGTCAAGGCCAACATTGAGTCTGTTGAGACACAGTTGGGAGTGGAGGCTCCTTCACTTACAGTTGAGACCGTTGTAGATTTTAGTGAAAGGACCACCACTGAGTCAGTTGAGACACAGTTGGGAGTGGAGGCTCTTTCAGTGACAGTTGAGACCATTGTAGATTCTATTGTAGGGGCCACACTCAGTCAGTTGAGACACAGTTGGTATTGCAAACTCCTTCAGTGATTATTGAGACTGGTGTTAGTGCCGGAGATACGACGGAGGAAGTTGAGCCACAGTTGGGAGTGCAAGCTTCTTCAGTCATAGTTGAGACAGTTGTAGGTGTTAGTGCCGGGATTACACCAGTGGCAGAGGCAGTTGTTAGTTCAGGGCCATCAGCAGGAGAGGCCTCCGGTGCTGCCAGTTCCGGGGCCACTACAGGACAGGCCTCCGGTGCTGCCACTGCTGGGGCCACCACATCCGGGACCACTACAGGACAGGCCTCCGGTGCTGCCAATGCTGGGGCAACCACATCCGGGTCCACTACAAGAGAGTCATCTGGCAGTGCTGGGGCACCAACAGAGGCAGAAGGATTGGCCAGAGCATGTTGGCTATGCGTTGTTGACTATGCAAAAGGTATCATATTTTTTAAGTTGTATAATTTTATATGTTTTGTTTTATACGTATATTCGTTTCATAAATCTAACTTTAAATTCGTACCGTGCTATTGAACAGGACCGAAGTGTAATTGAATGCAAGCAGTACATATCTTCCCTCCGTTTGTGGAAGATTGATGATGAATGTGAACAATTTAAGCAAAGGTTGAGAGCTAATCCGTTGTACAACCTGTTACAGTCTTCTTACAACCAAGCCAATCGTGTGATCGTCAATGCTTTTGTGGAAAGGTGGCATCCGGAGACAAACACCTTCCACTTGCCATTCGGTGAGATGACGATCACACTAGATGACGTCCGATATATTACGGGCTTACCGGTTGCAGGAAAGGCCGTCAACTTTGATGTTGAGAAAAATGATCAGAACCCAGTTACATTTGTTCATAACTTGTTAGGGATTCATACAGATGTAGTGGCAGATGAGTTAGGACATATTGGTGGACTACGGGTGTCCAAAAGCTGGTTGAAGAACAACCTTGCGGGTAGATGCAGGTTACGTAATGAGGGAGAGGGATCCAGTAGTAGTGAGAGTAGGTCGATCATTACTGTGGATCATGCAGTGCGTGGATACTTGTTGTACATGCTTGCATGTACTTTGATTCAAGATCGCAGTGGAGATAAGATAGGCATAGCTTACCTGCATTTTCTACAGGATCTGGATAAGATTGGTGAATGGGCCTGGGGTGCTGCTACATTGGAAAATCTTTATAGGCAACTATCGAAGGCTTCTAGGACAAATACTATTGGGGTTTCTGGATACATGACATTGCTAGAGGTAACACCTGATTTTTTTTTAATTTGTGTTTAGTGTTTAATTTAAACACTTACATGACTGACCGTTTTGTAATATCTTTTTTTACAGGCATGGGTGTACGAACACTTTCCAACATTCCGACCTTCAATGAACAATAACTTCAATCCAAGGGAGATGGTACGGTCATTGAGGTGGAAACCTATTACTGGAATTAACGAGCATGTGGCATTGACATCGTTGAAGCATATGAGAGAGGACTTAGACTTGATAGAGGCACGAGATGTAAGTATGTAATTTCGCATTAACTAAGATAATGGGTAATTCAGTTATATTTAAAGCATTTTCCATCTTGCAGGTTGTTTGGGATGCTTATAGGGATGTGAGAATGGTCCTTGATGACGACGTATGTTGTTTTATGGTTGCATATGGACACTGGACATTGTAGAGGTGTGTCACCCAAACCATGTCGTCCGTCAGTTCGGACATGTCCAATCCATACCACAGTCACCGATTCCTCCAAAAACATCAAATAGAAGTGGGAAGGTGAAGAAATACAATGTCACACACGAGTCACGTGATGATGACTTCATTCATTATGTGAATCATCTAGTGAATAAGGTTCATAGAATGGGGAAATCGAGATTTGACTGGGAATGCACAGCTGTTTACATGAATTGGTATCGAGGTGTTGCCATACGTCGTTTGACTGGAGTGAGCAAAAAGAAGCAGCAAGATCCACGAGAGGTGTGACCATATCTATTTACGAATATACAGTCATTTGTTTTGTTTCTTTATTGAATGTCATAGACGTTTTTCTGTTTCACATATAGGATGAGTCGAGCAAGGCTAAAGTCGTTGATGTTGTACGAGGCGCAGTTACGAATGCTACCAAGAAGAGCAAAAAGGGCCTATTGAAAGCACTTGAGATGGCATTGCAGTTCCTAACTACAGGTGTATATAGTCAAGCCGAAGCCGAAGCCGAAGCTGAGGCCGAAGAATCAACTCAAGTACAAGATCAACGAACAAAGAAGAGTGCAAGGACCGCAAAAAAAAGATAGTTGTATTGAATGAACATTCGGAGTTGGATACATCGTATGCACATTTGCTATTTCATACATTGTATTTCTTCGTATGTGATCTGAATTGATTTTTTGATTCCCATTGAATTGCTATTTGTTCGTAAGTGATTTGGATTTTTGGCTTTTGGCTTTTGAATTGGTGTGAGTTGGTATTCTTAGCATGTGTTTTTTGAAATGCCACTTGTTGGTTCTGTTTCTGAAAACGCCATCCACACTGGCGTTCATGTGCAATTAGGAACGACGGTGGTGCTGGCGTTTCCAGTACCAGAGACTTGGAATAGGGTGTTGGCTCTGTTATGAAAAACGACACCCGTACTGGCGTTTGTTACATGGAATCAACGTCAGCCTCACTGGCGTTTGGAAAAAAGTCACTTCCAATGGCGTTTGTTGCTTACCATAAACGTTGATGGAGCTGGCGTTGTGAAGCAACGGAGTGGGCATGACTCTGTTGTTGAAATTTCTTGAAACGTCAGTGACATCCGCGTTTCATATACCCCAGGAACGTCCCTATGGATGACGTTTGGAGGTTTTTTGGTACAGAGACTGAAGTAAAATCTGTTTTTTTATTTATAAAACGTCACTCTAGGTGACGTTGATTAATGACAAGGAACGCTACTCAGGGTGGCGTTCTGTGTCCAAGATCAACAACAAAAATATCAAACTAGAATGTTAAACACATATTCACACCACAAAATAACAACATTACTAGCATACTTCACAAAATAGTCAAAGCTCATGAACATAGCTCAAAATACATCACATAAGCTCTAAAAGTATGATCTAAAAGTTTTACAAAATAGATCATTGTGCATCCACAAAATGAGTATCAATACATCATTGGAATTTACAAAACCACTTTCACCTTACTCGTTGGACAAATCAACATGATTCCCCATCCACGGATCCACATCATGCCATAAATCGATCATATCCCGTAATTTCTCATACCATTCATTTTCTTCCAACGTCCGAACTTTATGCCAAATCACATTCACCCTAGGTATTGGACAAGTGTCTTTCATAAACAAACGAACAAAATGGTTACCATTGCAAAAACCCATCCATATATGGTTAGGTGTCCACACCGTAGGTTTTTTCTTACTGGGAAGGAATGTTTTGGTTTCCGTGCGATGTAGACAATATGCTTAGGGACACACCATATAGATTGCACACAGCCCAACCAAGGAAATTGTCATAATACTTGTCCTCCACGCACCCTCCATCTTCATGCTCAACTGAGGACATGCATTTGTCGTAGACATATTGTTGTCCATCAAATATGGCCATATAATGATCCTTGTTTGCCATCAATTCTTGTTGCACCGCTTTTCTCACCAATGGCTATGCACTCTCTCCAAGCCCTATTCCGTGTGCTATTACTCTAAATCCACAATTTCCATCCGGAGTTACATTAACCATTGACGAAATGTGCTCATTAACATTTGGCGGAAAATATTTAAGATACATTTGTAAGTATCCAACGGTAGAAGATATAGGAATTGAAATCTTTGCACGTTTGGATAGTGCCCGAGTACTTGGAGGTTTTTTCTTTATGGAAGAAGAAACGCCTTGAGATGAAGGTGAAGTTGGGGTAACACTCGATAATTCTTGTACTACCCCCGCATCATTGGTCTTGCAATTAATTGGTTCATCACTGTTGGACTTATTTTTATGTTTTGATGATGAGTGCCAGACTAGCTGTTATAGTGCAAAGGCAAAAAGATGTCTAGATCAAATGTATAAGTTTATTAGAGTTTGATCTTTGTATAGGTTTGATCAAACAAGCACTGTAAAGGTCAGCTGACTTGTTTCAGCAGACCAGTCTAGGTCAGTAGGGTAGTTAGGTCAGTAGACTTTTCTGGAACCTGCTGAATACTGAAGGCTGAGGGATCAAACTCAGTTAATGAAGGCTAAGGGATCAAACTTACTGATTAAAGTCAAGGATATGCAATCAGAATTTAGGCAAGTCTGTGATGACCTAAACTGATTACATATACCTTGTGTAGAAGGTCTAAGTTCCATAAGTTGGATGATGTTTGGAACTTGGTTATAATCAAAAAGGTGTAATCTAACTTCACAAATAAAAGTTAGATAAAAGAAATCAGCTACATTGTATTTGACACACAACAAATTGGTGTTCAGCAGACTGATAGGTATTACAGCAGACTGATGAACCTGCTGATGATATACCTCGATTAATTCAAGATTACATTGGAAGATTACATGGATAAGGACAGCCAACTACCTCTGATTTATCAAACAAATCAATGGCTGAGATTAAAAGGACGTTGGGATGATTCAGGACTTTATGCAATGGTTATAAGTCAAAGGGTGGACAGACTGGACTGTCAAAAAGGATTCTGACAGTGTCAGTCCTATGAATAGTGACAGAAAGCAAGTCAAATGGGACAAAAACCAAGAACGGTTATATTTGAATTTCAAATAGAAGTCACATGCATTCCCACCTATAAATAGAGGAATTTCAACTCAGAAAAAGATGATGATTGAAAAATTATAAGAGAAAATATAAGAGATAATTCTGAGTTGTAAGAACACCCTGCTGAGCTTAACCTTACTGATCCAGAGAAAATCTTCAAGTGTATTCTGTATTCAAGCTACATCAAGTTCACACACTTGAAGACTACCAGCTGCTGATTATTTCATCCTAATCAAGCTGCTGCAACTGAATCATTTACTTGATTCATTCTTTATTTTATAAAGAACCTGCTGAAGACAGTGAAGCATATGTTGGGTGTGAAAGACTGTTGTTTGTGGTGGAGCTGGTGAAGAGGCAATCCTACCCTTCAAGGACCAGTGGAAGACTTTGGAGCAGCAATCCTACCTGTTCCTATTTTTCAGTTTGTGAAGCCATAGTCATTGGTGAAGGACAAGCAATCTTAGGAATCTTTGTAACAGATACATCAAAGATCTCTAGTGAATTACCTCCAACATCACAGGAGAAGAGTGGACTGACAGGATTACACCACCTGGAACCACTATAAAATTTGCCTACTTACTTTCTGCACTTACATTCTGCATTTAGTTTATTATACACATCAACCTACTGAATCTAGCAACTGAACTTACACACATACACTACTGAGTATCTAATACTTAGTATCATATTTAACAACAAGTAATAAGGCTTAATTTTTGATATAAATCCGCTGCACAAATTCAGTAAACTCAACCATCAGTAGACTACTGTTTATCAGCAGGCTACTGAGGCATCAGCAGACTACTGAGGTATCAGCAGACTGCTGAAGTTGCTGAGTTTGTTAACTCCAAAAAGTTTTAAGTTTTAAATTTATTCACCCCCCCCTCTAAACTTAACCAAAGCCTTTTCAGGGGACCAACAATTGGTATCAGAGCAGTGCTTCTGTTCTGAAGTAATCCTACTTGTTGTGCTTGTGAAAATACTTTGAAAAATCTTTTCAAATCACTGATTTTCAAAACCTTGCATCATGGATAACAACCAGTATGCTAGAACAATGTTGATGTGTTTTGCAGATCGTTTTGATGAATATAAACTACGTATGCAGGCTTACCTTGCTGCAACTCATGATGAAATGATGGATCTGCTCACAGATGGACCACTGGAGATTACTAAGTCAGTAACAGTGGGTGAAGAGACACAGTACATTCCAAAGCCTAAAAAGGAATGGACTGCTGAAGATAGAAAGAGAGCAAATCTGAACAACATTGCTATTGATATTATTTACAGAACTCTGGATAGCAACATGTACATGAAAGTGAAAGATTGTAAAACAGCAAAAGAACTTTGGGACAAACTACAGTTGATCTGTGAAGGCACTGATGAAATAAAGAAGAATAAAATCAGTGTGGCAAAGAAGAAGTTCCAAAAGTTTGAAATGAAACCAAATGAAACCATTGAACAAATGGAATCTAGGTTCAATGCAATTCTGGATGAACTCACCCTGCTGTGTGTTAATTACTGAAAAGAAGAAATCAACACAAAAATCTTGGAAGCTTTACCTGCTACAGATGAATGGAAGATGAAGGTGACAGCCATAGAAGAAATGAGAAGACTGCATGAAGAAGATACATTCAAGTTGTTCTCAGATCTCAAGGCTTATGAATTCAAAAAGAAGTTGTCACCTACCACTTAAAAAGAAGAGCCAAAAACCACAGCACTGGCTGCTTCACATCAAGAAGAAGGATCAGAAGCTCAAGATGAATTACTGGATGAAATGCAAGAACAAATAGCATTGCTGAGCAAGAAGATCAGGATGATGAAAGGTGGGAAAATCTCACCTAGGAATTTCACAAAGAAATTCATTGAAAAGAAAAAGGAAGAAACAAAGAAAGACAATGATTTCTTGTGTTTCAATTGCAAGAAACCAGGACACTTCAGACCTGACTGTCCTGAATTAAAGCAGAAAAAGGAACCAGATTATCTTTGCTTTAACTGCAAGAAGGCTGGACATTTCAGACCAGATTGTCCAGATCTCCAAAAGAACCAGAGTCAACAAAGGAGACATGGCAAGAAGGCTATGGTTGCTGAAGATGAATCTGGATATGAAGTGGAATCTGAAAAGGGAAATGAATCAGATGACACAGTATTGGTTGCTGATATGGAAGACTATGCATTAATGGCTAATATGGATGAAACAGAGGAGGTATACAATACTGTATCAATTAACACTCCTGGTGAAAGTGATTGTGAATCAACTTG
Source organism: Gentiana dahurica var. dahurica (assembly GCA_024500145.1). Classification (NCBI taxonomy): domain Eukaryota; kingdom Viridiplantae; phylum Streptophyta; class Magnoliopsida; order Gentianales; family Gentianaceae; genus Gentiana; species Gentiana dahurica. The sequence goes on from CM044906.1 coordinate 72,931,620, forward strand.
TGGTTCAAATCCTAGAAACTCTTACAATGAAGAAGCTTTGGATGCCATCCTTAATCAATTGAGGAAAAAACAATCTGGTTATGAGATTGTGAAGGCTGAAAAAGAGGCTCTTCAAGTAGAAGTTGAAAGATTGAATGCTGAATTAAGGGTTCTCAAAGGTAAGGAAAAAGATGTTGGACAGAATCAGTATAAGTCTGCTGAACATCCAGTAGCCTCTGAATCTGCTGATCCATCTTGTTCCTCTACTGCATACAAATCTGGAAAGCCTTATGGTGATAGAACAGGGCTTGGATTTGGAACTCAACAATCCAAAAAGAGTGGATCCAGTAAAGCTACTGAACCTAGTGCCAGAATTGGTCCTAAGTTTGTACCTGCACAAGATCCAACTCCCAGTAAGGTTGCTGAGGCAGTAAAACCTGCTCAGAATGCTTCAAGCAAAATCAGAAGTCAAAGAAGTCAACAGCTCATAATAAAAGAAACAAATCCAAAAATAGGACTGCTGTGCCTTCTAAGGCTGCTGATGGCAGACCTGCTACCAAGTCTGCTGGACCACAGAAGGGTAAGAAACAGAAATATTCCAAGGATAAGAATTCTAAACCCAAGAATGTTAATCATTCAAAGGATACTTATCTCAGGGGGAAAGGTAGACTGTTCTCTACTGATGATGATTGGAATATTCTTGTACCTGCTGCTAGAAACAGTAAGTATAACCATGCTGCTAGGGTAAAACCTAAGCAATGGAATCAGCAGAGGGCTTACACAAGACCTCAGCAGGGACCTCAGCAGACTCCATACTACAGGGTTGTTCCTAACAGACAGCAAACTAATGGTTATTATAATGTTTCTAACAACAAGAATCACTTCAAACAGCATTATAAATCAAAAGGCCAGAAAACATATGTGAATCCTACACAACCAACTGTTAGAACTTATGGATGTGTGGAATACATGTATGAACCAAAGTATGACACTTTTAGGAGAAGACCTTATGGAAACATCCCAGGGGTCATGCTTACCACTGACCATCATGGACCCAAACAGATTTGGGTACCTAAAATGTATTGATTTTGTTTTGTAGGGTGTCTGGTACTTTGACAGTGGATGTTCCAGACATATGACAAAGAATAAGCACTGTTTGACAAGCTACATAGCAAATGATGGTCCAAGGGTGAATTTTGGCAATAAAAATACACCTGGTTATACAAGAGGCTATGGCACACTTGTGAGGAATGGACTAACCATCGAGAATGTTGCTTATGTGGAAGGACTGGACTACAACTTGCTGAGCATTGGACAATTCTGTGACATGGGATACAAGGTCACTTTTGACAAAAACAACTGTATTGCCATTAGTGAACAAGGAGATCAAGTTGTATTGGCTGGTAGAAGACAACAAAACATGTATGTTGTGGATTGGTCTACTGCAGTTCCAGAAACCTGTCTGATTGTGCATACTAAATCAGAACTCAATTGGTTATGGCACAAGAAGTTGAATCATCTAAATTTTTATGATATCAATCAGCTAGTAAAGAAGAAATGGTAATTGGCTTGCCTGAGATTACATTCAAGAAGGATGCTATTTGTGATGCCTGTCAGCAAGGTAAACAAATAAAATCAAGCTTCAAGTCAAAAACTAAACTATCAACTAAGAGAGTGCTGGAGCTAATGCACATGGATTTATTTGGACCTGTCACTCCAACTAGTATAACTGGAAAGAAGTACACTTTAGTTGTTGTGGGTGATTATTCAAGGTACACTTGGGTGGTTTTTATGAATAAGAAAAGTGAAACACTCAAGATGATGCCTGATCTTTTGAAGATATTACAAAATGAGAAAAGTTTGATAGTGGTAAAAATAAGATCAGACAAGGGTACTGAGTTTCTCAATAAAGTTATAAGACAATACTGTGAACAGAATGGTGTACTGCATCAACTTGCTGCTGCTGGTACACCTCAGCAAAATGGGGTTGCTGAAAGAAGAAACAGGACATTGAAAGAAGCAGGAAGGACAATGATTTGTGAAGCATTACTACCTGAGAGGTATTGGGCTGAAGCAGTTAATACAGCATGCTATACACAAAACAGAACCTCAGTGAACAAGAAGCTGCTGAAGACACCTTATGAGATTTGGAATGGAAGAAAACCAAATATATCATATTTCCATCCATTTGGAAGCAAATGTTTTATCTTGAATCATAAGGAGCATTTAAAGACATTCCAACCTAAATCAGATGAAGGAATTTTCTTGGGATATTCTTCAGTCAGCAAGGCATTCAGGGTACTGAACAAGAGGTCACTGAAACATGAAGAAACTATCCATGTTGTGTTTGATGAACCTAAGTTCACTGGAATGAATGATGAAGTTTGTGAACCTGCTGAGAATCTACAAGTCACTGATCCAGATTGTGTTGAAGTCTTGGAAAGGGTTAATGACTTAAAAGTTTCTGATACTGCCCCTGCTGAACACTCTGCTGGTGATACTACTGATGCAACAACTGAAGAAGTTCAAGGATCTGCTGAACCCCCTGTTGAAGATACAGCAGAACCTACTGAAGATAAGGTTCCTGAGAATCAATCTAACCAAAACCCACAATGGTTAAGGGATCATCCTGCTTAACAAGTCATTGGCAACATTCAGCAAGGTGTAAGGACTAGAAGACAACTGGAAGCTATGTTTACATGCTTTCTATCTCAAATGGAACCAAAAGTTGTTGAAGAAGCAATATCAGATCCAGATTGGATAATTGCTATGCAAGAAGAGTTAAATGAATTTGAAAGAAATCATGTTTGGACACTAGTTGAAAGGCCTTGTCATGCAAATATCATTGGTACTAAATGGGTATACAGAAACAAACTTGATGAATCTGGTACCATTGTAAGAAATAAGGCCAGACTAGTTGCAAAAGGCTATTCTCAAGCTGAAGGAATAGATTTTGATGAAACTTATGCACCTGTTGCAAGATTGGAAGCTATCAGATTATTCCTAGCACATGCTGCATATAAAAACTTCAAGGTATATCAAATGGATGTCAAAAGTGCATTTTTGAATGGCATTCTAGAGGAGGAAGTGTATGTTCAGCAACCTCCTGGATTTGAAGTTAAAGATCAAGAAGATAAAGTGTATAGACTCAACAAGGCACTTTATGGATTGAAACAAGCACCAAGAGCTTGGTATGAGACTCTATCTCAATTCTTGGTGGACAATGGTTTTACAAAAGGCACCATTGATAAGACTCTTTTCAGAATCAATGAAGGTGACAGCACCCTGCTAGTCCAGATTTATGTTGATGACATAATCTTTGGTTCTGAAAATGAATTGTTATGTGAAAAGTTTGCAAATCTAATGAAGAGTAAGTTCCAAATGAGTATGATGGGAGAAATGAACTACTTCTTGGGACTGCAAGTCAAACAATTTAAAGATGGAATCTTCATTCATCAAACCAAGTACACTAAGGAGCTGCTGAAGAAGTTTGGTATGGAAAACAGCACCAAGATATCAACTCCTATGAGTACAAACATCAGATTGGATGAAGATAAGGAAGGCAAAGATGTTGATCAAACCTTATACAGAAGGATGATAGGCAGTCTGCTGTACCTCACTGCCAGCAGACCTGATATATCCTTTGCTATAGGTGTTTGTGCAAGATTTCAATCTAAACCTAAAGAGAGTCACTTAGGTTCAGTCAAGAGAGTTCTCAAGTATCTAAAAGAGACTTTGGGAGTAGGGATATGGTATTCCAAAGATGGAAGCTTCAAAGTTATATCCTACTCAGATTCTGATTATGCTGGATGCAAGATTGATAGAAAAAGCACCACAGGAACCTGTCAGTTAATAGGAAATAGACTGGTTTCCTGGTTTAGCAAGAAACAGAACTCAATATCAACTTCCACTGCTGAAGCTGAGTATATAGCTGCTGGAAGTTGCTGTGCACAAGTATTGTGGTTAAGACAACAATTAAGGGAATATGGAATTGAAGAAAAGGAAATTCCAATCATGTGTGACAGCACAAGTGCAATTGCAATCACAGAAAATCCTGTTTTGCACTCAAGAACCAAGCACATTGATGTAAGACATCACTTTATAAGAGATCATATGGAAAAGAAGGATGTGGTGGTTCTATATATCCCTACTGAAGATCAACTTGCTGACATTTTCACTAAACCACTTGATAGTGAAAGATTTGCTAAATTAAGGACTGAACTTGGAATTATTAAAGTTGACTGATAATCAGCAGTGTACTGGAATTCACCAAGGGGATTAGTCTTTGCTATGTTGGGTGAGCTCACTTAGCAGATTAGTCATTGGTATCAACAATTCCATGTACTTATGTTTGGACAATTGAGCAAATGAGGTTACCAAGGGGATTGGTCTTTGTCATGTTGGGTGAGCTCACTTGACAGATCAGTCATTGGTATTAAACTTCATCTTGTATTATCAATTGAACAAAACATGAAGAAATCAAGGATCAGCAGAGTCACATTGTCAGCAGGCTGCTGAAGCATCTTTATCAGCAGACTGCTGAGCCAACCCTGCTGAGGACAACCCTGTTGAATGGAACGTACACAGTCAAACCTTATTAAAGTCAAAGAGCAATTGGCGGGATATTTATTCTATCCTTTATGACCACGATTACTCGATCTAACGGTTACAATACATTTTGGAAAGTAATGGGCCACGTGTCAAGCTACAATTCACTCAGATTAATCATGGTTAATGTGGATGTACGTGCACGGACAGTTACAACCACACCCTGTCTATATATACAGACCTATTACACAGAAGATACTCTACTGGAAATCTGTTTATATCTCTGTTTTTACACTGTGTGAACACAGATTTACAAAGCTTTCTTCTTCATCTTTTTCTTTTAAACCATGGCGGAAAAGATTGATGTTCAGATTGAATCAAGCCAAAGTGTGAGAGGCTTTGTTGTTGATGCTAAAAAAACAGAATTAGCTATCAACATTGGTAGAAGAATAAGGAGATACGCAGTCCTGGAGAATGTACTGAACATAAGACTGGAAACGATTTCATATACAAACGTTGTCAGTTTTTGGAAGAATATTATGGTAAAATAAGGAACTGAAGCATTCAAAACAGTTGTGAATGCACAAGAAATAGAAGTTTCCTCAAGTCTGCTGAGGGAAGTTTTTGGTTTTGAAGAAATAGTGGATGGTCCATGTTTAGGGTGATTTTATGTGATTTATATCGTTATATTTTGTAACAATTCTCTCCATATTCGTATAATTCGCATAGAAATTAAGTGTTTATTTGGTTTATTGAGCAAGTGAGGGTTTAAACGATTTATTCGCAAAGTTAGTGGATTTATGTGTTTTATTGTTGATTTTCTATTTATTTGAATGTTATTAAACTTTGCAATATTTTTGATGTCTTGTAGATACACAATTTCGATTTAAAAGAGGATTAAATGATGTTTCAATGGAGGATTTACATGAAAGAAAAGGATATGGAAGAAAGCGGATAAAGGATAGAGAAGGAGTCGATTCAAGATCAAGATCGAATTGGAGTGAAGTGATCCTGAACGAGCGTTCAAGTCCCGTCTGCTTGGACGGGCGTCTGAGCATTCGGACGGGCGTCCAGAAGAGATAATTAGATTCAGAGTTTTCCCAAGATTGCTGAACGAGCGTCTGATTTGATGAAGAACGGGCGTCTGACCAAGATTCGACCCGACTCGAAGTTTTTACTGAAGACTGAACTGGCGTCCATACCCTCTGGACTGGCGTCCATAAACCGCCTCAGCTAAACCGACTTCAGAACCTATAAATAGCAGCGATTTTCTCAACCCTAAACACAAGAATTCGAACCCTAATTCATCTTGGCGGCCACATATACCCTAAGGGGCGGCTTAGCTGCGTTTTATACTTATTTTAGTTCAAATTTTATGCTTTTCAATCTCTAGATTAGATCTTTCAATTTATGTGCTTTATTCAAGCACATTCAAGCTTTCAAGTGATGTTTAGAGGCTAAAAGCTCTTGGAACAAGCATTGTGAAGCCATCCTATCAACAATTCAGTTTCGTTTCTTGATTATCTTGTGAGTTTTTAATTAAAGTTGTATCTCTATTATGCTCATGTTGAATTTATGCAATTATATCGATGGATTGTTGCATGTGTGATTGTTTGATTTTGATGAGAATCATGTTAAACCCTGGATCTCCATAGTAAAGATTAGATCTTTAATCTAATTAACGAGAGTTGTTAGGTTAGATTTCTAGGTTAGAAATTGATAAATTTCGCACCTTTGATTTGAAAGCGTTAGTCTTTGGATCGAAAGATGAAAGATTGATAGGCGAACTTTTCTAAGAGATTAGGAGTTCATACTTTTGTTAGGTGAATCACAACTTTGTTAAAAACCGCGAGATAATCTAGATAGAAATTGATTGTTGTAGGATTGGTGGATCAATAGCTTGTTCGTTCGTTAAATTATTGATTAATCACTTGTGATCGTTTTGCTTAGTGAAGTTACAGTCTTTATTGCATATTAGGTTTAGGAAAAAAGTAGTTTAGTTATCTTGTTCGCAACCCTATTTTCCTGGCTTTAGGTTTCGATCTTCTGTCCAGTTTACTTTCGTTATTTTCATTGTTAGTTTCGTTTTATGTTATAGTTCTTAACTGTTTTCTTATCTTTTTAGTAGTAGTAGTTGTGACATATTTAGGTTAATTAAATAAAAACTAGAATAAACAACCCCGATTCCCTGTGAGATCGACCCGGTATTAGTTGCTATACTACGATCCCTGCACTTGGGGTATACCGGATTTATAATTTATTACTGGTTGTTTTTCCGTTGATAAAATCCGAGACAAGTTTTTGGCGCCGTTGCCGGGGACCCGGACGGTTGTCTAGTTTTTATTTTCTTGTCTGTTTTTCTGTTTTCCGTTTTTTCTGAAATCAGACGAGCGTCCAGTTAATCCGGACGCCCGTCTAGTTCTTCAGGCAGACGCCCGTCCGGTAATCCTGATGCCCGTCTGACCTCTTTTCTTTAAAATCTTTTCTTGGTTTTAACCTTTGATTAAAAGGTTAAACCACTTGATTTTGGTTTCGGTTTATGCAAACTCGAAGTCAAAAAGGGCCACTACTCTATACCCCTGACCTCGAGCGGACCATAGTCTGACCAAACAGGCGGAGAATCCGTTCTGCGGTTCCTTCTGACAGGGCCGATCAAGACCTTGAGGATCGCTTAGCTGAAGAGATCGAAGATTTCATCATTATGGCTGCTGAAGATAGACGTACGTTGGCAGACTACGCCATGCCTGGCGAAGTCAAAGTCAATGTTAAGGGTGAATTTACGTGTTTTATAACGCTATATTTTATAATATTTTCCCCCACATTCGTATGAATTGCATGGAAATCACGTGTTTAAATGGAATTATTGAGCGAATGACATTTTTTATGAGTTAATCGCAAAGTTGGTGAATTTATATGTTTTAATTATGATTTTATGTTTATTGGAGTTATGTTATGCTTTGCGGTGTTTTTGATGTCATGTAGGTACAATTATATGGCTCAATTGATGATCAAATGTTGATGAATTTCGAGCTAATTCAAGATAAAAGAGATAATGGTGAATTGGATAGAGAAGAAAAGAAGATAAAGATGGAATTATCAAGTCTTGATCGAAGCTGGACTAGCGTTCATCTGAGCCGAACGAGCGTCCATGTCCCGTTCAAATGGACGGACGTCGATCAAATGGACGGGCGTCCAGAGAGGATATTTTACATTCAGGAAGTTTGGACGCAGGTGGACGCTGCACGGACGGGCGTCGAAGAAGACTCGGCCCGACTCAAAGATCGAGACCACACCAGACGAGCGTCCAGGTAGAGCGGACGGGCGTCCAACGCCGACTGAACGAGCAACCGACCTAGTTTTGACCTAGCCGCCTTATTTCTATTTAAGCGGTAGCGCCTCAAACCCGATAGACACATTGGAGAGAACCGAAAATTTCACAGCAGCAGCTTTGTTTTTTCCTTTTCGTTTTTCTTTATGCAATCAAAACAACTTTTTGATTTCAAGATTATCATGAGTAGCTAAACTCTTGGGTTGGACGAACGGGTGAAGCAATTCAAGGAGGTGTTTTGATTTTCTTTTTTTCTGCGTTTGCAATCCACAAAAGGTTCGATTTCTATTGCGTTTATTTTGTGCTTGATATCGATAGATAAAGCCTGTGATATTCGTTTGATGATAGTTGAATGAACTCTAGATCACCGCAATAGTATTCATTAATCAATTTGTCTAAAAACGAAAGTTATCAAATTGTTAACCTAGATAATAGATTCGAAAGAATTTATGCCTATCGTGCTTGAAGAATCAATCTTTGATAAAAGTTGATAAACAAATTATCTAAGAAATTAGTAATTTGCATTGGGTATAGGTTAATCTTGGCCTTTAGTTGATTTGCATGCGTAGGAAATTAGAAGCCTTTATCGCTTTCTTGAATTGTGAATCCTTGTTCGCCTGCCTTTCTCCCCATTATTTGATAAACCTTAAATTGTTAATTTTGTGACACGTTTAGCTTAAACTTAAAAACACATTCAACCTCACGTTCCTCGTGGGATCGACCCGGAATAACCGCTTTACTACAAGCTTTGCACTTGGAGCGACTAACCGGATTTTTATTTCTTGTCTTTTTGTTTCATTCACAAAAATCCACCACAAGTTTTTGGCGCCGTTGCGAACTGCACGGTTTTATGTGTTTTTAGCATAAGCTTAGATCATTCGTCACTGAATCGAACGAGCGGCCATCCACTCTGGGCGTCCGTCCGGTTCTTCGACTAACCGGACGGCGTTTGGACTTGTAGACGCCCGTTTAGCTCAATTTCTAGGCAGACGCCCGTCCAGGACCTTGGACGCCCGTCTGTTTTCCCGACTCCTTTCTTCTTTTTCTCTCCTTAGTTTTAGTTCGTCGTATGCAAACACGAAGTAAACAAGGACAATTAATTTTTGAACCTGAGCTTGAACGAGACGTAGTTCGAGTAAACCGTAAACGAAAAGTTCGAGCCCATTTCGATTCCCGAAGAGGAAGTCGAAGAGAGTTCGAGTGAAAACTCTTCTGAGGATAATTTCTTCTCCAACCTTTTCTTTGAGGAAGAAACTACTGTTTCGATGGCTCAAGCCAACCGCACCTGGCGGACTATGCCACTCCCGGTGATGTGAACATTCGCTCGGCTGTGATTATCCCTACCGTCTGACCCGTTTGAGATAAGACCGACTCTCATCCGGATGGTGCAGCATGCATCAACTTTCTATGGGTATCAATCTGAGAACCCCTATACGCATCTTTATGTATTTCTGGGTATATGCGATACTACTCGCATCAAGGATGTCAGTCAAGACATCATTAAGCTGAAACTATTTCCATTTTCACTCCGTGGAGAAGCAATGGAATGGTTTAAATCTCTCCCTTCTGAATCTATCCAAACTTGGGCCCAGCTCGAAAGTCAATTTTTGGCCCAATATTTTCCTCCATCTAAGACAGCTCAATGTCTTAACGAGATCTCTAATTTTCATCAACTGAGTGATGAATCTTTCTTCGAAGCATGGAAGCGTTTCAAAATTTTGTTGAACAAATGCCCCCATCATGGAATGGATTTGCAGAGAAAGGTCCATATTTTCTTCAGTGGTCTGAATGAGTCCACTAAAGGGATGGTCAACTCCTCATCTGGAGGAGTCTTCTTGAAGAAAACCCCACAGCAAGGGTGGGATTTATTTGAAGATATAGCTAGGTACAACTATGCACCTACGTATCAATCACCAACGGCCCCTGCTGCACCTAAAATCGAAGAAGTCAACAACCAGAATCATGGTCAAATGATTGCAGCCCTGCAGGCTCAACTTTCTGCTTTGACCATGACAAAAAATCAAAATCAGCCCTCTCTCCAACAGAATTCACAAGTATTCTCTTGTGATAACTGTTATCAGACTGGTCACATCAGTGACCATTGTCAGTACACCCCTCAAGTCAACGCTGTCCAACAAACGAGGCAGTATGATTCTGTGAACTGCTATACCTGTGGACTTAGAGGTCACATTTCTGCAACATGCCCCTTGAATGGTGGAAATGAGAGATACGATTCTTCTAGCCCGCAGAACCAGAGATTTTCAAACCAGAACAACTCTCAAGGTCAGAACTACAACCAGAATAGGAATCATGACCAAAACCGCACTCATAATTCGAGCTACAATCAAAATTCGGGACAGAATACCACTCGCAATGCCTACTACCAGAACCCTAACTCGGGTCAAAGCTCAAATTCTCAACCAAGAACAAATCCAACCTGGCCCGCTAATCAAAACTCACAGCAAAACCGCCCTAATCAGGACTCCTCAACTTATGGTACTGCCCCTACAAGGGCAGAGTATGAAGAGCAACAGAGGACAATGAAGAACTTAGAAAGACAGTTAGGACAGCTAGCTGAACAATTAGCTGCCAGGCCTCAAGGTCAGCTACTGAGTTTTACAGAAAAGAATCCTAAAAGTGGGCATGCAGCCCAAGCTGAAGCAAGAACAAACCACTGTGCCGAGCTCGCACCTACTACCCCCTACGGACAAGAGGAGTCCAATGCTATGAATTTGAGATCCGGTACACAATTGCAACAACACCCTGGTTACAGACAGAACCAGGGAAACGAGTAAACCCTCCTACCCCCGATTCGGTAGGAGGGGAAGAATCGCAGTCCCCTAACATGGATGAAGAGAAAGATAAAAATGAGATTGAAGCTGGAAAGAGAGTCCGGGTGATCGAAAACCAAATCGATGAACCTGAGAAAGTCACTCAGGAGAATGATCCCCTGACGAGTAAGAAGACTGAAAAAGTGGTGAGGTGGAAAGATCTTGAGGACAAAGCTATAAGAGCTTCCTCCCCCGGGAAAGTCTTCTCCGGAGAAGAACTGAATAAGCTCCCATTTCCACCAAGGAAGCACAACATTTCTCTATCTGAAGACAAGAAGTATGATAAAGTACTCAACCTACTAAGAAACACCCAAGTAAATTTGCCTTTATCCGAAGTATTGATTGAAATGCCTAAGTACACCAAGTTTGTGAAGGATGTCGTTTCTTCAAAGAAGAAGTTGGGCAAAATGGAGAAAAGATTGGAAGAAGAATGCTCCGCTATCGCTGATAGAGGAATTCCTGAAAAGCGCAGCGATCCCGGAAAATTTGTCTTAACTCTGAAAATCAAGGATTTAAGCTTTCCAAATTCTCTGTGTGATTTAGGAGCATCCATCAGTCTGATGTCTCTTTCTGTCTGCAAGAGACTACACCTTGACCATCTATTGGAGCCGACCCCCATAAGTATCCAGCTTGCAGATAGATCTTTCAAGAGAGCCGACGGAGTGCTTAGAGACCTTCTGGTCCAAGTAGACAAATTTACATTTCCTGTGGATTGGTTAGTCTTGGACACTAAAGAAGAAGATACCCCCCTCCTCCTGGGACGACCTTTCCTATCCACTGCCAGAGCCTCTATAGATTGCGATGCAGGATTTGTCACTTTACGTGTTGGGGATGAGGAAGTACGCTACAGTGTAGTTAAAGCTCTCAGAGCACCTTCTGAAAACCCCTCCGGTTTTGTGATTGAGACGTCAGACGATTTCACAGACTACACTCTGGACGAGTTAGAGGCTGCCTATGGAGAAGAGCTTGTTGAAGAGGACACAGTGCTCTGTGAAAGAACTCTTTCCCCCTCAGAAGAAGTCGATTTGCTTGAGGCAAGAGTTTTTGACCCTATCAGCGAGGAAGATCTAAAACGAGGAGAAGCCAAGACCAGTTTAGAGGAGCCTCCTGAGGACCTTGTTCTAAAACCTCTACCTCAGCATCTGAAGTATATCTTCTTGAGAGAAGGTGAGCGCTTACCTCTGATTATCTCCTCTACACTGTCAGCAGAAGAAGAAGCTGAGTTGGTAGACGTTCTGAAGAAAAATGAGAAAGCCTTCGGTTGGCAGGTAGGTGATATAAGAGGAATATCTCCAGACGTCTGTATGCATAAGATTAGAACCGAAGAAGGTGCAAAGAGTATAAGACAACCACAGAGACGTTTAAACCCACACATGCAGGAAGTGGTGAAGAAGGAGATCATTAAGCTGTTGGATATGGGGATCATTTATGCAATAGCTGATAGCGATTGGGTGTCCCCCACTCAGGTAGTACCTAAAAAGGGAGGTATTACCATTGAAAAGAATGACAAAGGTGAAGAGGTAGCTGTCAGATTAGTTACTGGGTACAGAGTCTGTATAGACTATAGGAAGCTAAATGAGGTGACCTTAAAAGACCATTTCCTCTCCCCTTCATAGACCAAATTTTGGAACGTTTGGCGGGGCATGCTTTCTACTGTTTTCTGGACGGTTATTCAGGTTATTTCCAAATCCCTATTGACCCAGTAGATCAAGAGAAAACAACCTTCACCTGCCCCTATGGTACTTTCGCTTATAGGCGAATGCCCTTTGGACTTTGCAATGCGCCAGCTACATTTCAAAGATGTATGTTGGCTATCTTTGATGGACTTATAGAGAAATGCATGGAGGTATTCATGGACGACTTCTCGGTGTTTGGCACATCATTTACGGACTGTCTTGAAAATCTAGATAAAGTACTGCAGAGGTGTGTGGAGAAGAACTTGATTCTCAACTGGGAGAAGTGCCATCTTATGGTGACCGAAGGGATTGTTTTAGGTCACAAGATTTCCGCTAAAGGCATAGAGGTTGATAAAGCTAAGATAGAAGCTATTGAAAAGATGAATTACCCCAGAAACACGAAAGAAGTAAGAAGTTTCCTTGGTCATGTGGGGTTCTATAGGAGATTTATAAAAGATTTTTCAAAAATATCTAAACCTTTATCAACTTTATTGAAAGATGACATCACTTTCAATTTCGATAATGACTGTCAAAATGCCTTCAAAGAGCTAAAACAACGTTTGACCTCTGCCCCTATCCTGATTTCTCCGGATTGGAACATGCCATTTGAATTAATGTGTGATGCCTCCAATTACGCTGTTGGTGCTGTATTGGGGCAAAGGATTAATGGTAAATTCCAACCTATTTCCTACGCAAGTCATACCTTGAATCCAGCCCAAGCAAACTATACCACTACGGAAAAGGAACTGTTAGCGGTTGTGTTTTCCATGGATAAGTTCCGCAGCTATTTGCTTGGTGCCAAGGTGATTGTATGGACTGATCATGCGGCTTTGCGTTACTTGATGAACAAGAAGGATGCTAAACCGAGACTGCTAAGGTGGATTCTTACACTACAAGAATTCGATGTTCACATCAAGGATATACGGGGTAGTGAGAACACCGTAGCGGACCATATTTCGAGAGTATTACCAGTAGCTGAGGAAGATCCCCAGGACATTGATCTTTATTATCCCTTCGAGAGCGTTATGAATATGGATGTCCACACTCCCGACCCTCCTTGGTATGCTTCGATTGTCAATTACCTTCATTCTGGCTATCTGAATCCTGAATTCTCTTACCAGGAGAAGAAGAAGTTCTTCTCTGATCTAAAGTACTATGTCTGGGAAGAACCATATCTGTTCAAGATCTGCAAGGATGGGTTGCTTCGCCGGTGTGTCCCTGAATCCGAGCAACGGGATATTATTGAGCAATGTCATAGTGGTCCCACTGGTGGTCATTTCAATCCATGGAAGACCGTTGCCAAAATCTTTCAAAGTGGTTTCTACTGGCCCAAGATTTTCAAAGATACTGAAGCTTTCTGCAAAGGCTGTGATAGGTGCCAGAGAACCGGCACTTTGACCAGGCGGTATGATATGCCGCTTAAACCCATTTTGGAGTGTGAAGTGTTTGACGTATGGGGCATTGACTTTATGGGACCATTTCCATCTTCATGCGGAAATAAATACATTCTGGTCTGTGTAGACTACGTCTCTAAATGGGTAGAAGCTGTCGCGACTCCACTGAATGACCATAAAACGGTCATGAAATTTCTGAAGAGGAACATTTTCACGAGGTTTGGCTGCCCTAGAGCTCTGATCAGCGATGAAGGTTCGCACTTCATTAATAAACCCCTGGATAGCCTGTTAGCTAAGTATGGTGTTAAGCATAAGAGTGGCACACCGTATCACCCTATGACCAGTGGGCAAGTTGAGCGCAGTAATCAGAGTATAAAGAAAATCCTCGAGAAAACAGTCAACTCCCATCGAAAGGATTGGAGCCTGAAGCTGGATGATGTACTGTGGGCTTACAGGACCGCATACAAAAACCCTATGGGTACATCACCATACCAAATGGTTTATGGAAAGCCCTGTCATTTGCCAGTAGAACTAGAGCATAGAGCTTATTGGGCAACTAAGTTCCTAAACTTCGACTCCCAAGCTTGTGGGGAACGTAGGCTCCATCAGATACATGAATTAGACGAGTTCAGGCTCCAAGCTTATGAGAGTTCACGGATAAGCAAGGAAAGGATGAAATTCCTTCATGATAAAAAGATCAAGAAAAGGGAGTTTCATGCAGGCGAGCTGGTACTGTTATACAATTCCAGGCTGCATCTTTTTCCTGGAAAGCTAAGGACGCGTTGGTCCGGTCCATTTGAGGTCATGTCTGTCTTTCCTAGCGGCGTTTTGGAACTTAAGGGGATTGGTGATCAGCCGTTCAAGGTAAATGGTCAACGATGCAAACACTACATTGGCCAACCGAAGGAATCACCCGAGATAGTCAAATTCCTTGATTTGCTTGGTTGTATCACGTCAGGAGTCGATGATTGCGACGAGTTCTCCCCAGACCTATTTTCTGATGCTACTGCTGAATCACCAGCCGAAGTTTTTGCCGGAAGCTGGGACATGGAACAATATTGGAAGGAAGTGGATTTGAAGAAGCATAAAGCACGGAAGAGAGCCCCGGTCAGACAGAAGATCAAGCAGGCCTAGGAAAAATGGGTGGGTCGGATCCCGAGTCTGCACTGCTACTTCTGTAGTCATAATGTTGTTAAGAATTCTATTGATAGGAGGACCGGCAAAAAGCCAAAGTGGCCCGACCCGGGCTCAACCTGAGTTGAATGTCGAGCTAACGACACTAACCAAAAGCGCCACTAGGGGGGCAACCTAGATATCCTTATTTGTTTTAGTTATTTTCGTTTTGATCTTTTCTTTGATTTATTTGTTTCGTTTAGTTCTAATTTGGGTAATTGTTGACTCTGCTTGTCGGTTGATTCGATTTCACTTTATCATTCTCTTTATCTTCATTATGCCATGTCTTGTCCCCCTCTGTTCCCCGAGATCTTGTCTTGTTTTTCAAGTGTGCAGGATAGTTGCGATAGTAATTGTGAGTTCCAGAGGATATCAGGCAACTCTGGATTTGAGTTGCAATACTTCCAGAATTTCCCCATTCGAATTACAATCAGCTAAGTTCTTTTATCCTTTCCTTTTAATTCTGCACAACCTGAGGACATGTTGTGGTTTAAGTGTGGGGGAGGGGATAGATGATTTATGTATCTACTTTGATTTGCTCATATTAGTTTTAATTTTCTATGAAAAGTGCTTCAATTTTCAAAAAAAAATTTTGTTTAGTCCTGAGTAACATTTCACTGGCATGCTAGCTTTATAATCTGGCACCTTTAGTTGTTATCAGTAGTCATATCATGTTCTGAGAATAGATTTGGTAAGTCGATACTCACTTGAACTTCATTTCACGAACCTATTAGATGAAGAGCCAAATATAGAATAGTTTCCGGTTAGTTAAAGGAAAGTTAATTCTCGATGCAGATAACACTTATTTAGCATTAATGAAAGTTAAGAACTAGTGCTATACTCACAGTTAAAATCTCAGTACCTTAGTGTTCTTGAGAACTTTGAGAGTCTTGAATGTGTTAGAAATATATTTGACCGAGAGTTTCCAAAGAGTTTGAAAAATATAAAAATATATATATCTATAAATAATAATAAACGAATAAAAATTTCTTTGCGGGAATTTTGTTTATAACTATCACCTCGAGTCCATTTGGATACTGCCCCAAATGAGGAGTGTGGTTTACCTTGGACAGTATGGGTTCGAGTGATCTCAGGGTGACTGCCTCTAATGTAGGGGAGAGTGTTATACTTTTGAGACGCGACGATAGGAATAATAAAATATAAATATACGTTTTTTTTTTAAATTCTAAGTCAAGTTGATCTAAACCCAGTAGAGACCCAAAAGGTATTTTCTTGGTACTAAGTAAAGGAATTTAGTTGTGAGTTAGTTACTATGTTCTTGGTAATTAGTTTTTGTTAGGTAAGTGCTGTAGATAGAATGAAGTTTTCGTTTAGTTGACCGGATAACTGTTAGTGCTTGATGTATTATATCAAGAGAGGATCGGTGGAAGTTTAGTAGGTTCTGCACACACATCACCGAGTGAGGTCGATTTGCTGAGTACTAGCTTGTCATGATTTTTACTATATCTCGTGTCAGGTTATGTGGATTCTTGATGGTATGTTCTTGTTTTGTTTTGCTCGGGACGTGCAAAAGCTAAGTGTGGGGGAGTTGTTAAGGGTGAATTTACGTGTTTTATAACGCTATATTTTATAATATTTTCCCCCACATTCGTATGAATTGCATGGAAATCACGTGTTTAAATGGAATTATTGAGCGAATGACATTTTTATGAGTTAATCGCAAAGTTGGTGAATTTATATGTTTTAATTATGATTTTATGTTTATTGGAGTTATGTTATGCTTTGCGGTGTTTTTGATGTCATGTAGGTACAATTATATGGCTCAATTGATGATCAAATGTTGATGAATTTCGAGCTAATTCAAGATAAAAGAGATAATGGTGAATTGGATAGAGAAGAAAAGAAGATAAAGATGGAATTATCAAGTCTTGATCGAAGCTGGACTAGCGTTCATCTGAGCCGAACGAGCGTCCATGTCCCGTTCAAATGGACGGACGTCTGATCAAATGGACGGGCGTCCAGAGAGGATATTTTACATTCAGGAAGTTTGGACGCAGGGTGGACGCTGGCACGGACGGGCGTCTGAAGAAGACTCGGCCCGACTCAAAGATCAGACCACACCAGACGAGCGTCCAGGTAGGCTGGACGGGCGTCCAGCGCCGACTGAACGAGCAACTGACCTAGTTTTGACCTAGCCGCCTTTGACATCTATTTAAGCAGTAGCGCCCCAAACCCGATAGACACATTGGAGAGAATCGAAAAATTCATCCTTAAACACAGCAGTTACTTTTTTTCCTTTTCGTTTTTATTTTCTTTATGCAATCAAAACAACTTTTTGATTTCAAGATTATCATGAGTAGCTAAACTCTTGGGTTGGACGAACGGGTGAAGCAATTCAAGGAGGTGTTTTGATTTTCTTTTTTTCTGCGTTTGCAATCCACAAAAGGTTCGATTTCTATTGCGTTTATTTTGTGCTTGATATCGATAGATAAAGCCTGTGATATTCGTTTGATGATAGTTGAATGAACTCTAGATCACCGCAATAGTATTCAGATTAATCAATTTGTCTAAAAACGAAAGTTATCAAATTGTTAACCTAGATAATAGATTCGAAAGAATTTATGCCTATCGTGCTTGAAGAATCAATCTTTGATAAAAGTTGATAAACAAATTATCTAAGAAATTAGTAATTTGCATTGGGTATAGGTTAATCTTGGCCTTTAGTTGATTTGCATGCGTAGGAAATTAGAAGCCTTTATTGCTTTCTTGAATTGTGAATCCTTGTTCGTCTGCCTTTCTCCCCATTATTTGATAAACCTTAAATTGTTAATTCGTGACACGTTTAGCTTAAACTTAAAAACACATTCAACCTCACGTTCCTCGTGGGATCGACCCGGAATAACCGCTTTACTACAAGCTTTGCACTTGGAGCGACTACCCGGATTTTTATTTCTTGTCTTTTTGTTTCATTTACAAAAAATCCACCACAGCTACCAACCATAAATGCACAGACCTTCGAACTCAAGCCTGGGCTCATTCAAAAGATGCAACATGCATCCATCTTCCACGGGTTTCAATCTGAAAATCCTCATACGCACGTACACACATTTCTGGAGATATGTGGTACGACTCGCATCCAAGGAGTCAGTGAGGATGCGATTAAACTGAAACTATTTCCGTTTTCCTTGAAGGGGGAGGCAAAAGAGTGGTACAACTCTCTCCCTGCTGAATCCATTACCACCTGGGCTGGACTAGAAAAAGAGTTCTTAAGTCAATATTTCCCGCCATCCAAGACAGCCCAATGCTTAAGTGACATTTTCACTTTCTGCCAAAAGGAAAACGAATCGTTCTTTGATGCATGGAAGAGGTTCAAGTCTCTTCTTCGTAAATGTCCCCATCATGGTTTGGACTTGCAGAGGCAAGTCAATACGTTTTTCAGTGGATTGACCGAGCTCACTAAGGGCATGGTCAATAGTTCTTCTGGTGGGGCATTCTTGAGAAAGACACCTGAAGAGGGATGGGCACTATTTGAGGATATTGCCAAGTATAATTACGCCCCCTCCTCTCAAGCTATCAAAGCACCTCCTCCTCCTCCCAGGATCGAGGAGGTGAATATGCAAAGTCTGATCGCCATGCTGCAAAAGCAGATGGCAGCTTTTCAAATGTCTTCTAATCCGATTAACCAGAATCTATCATTCCCACAGAACTCTCAAGTCCTGTATTGTGAACATTGCTGTCAGACTGGCCATATGGTTGGCCAGTGTCAATTCATTTCCCCTTCTAGTCATCAAGTTAATGTTGTTCATGATTATGGACAGTACAATCAAGTCACATGTCAGAACTGTGACAATATGGGGCATACATCTCGTTTCTGTCCTATGAATGGACAGAATGCTGAAGTAAACGATTTCTTTGGCCAGCAAAACCAGAGATTTAATAATCAATTCTCTGGCCAAAGTAATCTTCAAAACCAGTGTTTCAATCATGATCAAAATTTCAATCAAAATTCGAATCTTAACCAAAGTTAGAATTTCAATAGAAACCCTAATTTCAATCAGAACCAGAATACTAATTTTTCCAATCAGAATCAAAGGTTCAATCATAATTGGCCTAACAATTCTAATACTGCATTGCAGAGTCGGTCTAGCCAGCCTTTTCCCCAGAACTTCCAAAATTCTCAAGGCCCCTCGCACTCTAATGATATCAGAGCTTAGTGGGACTCCTTTTGGGAGGAGCAAAATAGAACAATGAAGAATCTTGAGAGGCAAATCGGGCAATTGGCCGAGCAGTTAGCTTCCAGACCCTCAGGGCAGTTGCCTAGCTTTACGGAGAAGAACCCTAAGGGCGGTCAGGTAGCTCAGACCGATTTAAATCATAGCCAATTCACAGACCTGGTACCTTCAATTCCGTATGGTAGAGAAGAGGCCAGTGCAATGAATCTGAGATCTGGTACTCAACTAAGTGGTCCCCCGAACCAGGGAAACCACTAACCCCTCCTGCCAGTGATAAGGCAGGAGGGGAAGTCAAGCACCTACGTTCCCATTTTCTGCAAGAGAGTACTCAAGTGGCTGATCCCCTGAAAAGTAAAGAGTTTGAAGGACCTCAGGTGGCTGATCCCCTGACTAGTAAGAAAAATGAGAAAGTGGTGAGGTGGAAAGATTTGGAAGACAAAGTTGTCAGTTCATCCTCGAAGAAAGTCTTTTCTGAGAATGATTTGAAGAAACTTCCATTTCCACCTAGAAAAAGCAACATCCCCTTGCATGAGGACAAGAAATACGAAAAAGTGCTAAATCTTCTGAAAAATACTCAGGTTAATCTTACACTATCTGATGTTTTGGTTGAGATGCCTAAGTATACCAAGTTCATCAAGGATGTTGTTTCTTCTAAGAAGAAGTTAGAAGACATGGATCGGTTGATTGGTGAGGATTGCTCTATGGTAACTTATGATGATCTACCAATCAAGAGGGGTGACCCTGGGAAATTTTTGCTCACATTGCTGATGGGAGGCTTAGTCTTCCCAAATTCTCTATGTGACCTGGGTGCATCCATAAGTCTGATGCCATTGTCTGTCTGCAAACAGCTTGGATTGAATGATCTTCTAGAACCCAAAACCATGAACCTTCAATTTGCTGATAGATCTTCCAAGAAAGCTGCGGGAATATTAAAGGACGTATTAGTTCAAATTGATAGATTTACCTTTCCGGTTGACTGGTACGTCCTAGACATAGAGAAGGATGAGAATGTCCCCTTGATACTTGGAAGACCCTTTCTTTCTACAGCCAGGGCCCTCATTGATTGTGATGGTGGGCAAGTGACTATACGAGTAGGTGATCAGGAGGTGAGCTACATTGTCTCCAAAGCTATTCAGAGACCCTCTGATTACCCCACCGGCTTCTCCATTGAGGATATGTCAGATGATTTCAATGATTACATGGAAAAGCAAGTCATGGCTGTTGCAACTGAATACGAGCGATTAGTTGAGAATCTGAACAATCATGGTGTGGTGAATCTAGAACAGTTAGAGGCTGAGTTTGATAAAGGATTATTGAAAGGAGAGGGCTGATGTGATCCGTGACCGAATCAGATCCGAAATTGCCGAAGGACCGACTGAAGGCATCAATAAAATGAGCACCGCGACCCCTAGCTAACTCGTAACTAAGAACCTTGGTATGACCTCAACCCTTAGATAACCCGTATCTAAGAACCTTGGTATACGAACGCCACAAGGTCTGCTCAGAACCTTGATAAGTTCCGTTTGGAATCCACCAAACAACGGTTTGGAATCCACCAAAACCAACGTGAGAAAACTCACCAAAGCTTAAAAGCTTCAAATATAATATATCAAAATTTTTGTCTGTTGATTACAATGACTCTTAATGCCTTTATATAGGCTACAGACTCCAAGACTAATTGCTAATTTAGCAATGTGGGACAAAATAACTATAAATAAAAACAATAACAAAAATAAAATACTATCTAACCAATGTGGGATAATAAAAGTTAACTAAAAATAAATAAAAGACTCCAAATAAATTTGACAAGTTCTTCTCGATGGGAATCACATCATTCCCTCCCGGTTCCAAAAGGATTCGTCCTCGAATCAAAAGGATGTCGTAAAATGCACCATCAAGGACAAAACAGGTCGAACCAACAACGAATATCAATGATATGCCCGGATCAAATACAAGGCGGACATGCCACTTCAAATCAGTATATCTTCGAGATGTTGATGCATACATCACCAAGGAAACCAATGAGTAGTAATCTTGCAGGTGCTCAATGCAAATAATGCTCTCCGGAGCAGCAACATAGGCATAGGGATTAGAAGCCGGAATAACTGCACAATACACCGCAAAAGGATCAATGAAGGTGTGCGTCGGTTTGCCATCAATGTCAACTGGGACAAGAACATCCATAGGAAATATATTGGTTTGATTGGTTATAGAATATATAAAAGGGTCTGTTTTGAACTATGCCACCTATGATAAGGAACTGTATGCCTTGGTAAGATGTTTGCAAGTCTGGCAGCATTACCTTAGACCTCGGGAGTTTGTTATTCATACTGATCATGAGTCTCTCAAGTACTTAAAAAGTCAGAATAAATTGCATGCTAGACATATTAGGTGGATTGAGTTTATTGAAACATTTCCATATGTGATTAAATACAAGAAAGGTCAAGAAAATACCGTAGCTGATGCATTGTCTAGGAGATACACTTTGATTACTCACATGCAGACTAAGCTGTTAGGTTTTGAGCATATTAAAGACCTTTACTTGTTTGATCTAGATTTCCATGAGATCTTTAAGAAATGCCAACATGCTTTAACTGATGAATTGTACAAGTTAGATGGCAAATTTTATATCTTCGACGGGTTCCTTTATAAGGAAAACCGTGTGTGCATTCCCAGGTGTTCAATTCGTGATTGTCTTGTTAAAGAGACGCATGCTGGGGGATTGATGGGTCATTTTGGTGTTACAAAGACACTTGACATGTTGAGCACACACTTTTATTGGCCACATATGCGCAGGGATGTTCAGATATTTTGTGAGTCGTGTATTGCGTGTAAACGTGCTAAATCTAAGTCTATGCCTCATGGTCTCTACATTCCTCTTCCCATTCCTTATTCCCCTTGGACTGATCTTTCCATGGACTTTGTGCTAGGACTTCCACGTTCTAAAAGTGGTAAGGATTCCATATTTGTAGTCGTGGATAGATTTTCTAAAATGGCGCACTTTTTGCCATGCAATAAAACTAATGATGCTTCATACATTGCTGATTTATTCTTGAAAGAAATTGTACGGTTGCATGGAGTGCCTAAGTCTATTGTTAGTGATAGGGATGTTAAGTTTGTCAGTCACTTTTGGAGATATTTGTGGATGAGGCTAGGCACGCATTTACTATTTTCTACTGCATATCACCCACAAACTGATGGTCAGACTGAAGTTGTGAATCGTGTTTTGGGTCAATTATTGCGTGTGATTGTGCAGAAGAACCTGAAAAATTGGGAATCATGCTTTCCTTTTGTTGAATTTGCTTATAACCGTGCTACACACTCAGCAACTAAGTATTCCCCTTTTGAGCTTGTTTATGGATTTAATCCAAATGCTCCTATTGATCTATTGCCTTTGCCTGCAGGGGAAATTACTAGTTTGGATGGTGAGAAGAAAGCTGCTATGGTCAAGGATATGCATGCGAAAGCCAGGAAACATGTCGAAGAGCAGACTTCTAGATATGTAAAGCAAGCTAATCGAGGCCGAAAGCCCGTGATTTTCGAGCCAGGAGATTACGTGTGGCTACATATGAGGAAAGAGAGTTTCCCGCACAGGAGGAAGACCAAGCTGCATCCTAGAGGTGATGGACCGTTCAAAGTACTGAAACGAATTAACCCCAACGCTTACGTGATTGATCTACTACCCGATTGGGGCGTGTCTACTACAGTGAATGTTGCCGATCTATCTCCTATTCCAGCCGACGAGTTGTCTTTGTTTGATAATCCTTATGATCTGAGGACGGATCCTTCTCAACTGGGAGGGAATGATGTGAGTTCAGATCCATTATCACCAGTCACACATCATGATCTTATGTCACCAATTCAGGCCAAGGATCCTTTGATACTTAGAGATGGACCGCTGACCAGATTGCAACGCAAGAAGAGAGATGAAGTTTTATCTACATTGGTTATGCAGTCATTCGATGATGTTCATGAAGGAAAGGTTGAATGTGAGAAGTCAGTATTGCTCATTGTTGCTGATGGATGTGGTTAGAGACGATTCAGTATTGAGTTTATTTTTAATAATAAAAGCCGCCCATAGGCCAAGTAGAAGCTTAGGAGTTTTTTTTAAAAGTTATTTGTCCCACATCGGATTTTGGGAATTATTTTCTTTAGTTGTAAGCCTATAAATAAGGCTTAGGAGTCTCTTTTCAATTACACATTATTCAGAATCATTATAAAATTTCTTCTTTGCATTGGCAAGATCAAATTGCGTTTTTTTTAAGTTTACGAATAAACTTAATCATTGAACATCAAATTCAAGAATTTGGCAATTCTTGAACGTTCACAAATCAGGGTTTCTTGGGCAGGTCTCCAAGGGGTTTTGATCATTCCAAGGTTTTCAAGAACAGGTTTCTTGAAGGTTGAGGAGCCATAAAATCGTGATAATTCTAGATCGTTCCAACGTGTACGTGATATTAAGGTATTCCGTATCAGAGGCTTTGGCAGTGGGACCACTAAGTAAACTCAGTGATGTTGAGTTGAAAAATGGAGATCTTAAATCGAGTTTAGAAGACCCCCCTACAGATCTGGTACTGAAGCCGTTACTTAAGCATCTGAAATATGTGTTCTTAAGAGAAGGTGACAAGCTTCCGTTGATTATTTCTGCCAAGCTATCTCGATTGGAAGAGATGAAGTTGTTAAACGTTTTGAGAAAGAATGAGAAAGCCTTTGGTTGACAAGTAGGAGACATCCGAGGGATATCTCCTGACATTTGTATGCATAAAATCAAGACTCAATAGGGTGCAAAGTGTGTTAGACAGCCCCAGAGGAGGCTCAACCCTCATATGCAAGAAGTGGTCAAAAAGGAGATTATCAAGCTTTTAGACATGGGTATCATTTACGCAATTGCTGACAGTGAATGGGTATCCCCTACTCAGGTAGTTCCCAAGAAAGGAGGAATTACTATTGAGAAGAATGAGAAGGGAGAAGAAATAGCATTGAGGCTCGTTACTGGTTATAGAGTCTGTATCGACTATAGAAAGCTCAATGAGGTTACAATGAAAGATCATTTCCCCCTTCCATTCATTGACCAGATGCTAGAGCGCCTGGCGGGACATGCATTCTACTATTTCCTGGATGGATATTCAGGATATTTCCAGATACCCATCGATCCGGTTGACCAAGAAAAGATCACTTTCACCTGCCCCTATGGTACATTCGCTTACAGCGAATGCCATTTGGTCTTTGCAATGCCCTAGCTACATTCCAAAGATGTATGCTGGCCATCTTTGATGGGTTAGTTGAAAAGTGTATGGAAATTTTTATGGATGATTTTTCGGTCTTTGGTCAATCCTTTGATGATTGTCTCGATAATCTTGACCAGGTGTTATCCCGATGTGTGGAAAAGAACTTAGTCCTAAATTGGGAAAAGTGTCATTTCATGGTAGATGAAGGAATAGTTCTTGGCCACAAAATCTCAGCCAAAGGTATTGAAGTAGACAGGGCAAAAGTTGAAGATATCGAGAAGCTGAACTATCCTAGAAATGTGCGCGAAGTTAGAGGTTTTTTTGGACACGTCGGTTTTTATAGGAGATTCATTAAAGACTTTTCCAAGATAGCCAAGCCCCAATCTACTTTGCTCAAAGAAGACGTTGTTTTTAATTTCGATGATAGTTGCAAGCAAGCGTTTGAGGAGCTTAAAAGTCGATTAATTTCTGCACCGATTCTTATCTCGCCTGACTGGAATCTACCCTTCGAGCTTATGTGCGATGCATCAAACTATGATGTTGGTGCAGTCTTAGGACAACGGATTAAGGGAAAATTCCAGCCTATCTATTACGCCAGTCACACACTAAATCCTACCCAAGTAAACTACACGACGACTGAAAAGGAATTACTAGCCGTAGTCTTCGCTATAGACAAATTTCGTAGTTACTTGTTGGGTGCTCAAGTGATTGTGTGGACTGATCACGCTGCTTTGCGATATCTCATGACAAAGAAGGAGGCTAAACTGCACTTACTACGTTGGATACTGATCCTACAAGAGTTTGATGTCCAGATTAAAGATAAAAAGGGCAGTGAAAACGTAGTGGCTGATCATGTTTCGAGAATGTTGAATGAGAAAAAGGAAGACCCTGACGATATAGATCTTTAATTTCCTCTTGAGAATGTCATGCTGATAGACGATTGTGCTCCAGATGTTCCATGGTATTCTTCCATCGTCAACTACCTTCATTCCCAATATCTTAATCCGGAATTTTCATATCAGGAGAAGAAGAAATTCTTCTCTGATTTGAAAACATTTGTATGGGATGAACCTTACCTCTTCAAGATTTGTAAGGATGGATTACTAAGGAGATGTGTACCTGAATCTGAGCAACGTGACATTATTGAACAATGCCACAGTGGACCTACTTGTGGTCACTTTGGTCCTTGGAAAACCGTTGCCAAGATCTTTCAGTCTGGTTTCTATTGGCCCACGATCTTCAAAGATTCAGAAGCTTTCTGTAAAGCTTGTGATAGGTGCCAACGAACCGGAGCTCTAACAAGGCGTTTTGACATGCCATTGAAGCCCATTCTTGAATGTGAAGTCTTCGATGTATGGGGGATTGATTTTATGGGCCCGTTCCCATCTTCCTGTGGAAATAAATACATCTTAGTCTGTGTCGATTATGTATCGAAATGGGTGGAGGCTCAAGCCACTTCTCACAATGATCACAAAACGGTCATGAATTTTCTTAAGAAAAACATCTTCGTGAGATTTGGGTGTCCACGTGCCTTGATAAGTGATGAAGGGACACACTTCTGCAACCGACCACTAGAGAAAGTACTTGAGAAATACGGTGTTCAGCACAAAACTGGCACACCATATCATCCTATGACTAGTGGTCAGGTTGAACGAAGCAATCAGAGCTTGAAGAAGATCCTGGAAAAAGTTGTGAACAGTCATAGAAAGGACTGGAGTCTTAAGTTGGATGATGTACTATAGGCATATCGAACTGCCTACAAAACCCCCATGGGCACATCACCCTATCAGATGGTGTATGGAAAATCATGCCACTTGCCAGTCGAATTAGAGCATAGAGCGTATTGGGCCATTAAGTTCTTAAACTTTGATGCCAAATCATGTGGTGAACACCGACTGCAGCAGTTGAATGAGTTAGATGAGTTTAGACTCCAAGCCTACGAAAATGCTAGGATTAGTAAGGATAAGATGAAACTCCTTCATGACGCAAAAATCAAGAAGCGAGAATTTCAAGTTGGGGAGCAAGTTTTATTGTACAATTCCAGGTTACATCTGTTTCCTGGAAAGTTGAGGACACGTTGGTCCGGCCCCTTTGAAATTCTACAAATCATTCCTGGAGGTGTTTTAGAACTAAGAGGTCATGGTGACCAGCCATTCAGAGTGAATGGTCAAAGGTGTAAGCATTATATCGGTCAAACCAAAGAGAAGCCTTTGATTGTTCACTTCCTCGACATCCTCGGGTGTGGTACTCCTGAAGTCAATGAGTTTGATGAGTTTTCGCCCGATTTATTTTCTGAGGATGACGGCAGTGGTCCAGTAGAGGAAGTTATGGCTGGTAGTTGGGATATGGAAGAGCTTGAAAGGGAGCGACAGTTGAAGAAAAGACAGAGAAAGAAGAAGTCTACAATGGGGAGGATTAAAAGCGTTTGGAAAGCGATCAGAAACTTGACCCCATGTGTTAGACGCTGTTTCTGCAACCGCACTACTAACCAGAGCTTACACGATGTAGTGGCTGGGAGAAAGGTTAAGTGGCCTGATCCAGGCTGAATTGAAAGATTGTCGAGCTAATGACATAAACCAAAGCGCCACTAGGAGGCATCCTAGATATCCTTTTCTATTTTAGTTACTTTCGTTTTTGTTCTTTTCTTTGATTCGTTTATTTTAAGCCTAATTAGGTTTTTGTTTGAATATGCCTCAGTTTAGCTTTGTTTTTAAAATGGATTACGGAGTTCTGCCGCACGAGTTCCCATACATTAGTAGGATTCCACGTATCACTTTAGATGACGGACCTAGAGGGACGATCATTCTGGATGTAGATTATGACATTAGCACCCGCATCAGGACCGTTACCTATGTTATCATTGTACCCCAAGCTATGGGAGGTGGAGAGTTTAGTACAGAGGACCTGCAGAGCGCTTTAGGACGACCGTACACAATCCTTAATGACCCGATGCTGACTGGCTTGATGCTAGTGCTGCGTGCTGCACATTTCAGGGGAGTGGATGTTGCTGGAGAGGACTGGGCTTTACAGGATGAGTACGATTTTCCTCCCGCAATTGATATGCTCCGTCGTCTGATCCGGATTGTGGATTGGACGGAGATTTATGAGGACTAGCTTCATTAGGGTTTTCGTCGAGCAAACGACGTAAAACAAAAGCGCTCGGTGGGAGGCAACCCACTATTTTCTAGTGTTTTTATGTGTTTTCCAGTTTTATTTGTTATTTGAAGTTTTGTATAAAAAAAATTTTGATGAAATAAGAGTTTGAATTTGATTTGAATGAAATTTTTTAAGTTTTTGCTGAAATCTGCCTTGGACGTGCGTCCATGCCTTGAGACGCCCGTCTGATCTGTGTTTTCCTTGGACGAGCGTCCACTTTAACTGAACGCCCGTCTACACATTTCCCTCCAACTCTGTATTCGTTTTGAAAAGAGGCCGAGCGTCTGTTTAAATGGACGCCCGTCCAGTTCATTAGTTCTCCATCTGAACGCTCGTCCAGTTTCCTGGACGCCCGTTCGGACCTGCATCTATAAATTCCCCTGCTTCCCAATTTTTATTCGCATCAGAAAATTCAAAATAGCAAACCCGACTTTTCGACCCCTTTTGCCCTAAATTCTTTGTTTCTAAACCAAATTGAGCGATTCAAAGCTCCACAAACACCTCTCAAACCCCTCTTTTCAATTCTTCAACCCAAATCCTCCAACAAACAACCATTCATCGGATTTAGTGACCTAGTTGGTGCAGCCTTTTTCACGAAAAATTCGATCTTTAGGGTTAAGTTTGCACTGTTAGGGATTCTAATCACTATAGTCATCATCCCTTCATCACACTTGGTAAGTTTTTATAAAAATTTCTCGAGTTCATTCATGTTTTTTTTTAGTTCGATCTTCGAGTCGACTCTTTCACATGAATGTTACCTTATTTGTTTTTTCTCTTGATTGCTTATCTTTCTTGCTTTGTTGCTGATCTGGTGTGGTAATGGAGGTTGGTGAATGGTTTTTGGTGGTTTGGTGTTGGTTTGGTGTTGGTATTGTGAATTGACATCCCGTTTGGACGATAAACGGGTGGTTTTGTTTGGATTTGGGTTTGGGATTGTTGTTTGTAAAGCCTGAGTTTACGATGGTGCGTAAAGAGGTACAGAAACAGCATGGTAAGGGGGTTGCCAATGAACCTACTAAGAAGAAAAAGGTTGTAGACCCCACTTTAGTAAATCCAAACCAAGGCATCCGTATTGGTGAATGTCAAAATCCTCCTAGGGCTGCTCAAGGTCAACCTAGGGTTCCTTTAAGAGATGAGTCTGAGTCGGGATCTGAAACTGATGATGAGCCATTAGTGAGGAAGAAGACTAGGGTGTCGGAGGCTCAAGTTGAGAGAGATGAAAATGAACCTAGGACTAGAACCGAGGAAGCAACTGAGAGAGTGGAGCCGGCTAGACAGAATGTGAGACCACCTGTCCCTATTCCATTTGCACGGAGATTCGTGAACCCTAAGGCGATGGAGGTCTATAATAAGCATTATCTGACAAGAACAATGTTAATAGAGTGAGCCGTCCTTGAGACCAAGGTTGATCCCTCTTTTGTTAAACTGTTAAAGGATAGGAAGTGGGGGGCATTGATGAGAACCCCGAGGACTCCGGTTAATGCTACGTTAGTCCGAGAGTTTTATGCAAATTGTTCGGAGACGAATTTGCAAACCGGAGTTGTGATGGTTAGGGGAGTAAAGGTGCCGTTTACGCCTGAGGTTATAAACGAGAAGTACAACTTGGCACCTTTTGAGGGGTTCGACTATAAAGAAGCAATAAAAGCTAAGCAGGATGCGGGAGAGGATCCGTTGGAGGATTTAAGATTGTTAGTGTGCCCGGATGTGCTGTGGACACTCAGACCGGGCGGAGATAGAAAGGAGTTGGTCACGACGAGTTGGACGGAGGATTGGAAGGTCCAATGTCGTTTTATTCAGAACAGGTTGTTACCTAAGAACAACCTGACTCATTTTCACATTGGTGACCTCGGGATGTTGTATGCGTTAAACTTCAAGCTGAATGTTGATGTAGGACAAGCAATTTTTGACGAGATAGCAACGAATCAGAAAGTGTATGCAAGATGTTTGATATGTCCGCATTTGATCCACAGTTTATGCTTAGATGCTGGAGTTCCCGAGTATAAGACGGATCACAAGCCGAGAAATCCTAGGTACTTGCAGCGGGAGAAATTACGATCTTCGAGACAGTCTGAGGGTACAGAGGCACATGAGCCTGGCTCCGCTTCGGTACCGCCTCTGAGTTCTTCCCTTCCTTCTTTATCTCCCTCAGTCTGGATGAGGTTGAGCATGGCTAATAGTCTACGGGATTGGATGGAGGATATTAGGACTTCACAGAACAATATCTTGTCTATTTTGCGTTGTATGAGTGAGGGCCGTCCTCCTAGGGACGACAGAGTCTTCAATTCGAGTACTGTGGATTATGTTTTCTCCGACGAGATCGAGCAGGCCATTGCGGATGTTCTTCATAATGAGTCATCTTCGGATGAGGAGCAGATTGACACGGCAGGGAGGACTACCACTACACAAGCTGGACCTTCTACTACTCCTACGGGTGGAGCACCTCCTGCTGGTGATTCTACAGCACCGGGGCAGACCTGATTCTTATGTTTCTGATTCTAGCTTCTGTATTTTTGATGAGATGATTGTATTTTCCTACTACTTTTCCTTACTTGATTCATTGTACTTTAAATGTTAGCTACTGTCGGTTCTCGTTGCTATATTTTTCTCGATGAATCATGTAAGCCTTAAGGCATTTCGTACTTTCATTTGTATTTGACATTACTATGCTTTCGATTTTCATTGTATTGAATGTTTTATCTTTTGATCTAATTCGATTTTACCTTATCCTTTCGTTATCTTTCATTTCTTTCATTATGGTATAATTTCCCCGTTTTCCCCGAGATTTTTCCGTGTTTGTCGAGTAGTGCAGGAATATTTCTAGCTGTGTTGTCGAGCTAGCTTTTACATCGTGCTGATACGAGTTCTATTTGTCACTACAAGCGTTGGCCTTTTCAGGCTCCGGCCTGACCAACGATTCGAGTATCTGTTACAATCAGCTAAGTACTTTGTTCCTTTTTAATTCTGCACAACCTGAGGACATGTTGTCGTTTAAGTGTGGGGGAGGGGAATGGTCACGTGTATGATTCATTTGCTTAATTTATTATGATTCTATGCTGGGAAATGAGCTAAATTTTTTGTCCCGAGTAAGTGAATGCAGATTATTTTTCGGTTTTTATAGTCATTGATGCTGTATACCGTATGTTTAGTAAGTTAGTTGTTTCACTCGACATACATTTCACGAGCCATACTGAACGATGAGCTAAATTATAAAGCTATACCCATTTGGATTAGTGATTTTTTTATTATCTTATAAGTATCTTGTGCTTAGTGCTAACGTACGTATCGTGAGAATTATAATAGTTTGTATTTATAGCCAGAGTATGACATACTGTGAATATCTTAGGTTTGAATGTGATAAGTGAACCGTAACTACTGTGCTTTAAAAGTGTTTTGAAAGAATGAATAAGTAGGGTGTGTCGGCAGCTGGTCGATGATTTGAGTGCGGTAGGTCATATCTCGAATGTCCTATACCACAATGATGACCAAAAGCTCACGGCAGTCAGAAGGAGCTGCTTTATGATTTGAGTAATGTAGGGTATATCTCGAATATCCTATTCTGCTATGACAGAGCAATAGCTCACTCTGATGTGTGTTTATATGTGGAAATTATTAAATCAACTTATATAATGGATCTGGTATGAATTGAAATGAAAGACATAGTTATCGTCTACCTTATCCCCAGTACAAACCGACAGATATGTTGTAGGTATTGTCCTCTGAGTATGTCGGAAAGGTCCTAAATACCTTCGATCATCCTTTTCGGGATATGTTACATTTTGTAGGGTGCATGTTATAAGTATCATTTATTTCTAGTTTAAATGGGATATTGGCTAGTTGATTTGAATAAATTTCAAGTTGGGACTTAGTGGAAGTTTGGTATGGCTATGCAAACACACGTGGGTGAACTTCTAATTTATTGACTATACGTTGTATGTGCTGAAGTGTCTATATTTTTCCCGAGCCTTTATCTTGTTTTGTTTTGCTCGGGGCGAGCAAAAGCTAAGTGTGGGGGAGTTGTTTAGGGTGATTTTATGTGATTTATATCGTTATATTTTGTAACAATTCTCTCCATATTCGTATAATTCGCATAGAAATTAAGTGTTTATTTGGTTTATTGAGCAAGTGAGGGTTTAAACGATTTATTCGCAAAGTTAGTGGATTTATGTGTTTTATTGTTGATTTTCTATTTATTTGAATGTTATTACACTTTGCAATATTTTTGATGTCTTGTAGATACACAATTTCGATTTAAAAGAGGATTAAATTATGTTTCAATTGAGGATTTACATGAAAGAAAAGGATATGGAAGAAAGCGGATAAAGGATAGAGAATGAGTCGATTCAAGATCAAGATCGAATTGGAGTGAAGTGATCCTGAACGAGCGTTCAAGTCCAGTCTGCTTGGACGGGCGCCTGAGCATTCGGACGGGTGTCCAGAAGAGATAATTAGATTCAGAGTTTTCCCAAGATTGCTGAACGAGCGTCTGATTTGATGAAGGACGGGCGTCTGACCAAGATTCGGCCCGACTCGAAGTTTTTACTGAAGACTGAACTGGCGTCCATACCCTCTAGACTGGCGTCCATAAACCGCCTCAGCTAAACCGACTTCAGAACTTATAAATAGCAGCGATTTTCTCAACCCTAAACACAAGAATTCGAACCCTAATTCATCTTGGCGGCCACATATACCCTAAGGGGCGGCTTAGCTGTGTTTTATACTTATTTTAGGTCAAATTTTATGCTTTTCAATCTCTAGATTAGATCTTTCAATTTATGTGCTTTATTCAAGCACATTCAAGCTTTCAAGTGATGTTTAAAGGCTAAAAGCTCTTGGAACAAGCATTGTGAAGCCATCCTATCAACAATTCAGTTTCGTTTCTTGATTATCTTGTAAGTTTTTAATTAAAGTTGTATCTCTATTATGCTCATGTTGAATTTATGCAATTATATCGATGGATTGTTGCATGTGTGATTGTTTGATTTTGATGAGAATCATGTTAAACCCTAGATCGCCATAGTAAAGATTAGATCTTTAATCTAATTAACGAGAGTTGTTAGGTTAGATTTCTAGGTTAGAAATTGATAAATTTCACACCTTTGATTTGAAAGCGTTAGTCTTTGGATCGAAAGATGAAAGATTGATAGGCGAACTTTTCTAAGAGATTAGGAGTTCATACTTTTGTTAGGTGAATCACAACTTTGTTAAAAACCGTGAGATAATCTAGATAGAAATTGATTGTTGTAGGATTGATGGATCAATAGCTTGTTCGTTCGTTAAATTATTGATTAATCACTTGTGATCATTTTGCTTAGTGAAGTTACAGTCTTTATTGCATATTAGGTTTAGAAAAAAAGTAGTTTAGTTATCTTGTTCGCAACCCTATTTTCCTGGCTTTAGGTTTCGATCTTCTGTCCAGTTTACTTTCGTCATTTTCATTGTTAGTTTCGTTTTATGTTATAGTTCTTAACTGTTTTCTTATCTTCTTAGTAGTAGTAGTCGTGACATATTTAGGTTAATTAAATAAAAACTAGAATAAACAACCCTGATTCCCTGTGAGATCGACCCGGTATTAGTTGCTATACTACGATCCCTGCACTTGGGGTATACCGGATTTATAATTTATTACTTGTTGTTTTTCCGTTGATAAAATCCGAGACAGTCCAGTAAATCCTGAGGAAATGGGATTGTCCAAGATGGATTTTGTTGATAAGATCAAGACAAATAAAGACACCAAATCAATTCCAGGTATCAATGTTAAACACATTGGGAATGAGTACAACCTGCTGAGAAAAATCATTGCTAAAAACATATTAGGGCTGGTTGGAAGTATGCATACTCTATCAGGACCCAAGATAGAGCTGATGATGATTATCTACAGAAGTATGAAATTTGATTGGGCTGGATACTTTATTCACTACATGAAGAAAGTAGCCAAGGAGGAAAGAGAAGGAAAGAAGAAATCCAAGGCCTTACCCTTAGGGTTAATGATTCAGACCCTGCTGAATCATTTGGAGATTCCTGATGTAGCACCTGAAAAAATTAATCAATCTAGATACAAGAAAGAGATTGATTATGCTATCCATGGTCTGGATGTTGATGAAGAATGTGCTGGTGAGGCTGCTGATAGTGATAGTAATGGAGATGATGGTGATGCTGGTGGTGAGCAGGTCAAGCAAACTGTGAAGAAATCTGTTAAACCTGCTGCACCAAAGAAGGTTTCTGAGAAAAGAAAGGCTGTAGATACAAAGAAGATAACTGAGATGTTAAAGCCCAAGAAGAAAAAGAAGCAAACAACACAGACTGCTGAGTCTGCTGAGGGTCCAGCTGAAGATGAGATTACTGACCCTGCTGTAGCTGCTAGAAAAACTGTTGTTGAGATTTTGAGGGAACAACAGAAAGAAGCCAGTAGAAAGAGGAAGTCTACTGTGATTGAAATTGATGATGAGCCACTTTCCAAGAGGAAGAAGGAGATTGTTTATAAGAATAAACATGGAAAGGGGAAACAATTGAAACATCTAGAAGCTCTAAGGGCACAAGAAGAAGAAGAAGCAATAGAAGAAGAAGTAGAAGAAGCAGTAGGAGAGGCTATTGATGCTGAGTCATTGACTATTATCAAGCCTAATGAGGAAGCAGAGGTTGTTATTGAGCAACCTGCTGGAGAGTTACAGCAGACTACAGAGACTGAACCTGCTGTTGATGTTGTTGGATCCTCACCTACTAAGGCTGCTGAGCCTACTGGAAGTGAACAGATTGTTGTTGAGCAATCTGTTGGAGAATCACAGCAATCTGCTGCACCAGAACATGCTGTAGAAACTGATAAATCTACTGAAGCTGCACAAGTTGTTGTTGAGCAACTTGTAGTAGAACCACAGCAAACCACTGAATCTACACCTGTTGTGGTGAGTGAAACACTGGTACAAGACCCTGCAATTCCTGCAATAGTTCAGGGGGAAGAGCAGTCTGCTGCTAACCCTGCTGATGAGCATATAAGTCAGGAGGAACCAAGTGTGGTGCAGATGGAGGTAGTAGGAAGTAATATACAACCTGAGCAACCTACTAGCCTTGAGGCATCTGTAGAAGAAACATTGCATCTACTTGTTGAGACCTTTGGAGGTCAGCAAAGTACTGCAACAGCTCCCAGAGGATCATTCTTGCCCTATGAGAAACATGAGAAGAAAAGGAAAGAAGGGTATGTTGATCTAAAACTCCTGCTGATGGCTGATTACTTCCAATGGAAGTTTGGATTTTATAAGAAACAAAAACCTGCTGCAGAACCTATGACAGACTTTGAAGAATGGGTTTTTGAGAAATTGGGAGTGGAGAGCTTGCTGGATCTGATTGATACCTCTTTGTTACAATCAAGGCTGATGGATTTGTTTGATGAACAACAGAAAGAGGAGGGTATCAAGTTCAGGAATCCAAGAGGTGATGATGATGACTCTTCATCATCTGATTCTGATGATAATCACCCCTCTGGTCCAGGAGAAGTCAGTGGAAGTGCCATGATTATTGAACCAAGAGTAGAACAGTCTACTGGTGCTGGACAGTCCACTGAAAGAGAGCAAACTGGACAGATGAATGAGGATGAGGAAAATCTCACCATTGATGATATTGAGGCACAAATCAATGCAGGCATAGATATTGGTGCAAACAGAATGGTTGGTGAGATAGATCCACTATTTGTTGAAGAACATGCTGAGCCTGTTGATGATCAGCAGACTGTGGATTCAAGTGAAGAAAGAGTTACTGATTATGTTGAGCCAAGTGTCAGTTCTGAGGATTCAATTCAATATCAACACTGGATTGACACTGAGGACACTTTAACCAACACTGCAAATCTACTGAGAAGGATTGCTGATATTGGAGAATTTCAACAAGAAAATATGGATATATTCCCTGATCAGGTTGTTGTGGCTCAAATTGTACAAGATCAGAGAACTGAAGAGGAGGTACAGGTTGCTGGGCTACAAACAGCACCTGCACAAAGGTTGGAACAGGAGGTACAGGCTGCTGAGTCTCAAACAGCACCTGGACAAAGGTTGGAACAAACTTTGGGTTTGTAGGAAACCCATGTTGTCTCAGTACAGGCTGTTGTAGTGGAGCCTACTGGAGACAAGGCCACTATAGAGAAAGATAGTCAGCATGCTGCTGTTGTTGATGAAGAAGAACAGCTGCTGGACTATGACTTTAGTGATGAGGAGTTTCAAATGCCTGAAGAAGAAAATGTTGTTATTGATCCCCCACAGGCATTTGTACCTATTTTTGAAGAACCAGCTCTTGATCCTATCTTGGAAGAATATCAAGGTCCTAACCCTGCTGGACTAGATAGGAGTTGGGCAATGGTTGTGAGCAATCAGAGGCCACAATATAATGTTGAGGAGCCTGCTGATGGAGTTGCTGGAGAAATGGCTGGTGGAGTACCAGCACATGTCCTGGAAGAGTTGAGAACTGTCAGAAATGATATTGCAAACCTAAGAACTCAACTGGACAGGCAAGAGCAGAGGTTTGATGATTTGATCAATTTGGTGGAAAATAGAGGAAGGACTACAGAAACAGTTGCCTCCAATATTACCTCAAATCAGTATGCTCTTGCTGATCTTGCAATGGAAGTAAAAGGAATCAAGCAAGGGAATTCACTGAAAGACAAGTTTTTGAAAGAACAATTTATATCCATTCATCAGGAACTTGACAAGCTTGCTGAAACACCTAAGCCTGCTGAGGCTGCTGGAACATCTCAACCTGCTGGATTGGATCCTAAGTTTACTGAGAGGATCAATCTACTGGAGCAGACCTTGCAATCTAGGATTACTGCAGTTGATACAAGAACAGAAATTATGGAAGGACAGCTGAGTAATCTGGTAATCACACAGGAGAGTGTTCATGGTCTATTATCCCATTTTGTTGATGATGTCACTAAGGGGGAAGAGGGCCAAACAGCAGTAGCAAAAGAGGCTGCAAGGATCTTTGCACAGAAAAGATGGGAGAATGAGACAAATATTTTCAAGGAACCTGCACCTGGCAGAGTTCAACTCACTGATGATCTCCTTAGACAATACAAGAAGGAGTACTACAACAGAAGGAAACCTTATCATGACAAAGGATTCCATGAAGGTTTAAACTCATTCTTGGGGTTGAAGTTTTGGGAAGCAAGGATTAGAGCCTTAAGGGCAACTTACAGAGGTGGAAGAGGTGGAAGAGGTGGAAGAAGTGGTAGAGGTGAAAGGAGTTTGCCTATCACAAAAGCTAAGGACTCACTGAATGAATTTAAAGAGCTTTACGTGAAATTTGGATTCAAAGTGAATCAAATCAACCTCCTTCTACCTGAAGCATGGAAGTGGTGGAAAGAAGTAAATCCCTACATTGATTTTACCTTGATTGAAAATGAATGGATGAGGGATATGATAGAAGAAATCAAAGTCTACCAAGAACAAGTGGAGAAGGACAGACAAGAAAGAGAAAGAAGACAGTAGATCAGCATACTTATTATATTTTATCCTTGCTGCATCTAGACTGTAATAATGTGAACAAATATTTATAATGAAAGATGACTGAAATTTGTTATGTTCTTGTTTTAATCTTTTTGCTTTGCTGTTAGGTGAGGGTAGTGGCATCATCACCAAAAAGGGGGAAATTGTTGGACTTATTTTTATGTTTTGATGATGAGTGTCAGACTAGCTGTTATAGTGCAAAGGCAAAAAGATTTCTAGATCAAATGTATAAGTTTATTAGAGTTTGATCTTTGTATAGGTTTGATCAAACAAGCACTGTAAAGGTCAGCTGACTTGTTTCAGCAGACCAGTCTAGGTCAGTAGGGTAGTTAGGTCAGTAGACTTTTCTGGAACCTGCTGAAGACTGAAGGCTGAGGGTTCAAACTCAGTTAATGAAGGCTAAGGGATCAAACTTAGTGATTAAAGTCAAGGATATGCAATCAGAATTTAGGCAAGTCTGTGATGACCTAAACTGATTACATATACCTTGTGTAGAATGTCTAAGTTCCATAAGTTGGATGATGTTTAGAACTTGGTTATAATCAAAAAGGTGTAATCTAACTTCACAAATAAAAGTTAGATAAAAGAAATCAGCTGCATTGTATTTGACACACAACAAATTGGTGTTCAGCAGACTGATAGGTATTACAGCAGACTGATGAACCTGCTGATGATATACCTCGATTAATTCAAGATTACATGGATAAGGACAGCCAACTACCTCTGATTTATTAAACAAATCAATGGCTGAGATTAAAAGGACGTTGGGATGATTCAGGACTTTATCCAATGGTTATAAGTCAAAGGGTGGACAGACTGGACTGTCAAAAAGGATTCTGACAGTGTCAGTCCTATGAATAGTGACAGAAAGCAAGTCAAATGGGACAAAAACCAGGAACGGTTATATTTGAATTTCAAATAGAAGTCACATGCATTCCCACTTATAAATAGAGGACTTTCAACTCAGAAAAAGATGATGATTGAAAAATTATAAGGGAAAATATAAGAGATAATTCTGAGTTGCAAGAACACCCTGCTGAGCTTAACCTTACTGATCCAGAGAAAATCTTCAAGTGTATTCTGTATTCAAGCTACATCAAGTTCGCACACTTGAAGACTACCAGCTGCTGATTATTTCATCCTAATCAAGCTGCTGCAACTGAATCATTTACTTGATTCATTCTTTATTTTATAAAGAACCTGCTGAAGACAGTGAAGCATCTATTGGGTGTGAAAGACTATTGTTTGTGGTGGAGCTGGTGAAGAGGCAATCCTACCCTTCAAGGACCAGTGGAAGACTTTGGAGCAGCAATCCTACCTGTTCCTAGTTTTCAGTTTGTGAAGCCATAGTCATTGGTGAAAGACAAGCAATCTTAGGAATCTTTGTAACAGATACATCAAAGATCTCTAGTGAATTACCTCCAACATCACAGGAGAAGAGTGGACTGACAGGATTACACCACCTGGAACCACTATAAAATTTGCCTACTTACTTTCTGCACTTGCATTCTGCATTTAGTTTATTATACA
The DNA here is from genome assembly GCA_024500145.1 of Gentiana dahurica var. dahurica. Classification (NCBI taxonomy): domain Eukaryota; kingdom Viridiplantae; phylum Streptophyta; class Magnoliopsida; order Gentianales; family Gentianaceae; genus Gentiana; species Gentiana dahurica. Next base: position 72,970,144 of record CM044906.1, read on the forward strand.
CATCTACCTACTGAATCTAGCAACTAAACTTACACACATACACTACTGAGTATCTAATACTTAGTATCATATTTAACAAGTAATAAAGCTTAATTTTTGATATTAATCCGCTGCACAAATTCAGTAAACTCAACCATCAGTAGACTACTGTTTATCAGCAGGCTACTGAGGCATCAGCAGACTACTGAGGTATCAGCAGACTGCTGAAGTTGCTGAGTTTGTTAACTCCAAAAAGTTTTAAGTGTTAAGTTTATTCAGACTAGCTGTTTTAAGTGTTAAGTGTTAAGTTGCTGAAGTTGCTGAGTTTGTCAGACTAGCTGTTATAGTGCAAAGGCAAAAAGATGTCTAGATCAAATGTATAAGTTTATTAGAGTTTGATCTTTGTATTGGTTTGATCAAACAAGCACTGTAAAGGTCAGCTGACTTGTTTCAGCAGACCAGTCTAGGTCAGTAGAGTAGTTAGGTCAGTAGACTTTTCTGGAACCTGCTGAAGACTGAAGGCTGAGGGTTCAAACTTAGTTAATGAAGGCTAAGGGATCAAACTTAGTGATTAAAGTCAAGGATATGCAATCAGAATTTAGGCAAGTCTGTGATGACCTAAACTGATTACATATACCTTGTGTAGAAGGTCTAAGTTCCATAAGTTGGATGATGTTTGGAACTTGGTTATAATCAAAAAGGTGTAATCTAACTTCACAAATAAAAGTTAGATAAAAGAAATCAGCTGCATTGTATTTGACACACAACAAATTGGTGTTCAGCAGACTGATAGGTATTACAGCAGACTGATGAACCTGCTGATGATATACCTCGATTAATTCAAGATTACATGGATAAGTACAGCCAACTACCTCTGATTTATTAAACAAATCAATGGCTGAGATTAAAAGGACGTTGGGATGATTCAGGACTTTATCCAATGGTTATAAGTCAAAGGGTGGATAGACTGGACTGTCAAAAAGGATTCTGACAGTGTCAGTCCTATGAATAGTGACAGAAAGCAAGTCAAATGGGACAAAAACCAGGAACGGTTATATTTGAATTTCAAATAGAAGTCACATGCATTCCCACCTATAAATAGAGGACTTTCAACTCAGAAAAAGATGATGATTGAAAAATTATAAGAGAAAATATAAGAGATAATTCTGAGTTGCAAGAACACCCTGCTGAGCTTAACCTTACTGATCCAGAGAAAATCTTCAAGTGTATTCTGTATTCAAGCTACATCAAGTTCGCACACTTGAAGACTACCAGCTGCTGATTATTTCATCCTAATCAAGCTGCTGCAACTGAATCATTTACTTGATTCATTCTTTATTTTATAAAGAACCTGCTGAAGACAGTGAAGCATCTATTGGGTGTGAAAGACTGTTGTTTGTGGTGGAGCTGGTGAAGAGGCAATCCTACCCTTCAAGGACCAGTGGAAGACTTTGGAGCAGCAATCCTACATGTTCCTAGTTTTCAGTTTGTGAAGCCATAGTCATTGGTGAAAGACAAGCAATCTTAGGAATCTTTGTAACAGATACATCAAAGATCTCTAGTGAATTACCTCCAACATCACAGGAGAAGAGTGGACTGACAGGATTACACCACCTGGAACCACTATAAAATTTGCCTACTTACTTTCTGCACTTGCATTCTGCATTTAGTTTATTATACACATCTACCTACTGAATCTAGCAACTGAACTTACACACATACACTACTGAGTATCTAATACTTAGTATCATATTTAACAACAAGTAATAAAGCTTAATTTTTGATATTAATCCGCTGCACAAATTCAGTAAACTCAACCATCAGTAGACTACTGTTTATCAGCAGGCTACTGAGGCATCAGCAGACTACTGAGGTATCAGCAGACTGCTGAAGTTGCTGAGTTTGTTAACTCCAAAAAGTTTTAAGTGTTAAGTTTATTCACCCCCCCCCCCCCCCTCTCTAAACTTAACCAAAGCCTTTTCAAGGGACCAACAATCACATTGTTTCTGTGGATTGAAAATTAACAAGAACAAGTTAATGGTACTTCAATGCACTTGAATGGAAAATGGGAAAATTGATACAGAACGTCGGTAGTGCCGACGTTTGTATTTGTCTTGGAACGCCATCTACACTGACGTTTGAAGGTGACTGGGTAGTAGTTTCTCAGCTAATTAAACGACATCATGTTCAGCGTTGGTTCATCCACACCAACGTCGGGCACACCAGTGTTTCCTGAAACGTCGGCGTAGGGAACGTGTAAATTATGTTGACATCGTCAGTGATGTTGTCGTCCTCACTATACACCCATGGATTCCTATGTCACTCAAGACGTCCGTATGCCCGGCGTTCCTAACACCTTACGGGCGTCCGTATGCCCGGCGTTCCCTGTATCTGCCATGGACGCTCGAAAGCGTAAAAAGAACGCCGGCAAGACCGCTGTGATGATCGGAAAACGCAAGATAACCACAATTTCCTACATCAATCAATGTATAACATGGTAATATGCAAAATAATATTTTAGACAAAAAAATTACCAAGTTTGATGCTATGGTCTTCTTCTCCACTTGGCTAGAAAAGGGGATGTCTTCAAGGGAGATTTCTACATTTTCTTCATTGCAATGTGTGTGTTGATTCAATGGAGTTGATTCAAGATGATGATATCTCAATGTTGTGTTTGATGAAGATGAAGCTTCCATGGGTTTTTTTCAAAACAAGAGAGGTGAAGGTGAAGAAGATGAAAGAGGGGTGTGATAATAAGAGGTGGTGGTGGAAGTAGATGGGGTGTTTATGAATTGTATTTGTATTATTAAGTTAGTAGATAAAATAGTTTTATGTATTTTAGTTTAGATTAGATTAGTAGATTAGATTAATTGAAGGATAATAATGTTTTGATTAATTTTTGGGAGGACTAGTTTGCATTTTCTATAAATTGTGGTGTAAGTAGTAGTTTTGGGGGTGTATGAAGTAATAAAATAATAAAAATATGACCCGTGGTGCCAAAAGTATAATTTTGGGTTGCCGGAAGTAGGGGGTGCCGGAAGTAATTAGGGGGGTGCCTTTAGAACCCCCCTATTTATTAATACTTCAACCAACAACCTCACGCATGCAGGTTTTGGCCACAGCATAATAAGACCTATGACAAGATGAAACAAAATAGTGTACTTTATATGATCAGCCTAATTGAAATGTATGACAACATCATGTTGTGTGTATTATACACACACATACACACACACACACACACACACACACATATATATATATATATATATATATATATATATATATATATATATATATATATATATATATATATATATATATGTGGAAAGAACAGAGAAGACAAAAAAAACCGGGAAAAACTGGAACCAAGCCGATCCAAACCGGACCGAATGAAATGATTTTACCTTGTTATGGTTCGGTTTTGGTTTGTGAATTTGAAAAACCGTAAAAATTGGTTTGGTTTTCAAAGTGATAAAAAACCGAATCATGTGCACCCCTAATAATACCAAATATGCCCCATGATAATATCACAATGCCAAGAAAACCATCCTCGTTGTTGCCTACTTCAACTTTATCCCCTTCAAAATGAAAGTGTTCACCGGTTATAAGTTACTAGGCTTTACCTTCGTCGGTGACTATTTTGACCTTCCTTCTTTTTCTTTTTCTTTTTTTTTTTTTTTTTTGACCCAAATCCTGCATCCGGGAGAAATCACATATAATTGTGCTCTAGATTTGCTCTTTGTGGAGTACATGGCCATAGCTAATCTAATTACTCATATCACCCATATGATGACTTTTGTTGTATAATACATATGAATGGAAGGTTTAAAGAACTCTTCCCTCGTGTGACCAATTGATTTGGTAAGGGAAAGAATAGAGTGAAAACTTCACTGAGACTACTCTCGTTAGAATAAGGATAAGCACCTAAAAGCTTATTGAAACCGAGACGGTTTTTCGACACGGCTCAATCAATAAAGACTCGTGCTGATAACGTGTTATAAAATACATATTCACTCAGAGTAAACAATAAAAGAAGAATAGTAATTGCCCCTTGTCCTTTATTCTCTTCATCACTATACATATATATATGCACAAACGAATTAGAAACAGGGTAATAGCATGTGGTACAAACTATGGCTATCACGTGATTATGGCACCTAAATATGTCGGCAGAGCTTATCCACCAGAGCTTATCCGTACGGAACCGAATAATAAATCCACGACATACACACGCGGCTTTATGGTGTAGAAACATTCGTCGATTACATCATATTTCCATGACGATACTTATCAATTTGTAGCTTCAGGCTAGTACTTCACACGAAAAAGATAGATATTATATCTAATAGACATCCACATATTACGGGTATACTTATAACATTTACGATATTATTAGACATTTAGGGCATATTTAAATTAACATTGAATTAAGGATAGTCTAGGGCTTAGACATATGGTTGATTGGCTGTAGATAGGTGGGATGCATCTAAAGTCTCACATCTGTTAAGTAATGTCATACTCACCCTCATATAAGTATGAGACATAAAGGTCTTATCAACTCGGTTTAGTCATTTTAGACCAAAAGATGACGACGGTCCAAGCAAATGACCGGATCATTTATGACTCATTTAGCGCTACCAGACCCGGGGTCTAAGGGCGTTACAAAATAGTATCAAAGCCGACTATCAGACGGACCTAAGTAACACACCGTGAGAGACTGATATCAGAGCCGACTATCAGACGGATCTAAATGCCACACCGTAGGAGACGGTGGAGGTCACCTCTAGAAATCCTCTGGTAGGGACGAGACTAGAACAAGTCCAATGGGACAAGTCAATGTTAGGATCTATGCGCAGTTGTGATCCAGAGGGGAGGGTGAATGGATCACGGTCACTTTTTAACTTAATTCGATTTTTTTAAATTAACGGAGTTTGTTACTACAAAATAATCCTAATTAACTAAAGTCCGGAAGCAAGTACTTAATTAATTATTATACTAACTTGTAATTACCTAATGTGATCAAAACACAACACCAAAAGATTTTATATATATTCTGATATAGTGATCTGATAAAACAAAAAACAATGACAGTAAACTTGTGATAAGGTGCTACAGTATATCAACCAAAAACTTGTTGACCACCCAAAAGAAATTGACCAATGGTTATATTAAGTAAAGTGCTCAAAAGATTATTGCTAAGCCAAAGGTGATTAACAACCACAGAGCAGATTTAATATGAGATCGCAAAACGGATATGCAGCTCTTAAAGTTCAGGATATATTATTCAAGGGGTTTAAATGAAAGTGCAGGTAGTTTAAAAAAAGGTGTAACAGCAATACAGCAAATTATGAGAAAGACCAATATTCAGTCCAAGCCATATAGAGCAGTACAGAAAGTTATGATGAATATACAGTTCAGTCTAGCAAGGAATACAACAACTTCAATAGTACACAAAACAACAGACTGAAGGGTGTATACAAAGTAATGAGCTGATCAAGAACTAGGCTGATCACTCAATTGATTTACAGAAAAGATAGTCAAGGCTAAAAGCTTTAGATTATTTAAACTGTAAATCCAAACTGAGCACAAGGTGGATCAGCAAATCAGCAAGGAAAAAAACTATGCCTATTACAAAGACACTAAGGCTGGCAGATAAACACTTCAGCAAATAATACTCAGCAGAGGATACACACTAGATATCCGATTATGCTCAAAATATGACTCTCAGCAGAACGGTTTTAGCAAGGAACAGCAGATTCAAAACACCAGATTTGGTGCAACACAGCAGTGCAATATCCAAAGCAAATGCACACAAAGATTAGCAGATGTTCAAGTGTAGAAACACAAGATCAGAAAGCATTATGATCAGCACAGAGATAGTAGGTGCAAGGCAACACAAAGCAAGATATTTCAGGATTATCAGTTAAATCAGCCAAGCACACACACAAGACCAGACACTGAATTAGTGAAGGGATGTTCACTAGTTCAGCCAACAAACAGAGAATAGGAAGCAAAACACAACTTAACCTTGTCCAAATCTTACTATTAGTGGACAGAACCTAGAATGCGTATTCTCTGACTTGGTGTCCACCCTTGGACCACACTCCTCCCGGAATGATTCAGTCAAGAACACCACGATCACTTATAGTCCAGAAATAGTAAATTTATCATGTTAAGAACAGACCTTTAATCTACCACTTAAGCCACAGAAAAAGAAGTAAATTAAAGACAGAACACTTACAACCCTGTATCTGTAAGCACAGAAGTACTGAAATTATCAGGCATAATCTCAGCACCACAGCAATGATCTGATCTTGAAATCCTCAGTACCACTGAGTTTCTTGATTCCAGAAAATTGCAGACACAGTATCAACGGGGATTGATCCCACCAAGGGTTGATACAACTCACACACTCACACTCTCAACACACACAAGCAAAGGGAATTTTAGACACTTCTAAAATAGTGTGAACAAAATCAGAGCTTTAATTGCTCGAATCAGCAATAAATCAGAGGGCAAAGTCCCACCATTTCATATTCGACCTTCAACAGTAACAATAGGCAAGAAAATCAGGGCAGAGAATCCGTTCTGAATCAGAATTTAAATGAAGACATTAACAGTTAAAAGGAAGGATATCACCTTATGAAATCGTTGGCTGCAAGAACATTCGAATCAGAGCTTTAAAAGCTCGGATCAGCACCAAATCAATGAAAGGTCAATCCTTTCATAGTCCAACCTTCATTAAACACATAAGGCACAAAATCAGGGCAGCAAACGAATTCGAATCAGCCTAATAAATGATAAGTCGATATAGAATCAGAAAAGATATCACCTTGCCAAAAGGATGGCTGCGTAATCTTCAAAATCGTAGCTTTGAATGCAGCAAATCAAGCCCTCGTGTTAAGAACATGTTGCTGTGACTGGCAACGGCCTGAACCAGCAATGAGTCGTCATAAAGATGGGAGTCTTTACGGCCACGAACCTTCCATAAAACGTTTTCCAAACGTGGTGGCTCGTGTAACGACTCAGAGCAGTAACAGAAACTTACCAAAATCGAATTCTGGCATAAGAAAAGAATGATAGGAGGAATCTGCAATACGATTTTCAGAAATTTGGGTATTGAAAGAGAATTAATTCGAAATCGGATTTCAAGGGATTGAATGAAGAATGCCGTTTCGATTACAGAGAACCGAGAGAGCCAAAAGACGGAGGAAATTTTGGCCGCAAATTGAAAATGAAGAAAAATAGAATAGGATATTAGGGTAGAAATTGGAAAATCAGGTCGTGTGACACTTGCAAATCAGGTCATGTCTTTTCTGACATGGAAAATAAGGTAAACGTAAGGATCCTTACGTTTAAACGTAGGGAATCCTTATGTTTAAACGTAAAAAAATGTAAGATTCCTTACGTTTAATCGTAGGAAAATTCTTGTCCACAATTTTTTTTTCCTTTCAGAGACGAAAGAAGACGCACACACCCTTTTTTTAAACTACGCCCCGTCCACATGATGTAATAATGCACAAGAATCCACATGCATAAGCTAGGCCTGTTGAGCTTTGTCTGAATAGAATAGGCGTGATGATTTTCGACTCGTTCCAATTTCTTGGAGCTGATATTCTAGAGGCTGATATATCTAAAAGAGAATATTATTGCCGATCAAAATAAAACATTGCCAGCCTTGCTACCATTCTACATCTTAAACAAGTTTATTTATGTGAAATTTCTTTTTTATTTATGAAAAAAGCTAGTGACTCACAATAACCCTTTAAAAACAACATAAAAAGTCGAGCAAATTCAAAATAGCTTCGAAAGATTTCAAGATGGAAATGATTATTGTTGTTGCTGCTGCTGCGACGACGGCTGAAATCCACATTCATGAAGATGTTGTAAACTTGGAGAACAATTATATCGAAGATTTATTCGGTAACATTTATAATGCGCATTCATTTACTTATTATATATAGATACTGTGCTATCACATTAAATTTTCGTATATGAATCCTATAGAAGATTGTTTGTTTCAGAAAGAAAAAAAAAATGTGGACAAGAATTTTCCTACGTTTAAACGTAAGGAATCATACATTCTTTACGTTTAAACGTAAGGATTCCCTACGTTTAAACGTAAGGATCCCTACATTTACCTTATTTTCTATGTTAGAAAAGGCATGACCTGATTTACAAGTGTCAGGTCTGACACGACCTGATTTTCCAATTTCTGATATTAGGGTATTAGAGGTTTGGCATAGAGGTTAGGTTTGGATATAATATATCTTGGCAGATTTTTTTTTATTTTTTATAACGGAGATCTTTATTTAAACAAGTGGGAAAAGCCCCCAACGTGGCAATACATTAAAATTATAAAGCAAATGCCATCCAAGAAAACAATCTCAAGCAAGTGTCAAATCTAAAAAACATCTATTCTTCAATGCCCCAAGCTAGTCGGAGATCCTTCGCCCTTTTAATGGCTTTTGAAAGAAAAACTTGTGAGGGTGGCCTCACCAAACTCGGATCATGCACAACTTTGTTCCTCCAATACCAAATGCCATAGCATATTTCTCGGAACACATAGGGCCATTTCTTTGCCTTTCTAAGGTTACATCCAATCCAATCTTGCAAGTGTAATGCCGAAAAAAATGGTGCTCTTCCTCTGCCGGGACAACCCTCCTCCACACCGAATAAGCCCAATCACAGTCACGCAAGGCATGAAGCACTGTTTCGGTATGTTGAGTACATAGGCTACATTCCGGGCTTGGTGCAATACGCCGAGAGAAAAGAAAATCTCCAACCAATAGGCTATCGTGGCAAGCCTGCCAAATGAGGAAATTATAGCGAGTGGGCCCTTTTAGACTCCACATCAAAGTCCAAAGGTCCGACGGCTCGTTCTCCAAGAAGCCCATTTGCCAGTCGTACGCACTTTTGACGGTGTATTTGCCTTGTCCAAAAGGGTTCCAAATAATATCATTATTGAGGACCGCGAACCCATCTTGAAGTTTCGTACTTGCTGCCCATATACCTTTCCAAGTCGGGGACGCATCAATCTTCGGCTTCTCAAAAGGGCTCCCATATTTGTTAATAAGTACCGAGACCCATAATGAGGAGTCATCAGTAAGTAATTGCCACGTAAGCTTGCCCAAAAGAGCGATGTTCATAATCTCAATATTTTTAAAACCAAGTCCCCCTCACTCTTGGGTTGGCAGAGTTGTTCCCAAGATATTGCATGAATCCTTCTCTTACCGTTTTCTTCCCCCCAAAAGAATTGACGGCATATCTTTTCAATGTCACTAGTGATGGCTTTCGGTAGTTTCGTTGTTTGCATCACATAGTTCGGAAGCGTTCAGAGAGAGCTCTTAATAAGGATGGCCTTCCCAGCTTTCATTAATGCATTCATCTTCCAAGTACATAGATTTTTCCGCATTTTTTCCAAAATATAGCCGTATGGTTTAATCTTATGGTGAGATTGGAATAAAGGTACTCCCAAGTAAGTCCCGAAATTATTTGTGTGCACCATCTCAAGTCTCCGTGCAATAGCTCGTTGTTGGTTGGCAGAAATATTTTTTGAGACCATAAAATTAGACTTGGCCATACTAATACGTTGCCCTGAAACTTTGCAGAATTGGCCATACTAATATCTTGGCAGATTTAAATTAAAAGGATTATTGGGCTAGGTCAATTAAATTCAGGTCTGTCAATATTAATCCATACTCAATTTAAAGCCATAAAATGTGATAAATGTGTTACACGTTTAATTGTGTGCACCATATATTATATGAGTACCATATATTTGCCATCTCATACGATATAGGTGTCCACTAATAATGTGTCATCACACATAAAACATCAAGACCTTATAATTAATTATTTTATTACACCTGTCACACAATAAACACAAGATGATGGCCATTTATGTAAAGCTTTCAGCTTCAAGGCCGGTTAGTGACACAGTAATAACTAATGACACAATAAAAGCTTTAAACCACTTAAATCACAAAAGGGAATTTGAAAATTAATCAACATAAACCTAGAGACCATAAAATGCTTAACAGTCATGTCCATTCTAGCGAGGACGTCAGTCCCTTATAAGGGGGAGAATTATAAAGTACCACATCTGTAAAGTAATGTCCTGCTAACCCCGTATAAGTGTGGGAAATAAAGGTCTTGTGAACTTAGGTTAAAGACATAAGTAATTGAAAAGACAAGTCATGTCCATTCAAGTGAGGATGTCAGTCCTTTATAAAGGGGGGAATGTAAAGTCTCACATCTGTAAGTAATGTCCTGCTCACCCACATATAAGTGTGAGACATAAAGATCTTGTCAACTCGGGTTAAAGACATAAGTAATTGAAAAGGTAACTCATGGTAGGCTTAAAGATATGACTAGTAAAAGATGAGATGTATACATTGAAAAGATAGGCAGCATTGAGTATTGAAAAGACATGCATCATTGAGTGAAAAGTTTACAACATCGACACTACCCTCGGGAGGGAAGCTGAGAATGAACACAAGTAATCAGAATGTTCATTACAACATCGACACTACCCTTAGGAGGGAAGCTAAGAAAGAACACAAGTAATCGGAATGTTTTGACATTAGAGAGTTCAATCAAATTGAATTTGAAGAGAAGATTAGGATTGCAAATGTTACAAAACTAGAGGGGACTCGTATTCTTTGATTTGAAAGTAAAAAGGTATGAACATCTTCAAAAGAAAGGCTTAAGGCGGTATGTTTCCGAGGAAATCCGTGGAAAAAAAGTGGAAAGGATTTGTTGAGCTTAAAGATCTCAAGTGAGGAATTAACTGGGAAATAATTTACTGGAGGAGGTATGGTTGAGGAGGGGTATGAAAAGTTTGGAAGTCGAGAGCGGCAGTTGGAAGATGGCGACTTGGTGCTTATTTATAACTAGAAGGGTATCATATATTAACCTTAAAAACATCCTACTAAAAGCCTTAACCGTCAAGTCAAAAGGTGCAGAATTTCCTTAAGTGGTTGAATTTGATATTTACCCTAGACCTGAAATCTTTAACCTATGCAGTCTAAACGGAAGGGATTTTTATGCACGATCAAAAGAGAAAAGTTCCAGGTCTTGTAGTTTTCCAGGTGATAACAACATATTAGAATTTTCGAATAGGATGGAGCCGGTCAAAAACAATTATTTTTGCCGAGTCCACAAGCTGTCAAAATTTCTAGATTAGTAAACACTAATTTGAATTGCATATTGAGATCAAACGAAGAGGAATTTGATCTTTTCCAAAAAGAAAATTGTATATAAAAGTGTTGTCTACAACATATACAAAATTCAGGTCATTTGGAGATTCTTAGCGCTTATCCAAAACAGAAGAGGAAATGAAAGTGCTGCTGCATATTTTCTGGACAAAGTGTTCAGCATTGAAATGAACTTTTTGAACAATCCATGTTGATTATCGAGTTGATGTATAAAATAAGTTGTAGACAAGAAATTGTTATGTACGGTTGCAAATTTTCAAGATTTTTGGAGCACGGGAAACAATTTTACGCGGAGGGGAAAACACAGGGACACAAATCATTCACCCGTGTTGCATAAAGTTAACTACAAGGATGATGAAAACCATGTGTCAAAGCAAGAAACCTTTAACACTGGTAATTGAAACGAATGGGAAGCACTTGGAAAGGTCTGACAATGTTGGATCTCGTCTCTTAATAATTCTGGGACGTATATACCTAGTGAAAATCGTACAAGATTAAAAGTTTATAAAAAGTATGAATCATGGGTGTGTTAGGTGTATTGCCCAAAAGACAATTTTTGTACTTGTTTTTATATTTAATAAATGGTAGATTTATTTCATCGTATTATTTGTTTTGTGCTTACGATTAATACACCTTCGAAAACCCCAAGTCGTATCATATGTGTTAGGAAATCTACGCGGGAGCGCAGCGGAATTCAAAAATTTATTTCCTTTGACCAGGATCGACTTCGTTTAAGCAACAAACATATAAAGCTAGTAGATGGTGGTTACCTTGCTTGATCTAAAAGATCGACGCTTTGACCGTCTAAGGAGAGTAGTGATGCACGAAGCCGCCCAAGTGTTCGGCCTCTACCGGTGATCCACACGAATAGCCCACCGTAATCCCATCATGGATTGCTACCAGAAAAACTCGGTTGCTAGACTGACATTTTCTCTCTCACAAAACTCTCTCTAAGAAACTCTCTATTTTTCACAAGAACTATTAGCTCTTGGAATTGTGATGATACAAAAGAGCTTGACACCCACTTCTTATTTATAATGGATGGGGCGCCCCCTAGTAGAGTAGAGAGGAAGAAAACCTTTTACTAGTAAAATAAGGAAAATATATTTGATTGATTTATCTCATTAATATTCAATATCATATATTAAATATATTTCCAAGATATATATTGACAATATCTTATATTGAATATATATTTATCTTATTACCATAAATCTTTTTTTTCAAAATCAATTAATATCTAATATTAATATTATGGTAATCCTATTAATTAAATTGCACAACTCAAATGTATCCAATACATTATGAATGGCGCCACTTCTCCACTATTTTGGGAATTGATATTTTCGTTAATTAATATAATACTATGATTAATTAATTTGTAAAATCCATGTGTATCAATATACACAATAAATTTCGACATACATATCTAATATATGTATATTTAATTAATCAACATAATCAATATCTTGTATTATATTTATTCATAATAAATAAATACCACCATATTAATTTACCCCTATAACTTTTATAGTACAAGATAAATTCTTTCCTTATTTGGTTATCAACTATAACCACATTTTAATCCGGCTAGATGTTCTTATGTGTATGACCCGATAGGCTTCCGAATATGTTGGCCGTAGGCACAAAGTGCAAATTACGAAAATGCCCTTCATACCTAACGATCACAGGATAGTGTCTAGCAACACACCGTGACCCCCAATCATCGGAAGAGTCAAATGCAATGACTACTACCTTTATTCGAAACAGTTACCGTGTAATTTACAATCCTATCGCTGTAATAATATCCATACGGTCGTTTGTCGAGTGTCAAACATCAACGACCGTATCTTATAATCTGGATATCATGCTCTCTCGATATAACTCATTTACATCCACTTTGCAAAGATTCACGAGAGTAATACATTCCTTATAAGAAGTCCCTTTCGGATATTCACCCTACTGATAGGGTACGAGATTTCCGGACGACCAAACATGTATACTCCGCATGCTTCAGTATCACACCCAATCACTACCGCATGATCGCCCCATGGCTAGGGGAAACCTCAATAGTGTCAAAGCATGACAATCCACACCGTGATGCCATGTAGACTCCGGTCCTAAGGATAATTACACAACCGCCACATAGTGTGACACTTAACAGTGTAAGTGGGTCAGTATAACGTACGCATTCTCTAATACACGTACACGTACATTCCAAGTGTCTCTACACTTCGATAGACGAGATCTATCCCTGCCCTTAAAGACAGAAGACATCTAATACGTGCTAGTTTGTTTGTACTATCAATGCCCTGTTTAATAGTACATCAGCCTAGAGACATTTAAGTATCAAACTTATTAAAGTGATTAGAGTTCTCATCAACCATAATCGTCTATCATGGTTTCTCTATCACAGTTTAATACTGAGGACGTTATCATATAACAATTCATAATTGGTTCTTTAAAAGAACATATATATGACAACAGAAAAGTCATTTAATATATGTGGAAACATAAAAAAATAGTAGAAATGATCCGACCCGGTTGGATCTGGTCCAACCCGATTGGGTTTAGGACCCTATTTCAACAATCTCCCACTTGGCCTAAAACCAACCACTCGCACACACAATACCAAGTTGAAACACAAGAATCTCATGCAATACTCACAACCGGCCCTAGCCGTGAATGGATCGCTATCCGTGGGGACTCAGACTATCTTCATATCATTCTCCAAATGATCAAGTCAAAGGAACCGCCTCAATACACACACGAATCTCTGACGAGACCCCGGTCCTTACTTCAAGAAATGAATCTACTTACTATATCAGCTATATAGAAAAGGTGGAAGAATAGCACAAGGTTCAGGAATGAACCTTCTAGATCCATGTACTGCTCCCGTTGCGCCTCTAAGGCACTACTGTGTTTTGGATAAGTTGTAGAATTTACCGTGACCCATAGCCTAGAACATTTCTAGCTCACTGTATCACTTAATCAAAGTGACTGCAAACCCAGACTGTAGCTCCCACTAGCCTTCATAAGACTCAGGATACATGTTTGTATATCTACGTTTATTCGCTTCCAAGTTTTGATAAACTAGGAAACCATCCTTAATTTGTTTAAGGATATCCTCGACATTCACCGGACTTACTTTCATACTTGCTCATGATGGTTCATGGACTATGAACATCTGGCATTTTTTTTTATGATGGTTCCTTTTATTTAATGTGTGGCGCAAATTGTTGTGTTTGTTGTGCTAGGAGGAACTCTGTTTATATAGGAAAATAACTAGTCAAGAGAGTTCTCATTTTCACACCACAATTACATATTCCCATAAGGAAAAGATATTTACCAAAAGATAAGAGATAATTCCCAAAAAAATCAATCTCTTATTTATCCATTAATTATCCAACAAATAGATAATTAATTAATTACACATATGAGATAATCTTGGAAAAAAATTTCTCCTAATTTATCCATAAATGTGGCGCCAATAATGTCATTAATTTTAATAGAAAATGTATTTTCTATTTTACATATTATTTACCAAATAAATAATATTGCATATTCATTAAATAGACCAACTATATAATTTATTCTCGAGGTTCTATAAAACGAGAAAACACTCGCGTGTTAGGAGCCAACCCGGGGACCATGGACCTATAACCAGTAGCTACAATAAAATAAATAAAATATTCATCGAACAAAATATTTCTACTTAATTCATTAATTCCGGAATTATGCTACCATAAATCCGAAACTGAACTCTATCGATTATAGATATAACTTATTCTCAAAACGTCGAGTCGAGTCGATAAGTGTCCATTGATATAATCATTACATATAAATTAACCCTCCATAGACTATTCGTAATGAAACGGGATTATTTCCGTAAACCCTCTTCAATACATATTATCCTTATTTACCATTAACCCACTATTATCAATTAGTTCATAACCAATACGAACTCCGCGGATCGATTGGTTTCTAGGATTAACAAATAAGGGGATTGTCTTTCTACTTCCCGCGGGAAGGAATGGATTCCATATCTGTGAGACACACACTTCTCACTCATTCCAGAATAGTGCCAACGTGAAAGTGATTCGGACCGCGCCTCTTAGCGACCCTTAACGAACACATCAAACCCTATCTTGAAACAAGTAGGAGTATGCAATCACTTCAGGATTAAGGTTAATCCATTTATGATCATCTTGTGATTTAATAAGATTTCTCAATCACGGAATTATATGAGAAATGCATATTAAATCGGTCCAGTCCTATATGACTACATCATATATAAATGCCCTACTTAGATAACCAATATCGACGGCCCGGATAAGACGGTCACACCATAAAGTGTTATGGGCGCATTAATGGTGGTTTAATCAATAGACCACATACTTTGATTAAGTTCACCACGGACTAATATTTCAAGTGTATCACCATAAACTTAATCCTCGCGTGCGTCACACACTAAGTTATATGGCTACATATGATACGACTTAGGGTTTTCAGTAGTGTATTACTTACAAGCACGAAACAAGTGATAAGATGAGAATAAATCTATCATTTATTAATTCTAAAAACAATTACATAATTTGTCTTTTAGGCGCTACTTCCAACAATAATTCCCGAGAGAGGTATCCAATACCTTACTCAAAAACATTACACACTCCAACTATCCATCTTGCACATTGGGCATATCCCTTCTTTTAATCAAAGTCCTTTGATTATCAAACAAAGAAATCGTCTAGAGAAACTTGTTTGAGTCCATAAATGGATCTCGTGGGCTTACATATCATGTTATCGTCTATGAACATCGAGCTTTCTGCCCAACGTCTTCAACACTATCATATAGCCATGATACGAAGTTACAACAAGCGTAGTCTGAATAGAACTGGGCTCAGCCTTTCAGGGACATTACCTCTAGGTAAGACAGACTAGGTTCATAACCTGGTTGTCACCGATGGAATCTAATTCAAATATTATGGCTCTTGGCCATAGCTCTCAATCTTGCCATTCAAACATTCCTTATAAGTCGTGAGATATTCATTCTTCAAGATGAACATACCAGCAACCCTTTCAGGCTTAAGGTTATCCACAGACTTACAGAACTTTTGTGTGCGCTGAGCAGTGTACTACACCTCATCATTATGTGGTGTCTTCTCACGTTCCAATGGTTGAATATATCTTTGTGGTTCTCAAACTCCTTTGAGATCTTATTTACTCCCACTGTTTCTTTTGGAAGAAACACTTCCTCTAGAAGACAGCATGTTTGGAGAAAAATAGTTTTGCTCCACGGGTAAGTAAACATTATCTAGCGTACTTGCTTAGATATTCCACAAAGTTGCATATGTCGTACTAGCCTCCAAGCCTTTCTGACTTTGCCTATGACAACTTCAAATCATCGGTTAAGATAGATTTGACATTATCCTCTTCCATATCTAATATGGAATTTATTCAACCTTTATTCTTTGGAACTCGGTTAAGTATAAGGGCACTATTCCGAAACGGGTAAGAGATACCTCGCATGGCTTGCTTCACGCTTTTATCATATAAAGTGTTGTTTCCATTTCAGGAACACAATCTAATTGCATAACCCAAAGATGGTATCCTTTAAGGGAGAATCGGATTCTATTTCAGACGACTTCTGAAACACCCTCCAGTTATTAATTGTTTCAATCCAATTGAAGATTAATTCCTAAGTAGCTCATCAATCTCATATTCGTACTAGCTCGAACTTTTCGGGCTTTCCGAATTGTCGTACTTCAATAAGTACATTCAACTATTTCTAAAAATAGTCCAAGAGTGAGATAAACAATTGTTTATGGTATAAATTGTCATAAGCCAACAAACATCAATATGTTTAGGATATAGTCAATCTTCTAGGTTTCATAACCTTTTTTTTAAAAGTCCTCTTTGGATAAGATATGTATAACCCACATGATTTATAATCATATGGTTCAGCATCATCAGAATGACGTTTGGTTACACGCTTCCCTTCCATAGAGACTGTGCCTAGAACAGCCACAAATCAAAGATAACAGCCATACAAATATTTAGTTGAGATTTTTCACCTATATCAACTATTATTGGTGACGTCAATCTAGTATGTTAGATTCAGTGACCTTTAAACTTTATCGGAATACCATTTATTCCTTACAATTGAATATGTCTGCTAAATCCTAACATATAATTGAACTTGTGTTCTTCATAAGAACCGGAACATGATACCATTTATTTAGTTCTCTTATCGGTTTACAAGACTCGGAACACAAAACCAAAAAAGTCGCAACGTTTGCTTCACTTTCCGTATCTCAGTGTATTCCGTATTTGATCTTTCTAATTTAATCACACTCGTAGGATATCATATATCCGAGAGTTGACTTGAGATTATATAGATTTGTCTCAACGTGCTTGCTTAGGATAGATGCTTCAATAAGTCCTCTATTTAAACACTTGCCTAACTTTCCTTTTTAATCCTTTAAGCACTTGTAAATATTTCTTAGTGTAATCTTCATAAGACTTAAGAAAGATCACAAGAGCTTTGTCTTTAATTTCTTTTCATAAAGAAAATCTAAACTTTATCAAATAGTTCACTTAACCTTTTGAATTGTATTCAAAACATTGACTATTTAATTAACCTTTAAGCAATGATTAAAAAATTAAGTCTATACTTAAATCTTACAATTTTGAAACAACCTTTCCAAAATTCGGTCCGGTCATTCTTATCCAACGTTTGAATTAATTGTTATCGTATGACTGAATGATCATATTGGATTGTATCCAATATCATGAGCTTCCGTTTTTCTTTAATAATTAAAGTCCGGAGCACTGCATTGAATATGTAGTCTCCTTATCTCTAACTACTATAACGGGGTTGCTCGCGTCATTGCTCATTTTAAAAGGATTAAAATTTACTTAACCATTTTGAGAACGTTTCTCACACAGTCTTAATTTGGTTTTACTAATCGAGAATAAAAACATAAAAATAAAGATATAGGAGTGTTGTTGTTTATACACGCAAAATCAAAAATGGTCTTTTGGTTTATGATTTTTCTCCCACTTGTCAACTACTCCCAATTGACTTTCAAGAATTATTCAAAAATTCTTTAGTTGACAAGATCTCATTAAATACCGCGACCCCCTGTTTTGGGTGATGGGCGAAAATAGTCTAATAGGTAGACAACTCTTTGTCAATCATATCTTATACGACTCTTGTTGTTTGACTAGTCAACTCTTTGACAATTTTTCATTTTATGAAATAGTCAAACTATTGCCTCTAAAATCCAAACGACCCTGCTTTGGCTGGTGGCCGAGAGAATTCTTAGTCAAGTCATAACCCCAATATTCATGAGATCTCATACGATCATATCTCGATAACAACGATTTACCCGAGGTAGGTCAACCATCTGCTTTGGCTGATGAGTTGGATCCGAACAAGGGCTCTTCACCGTCATTATAATATGGGGAGGCAATTGCGACTTGATTCTTTTGAGGTGGAAGTATTTATGTAAATTAGTTCACTTAATTAATTTTAATTACAGTCTCATCAAGTATATCTATCTCTATAGACATACATCCTACACATTCATCTATCGTATCATATAAAATAAATACAAGCACAAAATAAATAAATGCGAAAAGTAACCGGTATGATCATAGACTTTTTCTAGGTGCGGTTTCGAATACAAACTGACGAAACCGCGGGTCACAATCTAAAGGTAGCTGCAACCGCCAATAGGATCTTTAATGCATCATCTCCAATGGGATATTTATTCTTCTTTCTTTGGTCTCCATCTTCTGCTTCTATCTTGTTACATTTAATTTTATCTAATAAAATAAATACATCCGCCGCACACGGGGGAGCTAACGGGAATGGGATAAATGCAAAAAATAAACTAGGTTACGTTTTTCATAACGGCCTAGGACAATTCTTTAAACCAACAGAAAAATTAAATCATTCACATCTATCATATCGGTCGAGTCCATGATCAACCGGGGTCCATATGATCATATTATATCTATATATCTAATCCATACAATAACATCTTATGAAAAAGATAAAATTAAAATTTAACTACTTGCGTCTTTATTAATCGATTAACGTTTAATCAATTAAATAATTTTACCCAATCAATTAACTAATTAACATTTAATTAATTAAATGATTTTAATCTAAATAAAATTAACGATTAATTTTAAACGATTTCAATTTTAATTTTAATCAATTAGAACTATTCTAAAAATAAATCAAAATTAAAATTAAGTCTCTTTTGTTTCTTTCATTTTGATTCATAATCAAAAGGGATGTCTTTGGTTTCCTAAACCAAAAGGCATCTCCCTTGACCTTTCCAAATTCAAAATTTTGAAAAGGGCCTAAGCCTAGGCCTTTTCCAAAATCAAATATTATTCCAAACAAAATTTGGAAAAAAATCAATATTTTGGTTGATATGCCTCGCCACTATCCAAAATCAAAATTTTGAAAGTGGCATAGGCCTGGGCCTTTTCCCAAATCAAATATTCGGAAAGGGCCTAGGCCTATTCCAAACAAAGTTTCGAAAGGCCTTTATTATTTTAATGTCATGTGACATTCCAATGACCCAAACTATTTGACTCATTAGTTGGCCAAATGACACAACTAAACAAAGGAGATATTAATCACAACTATGAACCATATAGAAACACAAAATACACAAAACAAAAAACTGGGACCACCGCATCACACCAGCAGCCGTCGACAGCCCGGAGGCCACCGCCGCCGCCGTCGATCACACGGTGGTGGTGCCGCCGCCAATCGGCCGAGCACCACCATGACCGACCATTTATTTTCCTTTTCGTGTATCACTTTTGCGAATCTAAAATCTTTCATCTTTTAATTACGTGATTTAAACGCTAAAATTAACATGCTAATTGCTTAAGCTCGAAGCTCGCTCTGCTACCACTGTTAGGAAATCTACGCGGGAGCGCAGCGGAATTCAAAAATTTATTTTCTTTGACCAGGATCAACTTTGTTTAAGCAACAAACATATAAAGCTAGTAGACGGTGGTTACCTTGCTTGATCTAAAAGATCGACGCTTTGACCATCTAAGGAGAGTAGTGATGCACGAAGCCGCCCAAGTGTTCCGCCTCTACCGGTGATCCACACGAACAGCCCACCTGAATCCCATCATGGATTGCTACCAGAAAAACTCGGTTGTTAGACCGACCTTTTCTTTCTCTCAAAACTCTCTCTAAGAAGCTCTCTATTTTTTACAAGAACTATTAGCTCTTGGAATTGTGATGATATAAAAGAGCTTGACACCCACCTCCTATTTATAGTGGATGGGGCGCCCCCTAGTAGAGTAGAGAGGAAGAAAACGTTTACTAGTAAATAAAGAAAATATATTTGATTGATTTATCTCATTAGTATTCAATATCTTATATTAAATATATTTCCAAGATATATATTGACAATATCTTATATTGAATATATCTTTATCTTATTACCATAAATATTTTTTTTTTCAAAATCAATTAATATCTAATATTAATATTATGGTAATCATATTAATTAAATTGCACAACTCAAATGTATCCAATACATTATGAATAGCGCCACTTCCCCACTATTTTGGGAATTAATATTTTCGTTAATTAATATAATACTATGATTAATTAATTTGTAAAATCCATGTGTAATCATCGGAAGAGTCAATGCAATGACTACTACTTTTATGCGAAACAGTTACCGTGTAACTTACAATCCTATCGCTGTAATAATATTCATACGGTCGCTTGTCGAGTGTCAAACATCAACGACTGTATCTTATAATCTGAATATCATGCTCTCTCGAAGTAACTCATTTACTTCCACTTTGCAAAGATTCACGAGAGTAAGACATTCCTTATAAAAAGGCCCTTTCGGATATTCACCCTACTGATAGGGTACGCGATTTTCGGACGACCAAACATTTATACTCCGCATGCTTCAGTATCACACCAATCACTACCGCATGAAAAAAAAATACATCATCCTATGCTCAATTGATAATAATCAAAAGAGCTACAAAATAGATCTAACGGGTAAACAATACCAACCCCAATCCATTTCTTCACCACAACATATCAAAGCATTCATCATCATGAAAATTTTGGAATTTTAAAAAAAAATGAAAAACAATGCAATCTAAACATGCAAATCCACTCCTAGATCTATCAATTATATACTTTAATTTATAGATCGGAGGCTCTGATACCACTTGTTGGATGTAATATCGCCGGACGGATCTAGATCCGCCCGATTACGCAGCGAAATAAACAAGAGGATCACGATCATATAAAATTAAACTACATAATTTAAGATCTACCTACAAGAAGGTGAGATCTACTTACCAATCAAAAAGGATGAACTCCAAGATTGAGAA
Source organism: Gentiana dahurica var. dahurica (assembly GCA_024500145.1). Taxonomy (NCBI): domain Eukaryota; kingdom Viridiplantae; phylum Streptophyta; class Magnoliopsida; order Gentianales; family Gentianaceae; genus Gentiana; species Gentiana dahurica. The sequence continues at coordinate 72,991,749 of CM044906.1, forward strand.
GCCGAGATCCGAATAGCTGAGATGCCACGATCTTCCGATGTGTATCTCCAAGCAACAACCGGTGGATGTTGATCCTTGATGCTTGACCTCCTTGATATGCTACCCGGAAAATCCCGAAGATTTTCCCAACTCTAAACCCTAGCTATTGGCCAAAAATTCTAAGCCAATACTATGTGTATGATGCGTAAATTGTGTTGGGAGAAAAGGCTTAGGAGAATTCTCTTTATATAGGAGAGAAATCCTTGTCCTCCAAGGATTTAATAATTAATACAAAATCAATTATAACAATCATTTTCCATAAAAGATACTCCTAGAATAAATCTAGAATATTTAAGGATCAATCTAATATATTTTCCTTAATTAATTATTTAAAAAATAAACAATTAATCACATGTCTTATAATTATCAAGAAAACTAATTCCTTAATAATTACCAAGACAAAAACACGCCCCCAATACTAGAAAATTAGGGTTCACACGAAATTTCACATAATGGGCCGAGTCCACGAAAAATGCATTTTCCATGTATTTTATTATTTAGTCCAATAAATAATAAATTGCACATCAATTAAATAGTCCAACTACTTAATTATTATTGAGGTCCAACGTCAAGAAACATATGCATGTTAGGAGCCACATTGGGGACCATGGACCTATAACTAGTAGCTACAATAAATTAAATAAAATTATTCATCGAACAGAACAATTCTTATTCAATCTATTAATTCTGGGATTACGCCACCATAAACCCGAAACCGAACTCTATCGATTATAGATATATACTTACACTCTAATCACTGAGTCGATAAGCGTCCATTGATATAATCATTACATACGGATAAATCCTCCATAGACTGTTCGTTTTGATTCGGGATATTTCCGTAAACCCTTCTCAAAACATCTTATCATTATTTACCATTAACCCCCCAGTGATCAATTAGTTCATAACTAATATTAAATGAACCGGGCCCATCGATCAGTTTCTAGGTTAACAAATAAGGAAACTGTCTGTCTACTTCCCGCAGGAAGGAATGAATTCCATATCTGTGAAGTCACAGACTACTCACTCATTCCAGAATAGAGCCAACGAGAAGTGTTCAGATCACATGTATCCAAGTGATCCTTAACTAACACATCAAACCCTACTTTGAACCAAGCAGTAGACTGTGATCACATCAGGATTGAGATTAATCCATATATGATGATCTTGTGATTCGATAAGATTTCTCGATCGCGGAATTATATCGAGAATTCAAATCAAATCGGTCTAGTCCTATATGATAGACATCATATATAAATGCCCCACTAGGTACCATATACCGACGGTCTGGATAAGATGGTCATACCGTTAAGTGTTCTGGGCGCATTATTGGTATATTAATCATGAGACCCATACTCTGCTTAAATTCACCACGGACTAACTAGTTTTAAGCATATCATCACTAACTCAATCCTCGTGTGTATGCCATACACTGAGTTATGTCATTACATACCGATATACTTAGGGTTTTCAGCAGTGTATAATATAAGCATAAATGCAAATAATAAAATGAATATATAATTCTGTCATTTATTTAAATAAAATAATTACAAAATTATCTTTCGGGAACTACACCTAACAGATCGCCCCATGGCTAGGGGAAACCTCAATAGTGTCAAAGCATGACAATCCACACCGTGATGCCATGTAGACTCCGGACCTAAGGATAATTACACAACTGCCACATAGTGTGACACTTAACAGTGTAAGTGGGTCAGTCTAACGTACGCATTCTCTAATACACGTCCACGTACAGTCCAAGTGTCTCTACACTTCGATAGACGAGATCTATCCCTGCCCTTAAAGACAAAAGACATCTAATACGTGCTAGTCTGTTTGTACTCTCAATGCCCTGTTTAATAGTACATCAACCTAGAGACATTTAAGTATCAAACTTATTAAAGTGATTAGAGATATTATCAACCATAATCGCCTATCATGGTTTCTCTATCACAATTTAATACTAAGGACGTTATCATATAACAATTCATAATTGGTTCTTTAAAAGAACATATATATGACAACAGAAAAGCCATTTAATATATGTAGAAACATAAAGAAATAGTAGAAATGATCCTACCCGGTCGGATCCGGTCCAACCCGATTGGGTTTAGGACACTATTTCAACAATCTCCCACTTGGCCTAAAACCAATCACTCTCACACAGAAGACCAAGTTGAAACACAAGAATCTCATGCAATACTCGCAACCAGCCCTAGCCGTGAACGGATCGCTATCCGTGGGGACTCAGACTATCTTCATATCATGCTCCAAATGATCAAGTCAAAAGAACCGCCTCAACACACACACGAATCTCTGACGAGACCCTGGTCCTTACTTCAAGCAATGAATCCACTTACTATATCAGCTATATAGAAAAGGTGGAAGAACCGCACAAGGTTCAGGAATGAACCTTCTAGATCCATGTACTGCTCCCGCTGCGCCTCTAAGGCACTACTGTGTTTTGGCTAAGTTGTAGAATTTACAGTGACCCATAGCCTAGAACATTTCTAGCTCACTGTATCACTTAATCAAAGTGACGGCAAACCCAGTCTGTAGCTCCCACTAGCCTTCATAAGACTCGGGATACATGTCTCTATATCTACGTTTATTCGCTTCCAAGTTTCGATAAACTAGGAAACCATCCTTAATTTGTTTAAGGATATCCTCGACATTCACCGGACTTACTTTCATACTTGCTCATGACGGTTCATGGACTATGAACATCCGGCATTTTTTTTATGATGGTTCCTATCGCAGTAGGAAAGGAAACCTTTTATAAGCATCATCTTTCACCTTATCTTTAGGACTAACATCTTAACATAGATAGATCTTGAGAACACCGGCTAGCAGTATCCCCTGTCGCGATCTATGCTAAACTCTTTTAACATCACATCTATATAAGAAAAATTCAGGCACGTGTGTGAGTGATCATTGAGATATTAGAGGCTACACTGGCAACAAATAGCACTTTGTCAAGACGATTTATTGAATTTTGAAAGAAGGTTTTCCATGTATACGGATTAAGCACCACCGTGCTTCTGTTTGGATAAAAATGTACATGACCTCCCTTACCACATCTATTACAATGGAAGAAATTCTCTCCACCACCAGTTCTGCATCAAAATCATTTCGTATTGAACTAGACAAAGAAAAATTCCGAAACCCAACAATTGAAGTATAAGATAAATCAATTTCACAAAATAACACAAGAAAAACAAGCTAACACATTTCAATGATATGATATGTTGCGTACAAATGCAATTAGTATATCAAATGAGAGGTGAATCTTAAATAGCATACTTTATCCAATTTGCCTAAATATCTTCAGGGATTGAGGGTTCACACCGAGTAAAGGAATGTCTACACAGAAAAGATTTTAACCTGCAGATTCCACATCCATCGCAGTGGTATTGATTCTTTGAGACCTAAGCAATGAAAATATGGTTGCTTAGGCAGAAAAAAAGAAATTTTTGAAGTTTTGGGATGAATGAAAGCGTACTTACATCATCATCACAGAAGTTGCACTTTGAGCAATAATACTTCCCCATTTTATTCACTCCACTGTCTTATTTACCATTATTTTATTATAATTTCCCTAGTCTTATGATTGTTTTTCTTCTACGAATCTTTAATTACTCTGACATTACACGAGACTTACGTGAGATTTAAAGGTTAGTGTAAAAATTATGTGTCAAACGACCTATGTCCGGATAAGAATTGATACCCGGGACATGAGCGTGACACTGTATATTCTACAACATCATAAAACCAAAAAAAACATTTCACTACTGCCAACATGACAACGGCCCATCGGTAAATGCTACGTTACCTGGAGGGCTTATCAGTAAATGTTGCGGTCATTAACTTGGAGGTTCCGGATTATCACAGTAGGAGGAAAAAACTAACCATGGAGCCACAAGCTGCCATGGACACCGACAACACGGTCGGTCTACGTAGGAATTGGATATTCTTCAAAAGAGTGCGGACAAATGGAAAGACACCGATACTTCAACCGGGGAAACGCAATCACCATGGGCGCTGCGAGGTGGTGCGGATTTGCTAAAAGAACCCAAGCGTCACTCGCTCTATTACAAAGGAGAAGGGGAGGATGAATCAGACATTGTTGATTTCATCAAGATAGCGGAGAATTGGAGGGGAACCGATACCGACGACGACCCAATTGAAATACCGATCTTGAAATGCGTTGATTTGTGGACGCCGTGGAGGAGGGCGGTTATTGTGAAGGTGTTGGGCGGAGTGTTTCCTACCGAATTCTCCATCAAAGGTTACATAGCTTGTGGTGTACTTCTGGAGGGCTAGATATTGTAGAACAGGAATCAGATTACTACGTGGTCGATTTTCTAATAAAGAAGACTATGAGGCAGCTTTGACCTTAGGCCCTTGGACGGTGCAAGGTCATTATCTGACAATCATGAAATGGCGTCCATTTTTTCAACCATCGAAGCAGAAGATCTTGTCTACACATGCTTGGGTACGATTTCTAGGTATGCCTTTGGAACTGTTTGAAAAAGAGGATTTCCTTTTAAATTTAGCAAGAAGAGTTGGTAAGCCCGAGAGAGTGGACATAGTCACTTGTAGATCAATGAGAGCAAAATATGAAGGATTTGTGTTGAAATATCCCTTCAACAAATCCCGAGAACTAAGGTGGTACTAAATGGAAATACTTTTGCTGTGGAATACGAAGGTTTAAGTCAAATTTGTTTTGAGTGTGGTAAAATTGGCCACAAAACCCAGGCATGTCCGAATGTGCAACAACCTAGTAATGCAGCAAATGAGCAACATGGGGACGGGGTAGCCACAGAGCAATCCAGAAATCCGGATGGTCCAACACCGGATAAACCATTTGGCCCATGGATGATTGCCACGAATAGAAGATGAAGACCAAATCAGGGGCAGAAGGGAAAGGGTGATAGACAAGGAAATAGAAAATACACGACACAACAAGAGAATTTGGCTGGAGCTCATGCAGAATCGTCCTATGGGTTAAGTCCAGGTAGGGGTCGAGGTGAGGCAATAGGAGGGTCTCGTTTGAATGTCCTTTATGAAGGAGATCATATGGATGCTCAACCATCTCAAGAGAATGTCCCAACACCTTTAATGGATCTACAAAATGAAATGGAAGTAGCAGCGCAAAGCCTTTCTGGACCCACGATTTCGCTATTGGCTAAGGAGCAGGCTGCAATGCGGAATGGTAAAACGAAAGCAAACAACATGGAGAAGGATCTAAATCCTAGGAGATCATCTCTTTCAGAGACATGGAAAAGAAAAGAACCTACTATGAGCGAGAAGACACATACATTGCCTTCTAAAAAACCAATTACAGGCTCAGGACCTCTTTATGACATTTCAAATGTCCAAGAGAAAAATCAAATGTCATGGGAGGAAAGGCCCAGGAAAGAAAAACTTAAAGAATTGAGTAACCAAGGCAAAAGTAGGGGAGATGATCACAGCCAAAACTTTAAAAATAAACCCCCAGATCGAACCCAAGCCCCAGGAAATCGAAGTCAGCAAGAAAAAGAAGATGGGATGAATATAGCAGCGTGGAGGTTAAGGGATGAGCCTCCGGATGATTCAGGTATGCTGGACATTAATGTCCAATCTCAACTTCGATAATTTAATGCGGATTTTGGTCCGGAATTGTCGTGGGGTGGGGTCAGCCTCTTTCTTACAAATTTGAAGGCCCTTCTTGCTGAACAACAACCAAATATTTTGTGTTTATTGGATACCAGAGCTAGTTGCCAAAAAGCTTGGCGTATTCTTCAGCACTCGATTTTTAATAAAGTAATTTGCGTTGAAGCCCGGGGCTTCACAGGTGGCATATGGTGTTTTTGGCATGATAGTAATATTAGCCTGGGGATTCTTCCCAGTACAAATCAAGTGTTGAACATGGCAATTATGCATAATAATGAAATTAGCTGGATATTTTCATTGTGTATGCCTCTCCAACACCGGTCATACGTAATGAATGTTGGGCGTATTTGGAATGGCTCTCTACAATAATAAAATATCCGTGGTGTCTAATTGGCGATTTCAATCAAGTCGTTGACCAAATAGATAAAAAGGGAGGACGCCCACTCTATGGAGCAAACGTGAACAGTATGAGAAAGATGCTTCAAACTTGTGAACTGGTGGGAGTTCAATTTAATGGTCCTAGATTCACGTGGACTGGGCCGTTATATAAGGGTGTACCAATTCTAGAATGTTTGGATCAAGTTTGGTGCACATCATCTTGGCTATCTCTGTTTCCGGATGTATCTCTCACCCACATGCCAAAGACACACTCTGATCATTGTCCTTTGCTACTCCAACCGACTCAGAAAGCAAGAAAAAGAAGAGGACCTCATACTCTATATTTTCAGAATGTGTGGTTTGATCATTCCGACTTTATAGATTTTGTTGATAATAATTGGTATGTAAATAATCCGGATTTTAGAGCTATTGCATCTAATTTTATGACCAAGGCACAAATTTGGAACAAGTACAGCTTTGGAAATATATTTTTTCGGAAAGATAAGTGTATTAGACGGTTGCCAGGAATCCAAGAATCTTTGTCAAGTATCCATCCGCTTATTTGATGAATCTCGAAAAACAACTTACAGAAGAATATAATATAATTTTGGCACAAGAGGAGAAGTTCTGGCACCAAAGATCCCATCTGCAATGGTTGGTGGAGGGGGAGAGAAATACCCACTATTATCATTTAACTGTCCTTAAAAGAAAACAGAGAGCAAGAGTCACTTCCTTGAAACGGCCCGATGGAAGTTGGAGTGTAGACGACTCGGAAATTCGTGAAATGATGCGTAAATATTTCATCCAGTTGTACTCGAGTGAAGAGCAACACCATTTATGCCAGTGTAATATACAGTTGCCTGCCCTTAGTGATTCTGATATTCATCTTCTCAATAGGCAGGTCTGCGAAAAGGAAATTGAAGACTCCTGCTTCGAAATGGGTACGTATAAGGTGGCGGGTCCCGATGGGCTTCCACCGATTTTCTTCAAAAAGTGTTGGGTTACGATTGGGCATTCTGTTGTGAGATTTGTGAAAAATGCATTTGAATTAGCTACTTTCCCACCGGAAATGAACGAAGTGTTGATAACGTTAATACCGAAGACTGGTCAACCTGAAGCGCCCTCGCAATTCTGGCCTATAGCTCTGGCTAATATGATCATCAAGATGATCACAAAGGTGTTAGCAAACCGAATGCAGCAGATTATTGGCCAACTTGTGAGTACCACTCAAAGTGCATATATTTATTCGGGAAGGGGAAGCTCGGGAAATATCATCTTAGCACAAGAAGTGATTCACATGTTGCATACGAAAAAGCAAGGAAAGAAAGGTTACATGGCAATTAAAGTCGACTTAAAGAAGGCATATGATCGGGTCAGTTGGCCTTTTTTGCAAAATATTATTGCTAGAGTGGGCTTTTTAGAACATATGCAAAATTTGTTTGATGCATTGTATCACTTCTGCCAAGCTATCGGTATTATGGAATGGAGAGAAATTGGAAGCATTTACCCATAGTCGTGGCCTCCGTCAAGGTGATCCAATAGCACCATATCTATTTGTTTTATGCATGGAAGTGCTTAATGGAAAAATACTTGATTCTGTTAACCAAGGGAGATGGAAACCAGTGAAACTCTCTAGGCGGGGTCCCCCGATCTCGCATATTTTCTCCATGGATGATTTGTTATTGTTTGGTGAAGCAACAGAGACCCAGGCTAAAGTCATGGAAGAGGTACTTGCTGATTTTTGCAATTGCTCAGGCCAGAAAATTAGCACTTCGAAGTCGAGATTTTATAGTAATGTGGGTCATACGATGATCTTGACTGTATCACAGTGCTTGCAAATGTCCTACACGGCGGATTTGGGAAAGTACTTGGGGGTGCCGCTACTCAATGGTAGAAAACGCATCTCTCATTTCACCTACCTTGAAGACAAGATGAAGAGTAAATTAATTGCTTGGAAGTCAAAGAGCCTTTCGAGGGCGGGTAAGAGAGTTCTCATCCAAAGTTCTTTAGCAACGCAACCTTTCTATACTATGCAGACTACTATGCTCCTTATTGCTACCTTGAATACGATGGAGAAGATATGTAGACAATTTTTGTGGGGAGATGATGAATCTGGACGCAAAATGCATACAATCGCCTAGGATACGATGTGCCAACCAAAACAAGCTGGCGGCTTGGGGTTCAAAAAGTTGTATGAGATGAATATTGCTTTTTTAGGGAAACCGGTGTGGGACCTCATCACTCAGAAAGAGACCTTGTGGGTAAAAGCTCTATCACGCCGATATAAGGAGTTAACTACTATTGCCAAGCCAGGAAGTTCTTCAACCTGGAGAGGTATATGTAAGGCATATGCTCATCTTAGAGGCGGCCTAGAAGAAGACCACTATGGGTATAAGTGGAAAGCAGACTCGAAAGGAAATTTACGGTGGCTTCCAGATATGCCTTGTTGACCTCGATTGTTGAGCACACCGGCCTGGAAGATATATGGAAAAATATATGGGAGTTAAAAGGGCCAACTAGAGCTAATCTTCTTATGTGGGTTATTGCACATGAAGCCTTACCTGTTGATACGATGTTACACCATAGACACATAGTAGACGATCCTCTATGTACTATCTGTGATGAGGGTGATGAGGGTGATGAGACCATCCTCCATGCTTTAAGGGATTGCACCTGGGCTAAGGGAATTTGGGACCTTTGCGTACCTACTGGAGATAGAGGTTCCTTTTTTGGTTTTGCAACTTTTGTGGATTGGATGCGGCTGAATATGTCTTCCAATGGGAGTAAAACTCTTGGAACGACTAAGTGGAAATATATATGGCGAGAAGCGATTTATGGCATTTGGACGTGGAGGAATAAACTGAAACATGACCATGATGAAGAGAGACCCCCTTCGTATGTTTTTATTTCGAATATAGTGGAAATAGCAAGAAACCTTAAGCTTGCTTGATGTATAGATTAGAAAATAGATTTCTTGATTTTGGTTACACGGTGTGTAATCCGGTGGACTTGTTGCCTTTTGGAGACTTGTTAATAAAGTGATCCCTTTCAAAAAAAAAAAATATATATTTGTGTGTGCGTGTGTTTCTTCCGTGTGTTTCTTTCAGATCCGTGGAGGATAAAAAAAAAAAAAAAAAAATCACTACTACCGTAAAAATTCCCAAAATACTAAGAAATTATTTGTTTGTATATACAGAAGATTCGAAACATGACCGGTAAATTGGTTCCGATGAGTATGCTTTTAATCGGAGGCAGATAAACAAACGGAGGAAAACCAACTTCTTTACCGCGATCGGGACCAGTAGCGTGTATTCCGGTAAATCTCCTTGTCCTATCCCACCATCCTTCTTCTTCCGGTGAAGAATACCTTCCATATTTCTCCACGCAACTCCATCTTTCCCTCTTTTTCTTTTCTTTCTCTTTCAGAATCATTCTTAATCAACAGCTACAACTCAATCAATTCGAACCCACATCTCAAATTGGACCCTCTCATCGATTTCTTGCTCTGAAGTTATTGACCCAATCATGAAGGTTCATCCTGTCCCCAGAAACCGGGACATAGCGTTTGGATATGGAATCCCAGGGGCTTTAGCTTGCCGTCAAAAGAAGCTCCGGCGACTCCCTCATGTCTTTGCTAAAGTTCTTGAGCTTCCTTTTCACTCGGATACTGAGGTGTCCGTGTACGAAACGACCGATTTCCTTCGATTTGTGGTCTCCACTGACGATGTAGGCGTCGATGTCCGTGCCCACACCGTCGAGATCCACCCTGGGGTTAGCAAGATTGTGATTCGTGGAAACCATGCTGTAGGGGACTTGTTTCTCGATGAATTGGACCTTGACATGTGGAGATTCCGGCTTCCGGCATCCACCTGCCCGGACTTGGCTACAGCGGCTTATAGGGACGGTGAGCTTGTAGTTTTGGTGCCTAAGGGTGAAGACGAAGAAGTTGACGATGAAGGCAACAAGAGCGTAAACAGGGCAGCAGCAGGAGGAGGACGTGGAGCAGTGCAACTTGTTGCTGTACAGTAATAGCATAAAGTAGGCTTCTCTGTCCTGCTGAAAAGTTTACTACTTTAATATATGAATGCTGCTGTATGTATCATGAAACTGCTTTGTTGGTTCAGTGAAAGTCTGCATCTTGCTTATAGAGAATCATAATTCCTTTGCTTTTAGTTAAGTTAAATTCTGTTGTTTTTTAGCTTGTTGCTCTCCTTGAAATGTCTCATTCATGTATTTATCTGTTGTTTTGTCATATGCAAGACTGCCAAAAAAAAAACTGACTGAAACTTCACGTCTTTAGATTAGAAGTCGAGTTCATTTGTGGCAGTACTGTAACCACGGGCTGGCTAGAATCTTGATTGGGGAGGTGTATGGACGTATAGACTTGTTTGGACATACGGAAATTTATCATGTTTAGAAATGAATTGAGGGTAGAATTTTTAGTTGATGGGTACTAGGCATTGCGAAATTGGTTTGATTGTAAAATTTAGGCGCTGTGTCAGCTTTGATGTGCATAAGAAATCATTTGTAATGACTATGTGGCCAAAGCATTTTTATGATGGTGCTTTGAAAAATTGTGTACTACTACCGTGTTATTGGTTACAGTTTATCTTCAAACTTTTGAAACACGAAAATCGTGCCGTAAAAACCTGCACAAAAGCCAATAGGACATTGCTAGCATGATGATTCTCACTGTCTTCCTATGTGATTTGTGTTAGAAAACTATTTTCCAAGTTGTCTGTATTCTAAAGTTATACGATTAATGTATCCACCCTTTTGATTGATCGTATTCCATTTACCACAATGATTTTATAATCTCATTTCCAACTTGTAGGAATCAGGTCATTTTAATGAGTTTGATGACATGTAATACTTTATCAAGTGATTCGTGACCATTATAAGGCTATGCAAAAGATCGATTGGTACCAATATTTCCAAAGAACTACTGTATTTAGTCTTACATGAGGAAAGGAAAACAGTGAATGTAGATGGTGTTAAAGTTATTCTGCTAGGCGATAACCTGGATGCAGAATATGATGCATCAGTTTACCTGGAAAAATAAGTAGAACAAACGGTTAGTTACTTTAGCCCGGGGAGGGGGGTTGTGCTGAACAAATCCATTCTTGTCAAATTTTCATGTATAATTGACAGACATGCCCCTGGTATGATTGCTTTCTGATGGAGCTTAGTTTTTAAAATTATATTGTTAAATAACAACTTTTACATGATTTCTTGCGTGATTTTACTGACTTCCTTTTTGGGATAAACAATAGTTGTCTTCATTTTTTTTAATCAGTTATCTATGTTCTATCTTTTTGGTACAATCAGGGGGCAAAGCCCCAAAACACCAAACTAGTCTCTAGGAAGGGCAAGGCCCCTCATATCATCCCACAAAAGAGTACGAACCTCACTAGGAGGTGAGTCTAAGACAACAGCGCTACTAATTACATTGATAACCTAAGTGAGCTAATTTATCTGCACCCCTGTTACCTTCTCTAGGGACATGCTGGATCTTGGCATCCCGGTTTTCTCTAAGTAAGCTTTGGCAATCATGGATGATGTTTCCTTCTATAGATCTCGAACACTCCTCATGCTCAATGCTATGCACAACAGAAAGAGATTCAGACTCCATGAGCACCCGATAATATCATCTCCTTATGGTCAAGCGAAGCCCATCTCTGATACTCCTAAGCTCCGTAGTTAAAAAGTTGGTAGTACCTACAAAACCAATAAATCAAACAATCCAATTACCATAGTGATCTCTAATTACTCCTCCCACTGTGGCTACATCCCCGTAGGGGAGTAACTAGCATCAATATTAACTTTAATCCACCCTTCAGGAGGGGTATCACAGTTCCTCCATCTGATGCTTCAAATTGCAAGTAGCTCTGGTATTAGTGATAACTTTGTTAAAAAAAATGGTCATTACGAACGATCCAAACAATCCAAATACAGAACGCAAAAAAGAACATTACGAGGCCCATTGAAAGTACCATGAATTTTTTTGTTAGATTTTCTCTAAACCAATCTTCAAAAGGCATACCTTCCCTTGGAAGAAAAGTTTTAAGAGGCTTACATTTCCAGAGAGGAATATAAAAAGGACAGGAGAGTAAACAATGATAACGATCCTGGTCGGACAAAGTCAATTTTCTCCTGACCCGCAAAGAGTTAGTAACATTACTGTTATGGTTAACAGTCCACAAGAAGGTTTTAATTTTTTCAGGACAAGGCAACTTCCAAATGATATTCCAGATTTTCAATGTCCTGCACATCCACAGAAGGAGGAGCCGAAAGGAAATGATACCCAGTTCTCGTGCTATACAAGCCATTACTTGAAAAACGCCAGAAAATTGAGTCGTCGTCTTTCCCCTCTTCCGTGAGAGGCGTTCCCAAAATAAGATTAAGGACCCGACTAAGCAGATTTAAAGGAATCTTATTAAGGTCCCAAACATTATTCTGATCAATAATATCACTAGCAGTCATATCGGTTAAATCATGGGGAATATCTTCCTGCATAACCTTAGCAAGAGGTTGATCTCCGACCCACACATTTTACCAAAAGGGAAACCATATGTTCCCCCTCCTATTTATCCGAGCAAAGCCTTGTTTAATCATATTAAAGCTCCTACAAATGCCCTTCCAAATCCCAGTCAGTACTTTTCAATTGAACATTTAAAATGGATTTGAGATTCAAATATTTGTTATGAAAAACGTTAGCCCATAAGTCGTTGCAACCAAAAAGGATACTATAGCCCCTTTTTTTAGGGGTACTACAGCCTATTTTAGCAAGAAGAGAAATGTTCATGTCTCTACTTTTCCTGATACCAAGCCCTCCCAAGGATTTGCCTCTAGTCACACTCTCCCACTCCCATTTAACAAGGTGCAACTCCTTACTCTTATAATAATTACTCTACAAATAATTTCTATTGATTTTATCAAGCGAATAGCAGCCAAATACTCTGTTAAAAGTGGGAAAGCGAATTTGACAGATTTAACCATAGTAAGTCTACCGGCAAAGTTAAGGCAATTAGCTTTCCAACCAGCAAGCTTGTTTTTAACTTTCTGAACTATCGGCTCAAAGATTCTACTATTAATCCTCTCATAAACTAAAGGAACACCCGTGTATTTACCGAGATCAAAAGGTTCTAGACATCTTGCTGATATCACAAGCTTTCTTGATATTGAGGCTAAAGAAGACGTGGGATTTCTCGCTATTGATCGTTTAACTAGTCATCTCACAAAAATCATCCACAACTTGCATAAGGTTCTTAATCCCTTTCAGGTTAGCTTTAGTGAAGATGAGGTCGTCCGCAAAGAACAAGTGAGAGATCTTGGGACCATTATTAGAAACTTGAATGGGAGCCCATTTTTTTGTTATCAACTCCAAAGCTGAAGCTTAATAGAGAGATACTCAATATAAAGGGCAAAAAGGTAGGGAATAAAGGATCTCCTAGTCTTATCCCTCTCCCGACCCTAAAATATGATGATGGTTCTCCATTCCACAACACACAGGACCTGGCAGAAGCAACACAAGTCATGATAAGATTAGTTGACTTTGTCATAAGCTTTTTCAAGATCAATTTAAAACAACATACCCATTTTTGGCCATAGACTTCCTCACATTATTCAAGAGCTCATGAGTGATGAGGATATTGTCTCTAGCCAGTCTCTTTGAATAAAGGCACACTAAAGGGACTAATCAGATCAGCCATAAAAGGTTTCAGTCTAAGAGCTAAGCATGTGGTGATAATCTTGTACCTAAAATTACAAAGAGAGATAGTCTTAAATGGCTGAGTTTGTCAGGCTCATCCAACATAGGAACAAGGGTATGAAAGTGCAATTCAAAGAGCCATGGATCATTTGTTTTTCAAAAAAAATACAAAATATCTTTAGAAACACCCTCACCAATGGTATTCCAATTTTTTTGATTAAAAACATCTTGAAATCTGTCCGGACCAGGGCTTTTAAAAGGAGAAAAACTATTAATCACATTATAAATCTCATTAAAGGACAATGGAGCAGCCAGCCAAGAGGCTTGGAATCAGAAAGCATAGGAGGGGGGATGTCAACAGAAAATAAGCAGTTAAGGAGAATAGGGCTATGGTAGGAGTGCACCCTAGGAAGGTGAAAGACAACAGCCTCTGGGAATCTGGTTCTTTAATCAACATTAGCTAGGAAGCGATCAAATCTCTGCTGAAGGAAGGTATTACCTTCCCATCCGTCACTCCAAGTGTAGGTAGGACCATTGAAACCCAAGTCAATCAGATTACAAGCGTCCCAGTTTTGTTTAAAAAAGTGAGCATTCTGACTTTGGAACAGGTTTTACCCCTTTTCTTCTCCCAGGGTTCAGCAATATCATCAAAATCGCCAGTAATCAGTGAAGGTAAGTCCATATGTTGCTAATCTTAATCAACTAGTTCCATAGATCCTTTTTTCTGATAGGGTCCGGCCGAGCATAGACCAACAAAAGAATCCACGGGGCTCGTTTCTGAATATTACCGCTGTGTGAATAACATTAGGATTCTCGTCCAAAAGCTCAAGCTGAAACTCGACCTCTGCTGAGTTCCACAGAACCCAAATACCTCCCGAGGTACATTCTGGGTTAGACATATACCAACTGTTAAAGCCAATCCTTTGAATAATCTTGTGTAATTTGCTTTCAGTGACCTTGGTTTCAATGAGAATAAGAACTTGAGGTCTATTAGCTGTAATCAGCTCATTTACATTCCTCCTGAACCCTTTCGATCCCCTGCCATGACAATTGCAAGCGATGGTCTTCATTGTACCAGATATAGATATAGGGTTTAGAGACTCAGTCGAGTTAATATGATACCGAGTAAAAGGCTTTTACCCCACTCGCTTTCCTTATCAGAGAGTCGATACATTAGGAAAAAGCTAGCAATCCATGAGAGAAGAGGGATCCACCCTTTCCACCACTTGCTCTACAATTTACTCGTACCCTTGTCCGGAGATTCGGTAACACTTTGTGTACACTGTACAATCAGGATCTCTTTCTCCCATGGGATAAAGATATGATCCTCAGTCCTTATCCTGCTCCAAGCAATTCTTGCTGTGGTCTGGTCCTCCATTAGTTCCCTCCAAGGATGAAGCGGCGTTCACATTTCTATGGAAGCAAGGGAAAAGGTTTGGTAGTCAGAGAGTTTGGTGAATAGGACGAAGGGTTTCCAACTGTAGACCCTGTATTTTGGCCTTTAGAGATATTGGATCTAACAGAGGCTATAACTTTCGAGATGTGCTTTTTAAAGATACCTTTATCAGCACCAAATCTAGGCGGCCCAGATTGAATGGGTTTCGAAATACTTCTGGCTCACCTTAGACCCCTTTAGATATTGATCCGTTTTGTGGGTTACCATTGACCAATAGTGCTCTGCATCGTTCAGGGTTCAGGCCAACAGGTCAAGTCTGACACTTGTATTATTGATGCCAATCAGGAAGGATTTAGGTGTTGAAGTTCTTCCCCGCGCCATGAGAGCGCGTGTGGTTTCCATCATCTTCAAGCTTCTGCGCGTCCCACTCTGACAGAGCATTGGATATGTTATCCACCTTATTCTTCCTGTAATTTTGCTGAACCAAAGGTTTTTTCTTCTTCACATAGGTAACATGCATCCATGGGCCAAATCTGTTTTAATTGTTTGATTCAATTTCCTTTATTTTGCCTTGCCATCATCTCTGTAACGTTGAGAAGAGTCCTTGTTATCCAGTTATCCTTCGATATGTCCAGATTAGCTCTTGAAGGCATTCCTCTTTCCTGTGGCCAACATGTCAACATTCATTGAAACGATCATTTTATTTCTGCTTTCCTCCTGGAGGAGACAAAAAAGTTTTATCTTTGTTTTGCTTGTCAAAAAACAATACTGATGTAAATAGACTATTCTAAGTACCAAGCCAGTCTAAAGGAAATAGTTAGAACCAAGGGCGAGCAGTTCGAAACCATCATAAAGATCCCAAAGGTGTTGGATTTGATTCAAGAGGAGGCAGGATAAGCAAGAAATTCCCAGCAATTTCAAAATAATCGCATTTGACCATTTCAATTCCAGATTAAACTCTGGTTTCAACTTAAGAGTCGAATAAGGTATGTATGTCAGCAGAAGGCTCAGTTATGAAGATATTGCCAGTGTGAAGCAACATCTCATTAGAGAAAGGAACGGGCTCAGCCATGCTTTTTCTGCTCTTCCTTCCACAGCTTGTTTATACGAGGTAACAGGTTCAACCGTCCCGTTTATGAATCTCCTTCCATAAATAGGAAGTTTCTGATCCTGAGGTGCCCCAAGATCACGATCCTCCTCCATTCCAGCAGTATCTACTTACTTGAGAGCCGGAATCAAAGTCTGTGTCTTCAGCTAAATAAGATATGTTCTATTTTATTACTGTTCATTGTACACCCTTCTTCTGTTATATAAAAGGATTATTGAAGTATTAAGCTTTTTGGTTGTGATTGACATGTGCTCTCACTTTTGATGACTATGATCATGTGTTGTATGTATGTATGTATGTGTAGTATACTGCTCTTTCATTATTTGAGAAAGGAGTGTTGTATCAATTATACATGTATAAAAAACATTGACAGATGTTGGTCAGAGCAGATGGGGGCTCTGGTCGCATAAGCAAGAGGTCTCGAGTTCAAATCCTTGTGGATGCAGCAAACCTTATTGGGAGAGGTCCCACCTTCGGTGTCCGACAGTATCTCGAAGGATTGGTCTCAAGCCATTGTCTGATGACACCTTGCGAAAGCCAAAAAAATATTGATGTTGTGCCCAAAATTTGTAGGTCTATAAGATTTCAATCGTATTAGTATTATCACGGTGTATAATATACCAAGGCCGTATGATTCATATCACATATGATGTCAATTTGGATCTTATGTTATATCGAAAGATGTAGCATGTAAAATGACATGTATTTGTACAAATGATTGAAATGATGAGTGTATAGATGTACACTGTAATCTTGATAAATGAATACCCTCAGGACCTAAAAAAAAATATTCGTTTAACGAGGTTATTCATTTATCGAACGTTATTTTAAGTCCCTTTGCCCAAGTCGGGACCAGAAAAAATTATTCATTTGACGAGGTTATTCACTTATCGAGATGAGATTATACGGTAGTTTAAAACAATTAAAAAAAGGCTTCTACATCATCATACAGGATCAGATGCATCATGCACATTATAACAACATCATAGATGTATCATCAGATGCATCATGCACATTATAGCAAATGTTGTTCTAGACATAAAAAAATATTTAACACTTTAAGTACATGTCATTTTGTCCCGTAAATTTTAAATTATTCGATATTTTCTCTTGCTAAAACCGTAGGGGATAATATCAAGTTTCAACTCTAATTATCTTTCAAAAATGAAAGAGAAATGATATAAAAAAAATTGAGTAAAGAGAAATGATAATTAGAAGTTATATTATCTCTTTAATCGAATTTTTAAGACATAATATCACATTAAACTCTTATTATTTTATGATAATCGTTTCAAATAAAAATGTATGAGGTCATTAAAAAATTATATGGATAACAACTTAAGTGAGTATCTTCTCGAATTTAAAAATAGAAGATAATCACACTAGCTTATCCTTTTGGCTATTCCACGCCTATAAACAGAGGAGGCATTGGACATTGAGATCATAAACACAAGTCGTCAAGAAAGCATCAAGTATGTGCAATTAAAGATCATCCGCAAGATCCAGAGTTTTTATCAACCAAAATTAAGATCCAGAGTTCTTCATCAAATAAACAAAGGGTGTTCTTCCCACAAATCGGAGGAGCATTACCAAATTATGAGAAAAAATCTATGCGACCCTCAAAACATTGTCAAAGGAGAATCAATTGCCATCCCGGCCACACTCCGAGGAGCATGAGAAATGAACTCTAGGAATATCTTGAGTGTATCTCAAAAGTCATTTCCTCACCCCGGTGTGCTTGATTGGAAAGTGGAACCAAGTTATTTTTTAGAAGGATAAACAATGAGTTAGGCCCCGGTTGGAGGTTTTAAAAGCAACTAAGCTTTGGGTGGTGACACAAAACTACAATCTTATGGAGGTCATTTATCATGGTCCTCACTTTACATGGGTAGGTGCCTCATACAGAGCTCTGCCCATATGATGCAACAGAGGCTTGATCAATCTTGGTGCGCGCACACCTTCATGGATTGAAAAATACCCAGTTTCTCATGCGAGACACTTGTCTAGGCTAGAAGCCACTCAGATCACAACCGTATCCTCATCTCAACGGCTTACGCCTTACATCATGAATAAACAGAAATACACCAACTCCCTTTTCCTTTCAAAGAGCATGAAACTTTTGAATCTTTTGTTCAACAGCACTAACGTAACAATGAAAATTTAGCTTCAACAATTACCAACTTTGCGAAAGAAGCTAAGAAAAAGCTTATTGACACCGTTCTTGATCAAGAAAAAGCTTATTGACGACATCAAAGAGATGATATCTGCAGTGAATGGTAGAGGCGAACGGAATACACATTTTTATCATATGCTAATAAAAAGAAGTAACGATCCTAACGGAGAAGGAAGTTGAAAAAAGCATTGTTCCAAATGGGTTCATACTAGGCCCTAAGCCCATATGGTATTCATGTCAGCATTCTCATAAAGTGTTGGGGTCCTCCATCTTACACTTTTGGTTTTTCTGCGTTTCATGACACGGACGCTACCCTACAGAGATGAATGAAACCCTTAAATCCTTGATCCCAAAAAGAACTCCGCCTGAAAATCAGACCCACTTCAGGCCAATAGCTCTTTCGAACGTGGTGGTTAAGCTCAATTCAAAGTTCATAGACAGAATACTGCACTTAGTCCTTTGTAAATTGGTTACATCCATTACATATTTCTCGGATGACGACTAAAAAAGTTTTATGGCTTTATTGTAGACAAGATGAGGAAGAAGCTCCCGGGGTAGAAATCTAGAATTCTCACAAAAGCAGGCAAAAACAATTTCAATTAAAAGTTGCTCTATCTACCACTGACAAAACTATGTTATGCATCAAATTGCCTACAGGCATTATTAATGACATGTGTCCAAAAACAAACATCAACGGCTGTGCACCAATTCTTATCATACTTCTCGGCTCTAATGACTTTATATATCATGAATTACTATTTTGCAAGAAAAACAATACCATTACAAGTGCCACATTGCAACCAAAAAAAAAAAAAAAAACCTTTCCAGTCTCATTTCTTCAACATGAACAATAAAGAGGGGGAGGGGGAGGACTGTAGTTTCCATCTTCACAATCCGTAAGCTCGCTCATGTTCCAGCTTTGCGGCGACCAACACGAGCAACAAAACCAGCCTTGATTTGGGCAACTGATCGACCAGAACCACACTACAAATACAAATCAAAGGGTATGAGATAGGTAATCTCAACATACCAGCAACATTCTTTTACAAACAACTTAGAAAACCAAATTGTTGATAATACAACAATCGAATCCAGAAAGAAAAGATCAAATGAAAACTCCGATAGGCTTCTATGTTATGATTTCTTTCACCAACTTGCAAAGGCCTCAGTACAATCAGAGATATTTCATCATCAAAATCAGACAATGTAGGCAAAGATACAAACATCATAGGCCCCAGTCTTGTTGGTTACAATACATAGATAAAAAAGAAATTACATAATTGAGTGAACAGAAGAAAACCGAGGTAGAACGAAAAGCAGGAGAAACAAGATGAAATGAAGACAAAATGAGAAGCAGAGAAACGAAACTGACAACAATTTAAAGGCCTCAGACAACAAGATTTTTCATCATCAGATCAGACAATGTAGGCAAAGGTTCAAATCATTGCCCTCGACTTGTGTGCATGTGTTTATATAGTATACTCCCTCTGTTTTTTTTTGACTGTCACATTTGAAGAAAAAATAACTATCATTTTTTGGATGAACCTGGTCACTTTTTAGCTTAAGGTTAGTCATTTTTTGGATGAACATGGTCATTTATTTTTTCTCCAAATGTGACAGTTAAAAAAAAACGGAGGGAGTATACGATATTTACAAATATGAGGAAGCACAAGTTAAAAATAAAAAATAAAAATCAAAGCATGAAAAGTTACAAATAAATTTAAGAGCCCCGGTTATCCAATTTACAAAAACTACTAATCAAGAGGAGAAGAACACACCTTTTCACATCTGAGGAAGAAAAGTCTATTCTCCTTTGATAGTACTGTATCAGGACTTTTGCAACCATTACAAATAACATATTCATCTGGCAAAAATAAAAATAAAAATCAGAAGGCTGCAGAGCAGTGAAAAAACTCTTACAGTAGGCAGTAAAGCAAATTCTACGAACACGACCAAGAAGCAGATGAAAACATTGATCAAATACCAATATGTCTAATAAAGGTCTTCTGCAGTTAAATATTAAAAAGAAAAACATAACCTACGTAGAAAATCTTAGGCAATATCATAATACTGATTTGCAACCCTAAATATCGTAACGGCAGCAGCTTTCCCTGGCTCGTATTTAGTTGCTAAAATTGCATAAAGGAACACAAAAACTTACTGATATAACGTCGCAAAATCCCCTCAAAGTTTTTAGGCGCAAATCTTCCTTTGACTACCAGCCTTTGCTGTCCATCAAGAGACCCACTAGTACCCATTTCAGCCAGCAAGAAAGTCATAACATGTTCCGGCTGCCTATGCATCCTATAGATGAAAGTCCAGCCATATAGTAAGAGAAAAGACAAGGATAATAACAACATAAAAGACTCCGTAAGTATAATATAAATTTATAGATTAAAGTAATGAATCCCTCAAAAAACAAAAGTAATGAATGAAAGAAAAGAGTTAAAGCAGATTTTTGGATAAGGAAAAGTGAAGGAATAAAACAAAAGCAACATCTTCCGCCAAATAGAAAAGAACAGGAAAAGCTAATAGATGATCCCTACAAAACCATGTTCAATATAATATACAAAGAGCAAAAACAGTTAAGATTAAATTATGAACAACAAACCAATAAGTTTTTGCATGCATTACAAAATGAATTAAACGGCCAACTAAAAATTTACTGGACTGTGTAGTAAACACTCACAGCACATATCTCCTGCATCTAGAAGCATAAAATAATAGAATAGACAAAATGGATCATTCTAAAACTGCAAGTGCACAAGTGAAGGCCACATTTTTCACCAGTAGAGTAACAAAGCAAGGACGTGAGTATTAGTATCAAACAGCGACTATACACATTTCAATTAAAAGTGGGAAGCAACAACCAAAGATTATTTTTTGTTTATGTTTATTTATTTATTTTTTGGGGGTGGGTGGGGAGGTGGAGAAAATAAATAGACATACGTCTTGCACAGGTCCATGAAGTTTGCAAACACAGTTTTCTTAGTGCCTTCACGAAGAACTTGGGGAGGTCTCATTACTGTCCTGCGCCTGTCCCCAGCAAGCTCTGGATTATTCTCACGGAGAATGTTGAAAACACGGCCAAGAAGCTACACAAATTCAGGAAAAGCTCAGTGAGTATGGAAACAAAGAAGGAAACAACAGCCATGTTAAGCAATGTGTCAGTAATAGAAGGAAACAAAGCTGTCATGGGCAGACGCCAACGATATTATGCACAGGCATTTCCCAAGTGTAAAAGTAACGTCAGCTGAAACCTTCCATAAGAAAACACTCATGAATTGACACACGCTCTAGAAAACCATTATCGCAGAACTGAATCTCAAAAGCCTTGTCCAAGAAGGAGCATGTAAAGATTTTAATGACAAAATACTTCCAATATATTACCCAATTAACAGCCAAAAAGCAGTCAACATACACGAGTTACCCAGTTTACGACAAACATAAAAAACACTCCATTCAAAGAAAGATCCTGAAGGCACCACACACAACCTCCACGTAGTATTTGCTTATAGAGTATTCTTCAATATTTCAAAAAATGCATATCAAAAAACAAAACCTCTGTACCCAAAAAAAAACTCTAAACACTCAGTTCTCTTTTCTAAATAACTCTGCTTACCCCACCGCACCATAATACCATACGAGTCAAATACAGATATGCAAAGTTAGGATATGATACGAAGGGATGAGTAAATCTAGGGGGGCAAACACAAAAATATACAAGAAAATATATACATATACACATACATATGAGTGTGTGTGTGTGTGTGTGTGTGAATATAACAACACTTGTAATTGTAACTACTACTTAACATTTAGACAAAAGACATGAATAAGCCAACCTACAGGGAAAAACAAAGAAACCCATTACAAATCAAAATCCAACTTTCCACATATTAAACACACTATCCTCTCACAACAAATCTCTTACCCCCTCAAATTCAACAAAGAGGAAAGACAGTCTACAAAAGCTAGCAACTATACACAAGAACTTTCATTCCAATCCCAATCTTGCCAAAAACACTAGAGCCAACTCATTGCTTGTGGCGAATCATGTTTTTAACAAAATGTTTTATGCAGTCTGATATTTAGACATTAAGACTTGGAGCCTGTTAATCCAACACTTGGTTGAAATACAAAAATTGTGGGTACATATTCAAGATCGTATGGACACATTATATTGGTATTGATGCGTAAGAAACATGGGACACTAAGTTAATCTAACATAAGTGAGCAGAAAGTTTGTATTATATTCTTCAAAGATCCATTATCATACCAACATAAAACAAGCCCATATTGTACAAAGGCACTTTGATATAAATAGTGCAGGTTATCTTGACTTTACCTCCTCATATAAGTAATCTCTATCAGTTCCCTCCCAAGGAAAATGTTGCAAGACAATTCCTTCTCCTTCTTCATCCTCCTCAATATGATCTGCAATTCATGAAGAGAATCATACATAGGATATTTCAAGCATACCCCGATAATATAAGTATATCACATTAAATAATATAATTATATCACGTTATTATTAAACAAATAGATTCATTCAGCTACCATCTAGGTCTTCATCCCCTAAGTTGTCTGTGTCATCATTTGAGGTAGTTATCTGCGTCTGCAACAGTTAACAATTGCCACGTGAAACCAACATTCACAAAAGACTACAACATAAACGAAAATTCTTAGCATATATAGCAAAACATAACATGTACAGTGGACACTCACAGCTTTTTTCTTCTTCTTTTTGAGACCAGCAAATGTGGGCTCAGGGCCTTCAGAAACTGCATGTAAAGGCAACAAATTTTTTCAAGAAATCAGTAAATTCAACCAAGTGTCCTCCTCAATTATATCATTAACAGTTATCAATTAAAAAACCTGAGAGGCCTTCAACCTTGTCAGCCAAGGTATCACCCAAATCTTCAGGAGTTTCTTGAATGGTAACCTTTTTCTTTTTCTTCTTCTTGGTGGCATCAAAGGTGGCAAGCTACAATTACACAGCGTTTATCAGATAAATTTGCAAAACAATTGTGACAACCAATTATTCCAGAAATAGGCAGTTGAAAGAATCCAAGTAAAAAGGTCATGGAATCAATCTAACAATGTTGTTTCAAAAGTCGTTACAAAAAAAAAAATATATATATACACACGACAAAGAACACAAAATAATTGGTGAAGAGAGGAAAGGCCATACACTTGCAACTTCGTCTTGCACCTCTTCCGCCTTCAGTTCGTTCTGATTTTCCTCTTCCGCCATTGCAGTCTGTTCCGAAAGCAAATATCCCTTAATTTACAAGCATTAATGAATTATAACAAAGAATGAGACAAACAGCAGCATTAATATTAGTGTTACTACAAAAATGAATATGTCAAGTAAACTGTAGAGGAAACGATTATTTAAACAATACTTGTCAAGTATAAAGTCGAATAGCGAAGGCATCCATAAACGGATGAACATCAGATAATACTTCCACCATTTGTTCCAATTATTAACCACCTGCTGCAACATATATATACCAAGTTTTCATACCAAAATATACAAAAGTTCCAACCACTAGACTATTACGAGGAAGCTGATATCTCTATAATCTATGATTATAGACAACTCAAATGTTTAGAAGAAAGAAATAAAAACTCAGCATATTCCCTTTCAGGCGGGGGTATCCAAGTCAATTTTTTTAAAATTAGTTTCCGAAATCCGATTAATTGATTTTCGATTTTATGGCTCCCAATTCAAACAGATTACAGATCTGTCTCACCAATTTTATCAACCCCTAATTCAAGAAACTTGGTCTATCTAGCTTGCCGGCTGGAATCAGATTTCTTGAAAGAAAAATAAGAAGTTAGAAAACTGATTACTAGAAGTAAAGAATCGCATCCAGGGGCTAGGCCTGAGATAATACTTACTCAGAGTAATGCTAGACGGTATAGGACTGAGGTGGTCGGAGAACGATGATCGGTGGCGGAATATGTAGCCCAGAACTTTAAACGGCGAGTTCTGAAGAGTGGAGCAGCAGCAGCAGCGGCGGCGAGTTTGGTTAATGTTTAGGAATTAGGGTAGCAGTTATATATATATATATATATATATATAGGTTTCTCCGTTTTTACTGTTCATCAGTCCAAAAACCCATATTTTTTTTTATTGTTTATCTCTTTTTACCGTTTATCGGCTCAGCATCCCTTTTTTACTGTTCATCGTCAATGCATTTTACTATTTATCGGTTTTTTTTTTCTCTTTCAAATTTTTTTTTAATCTATATATTAGCCTTAATTTAATCTTATTATGTGTTGTGCTTAAGATGTATCCGATTCCAATTTAATTACATATTATTTTGCTTTGTGTCTGAATCACACAACCCTCTCGAGATAGACACCAAAATATTACCGAGAAGAAAAACGGATTGAAAACAAACCCCACGCACCCCTTCTTTTTATTTGTTTTATTTTATATATTTGGTTATACTTTTCGACGAAGGAACAGACATAACATTAATATTTTATTACTCCATCCATTACTATTTATATGTCGCAGTTGCCAAAATCAATTTTTTTTTAATATGTCGTAGTTACATTTCCAATACATATTTTAATATTATTTCCGCTTTTAAATATTATTTTTCAACTTCGTAGGCTCATTCAACCAATTAATTTTCATATTCAATACACCGCTACACTTTTCAAGATTTTTTTTGAACTTTATAATGAAAGTCAACACAATAAATCACTTTTTAAAGTGCTTAAGATGTATTCGATTCCAATTTAATTACATATTATTTTGTTTTGTGTCTGAACCACACAACCCTCTCGAGATAGACACCAAAATCATTACCGAGAAGAAAAACGGATCGGAAACAACCCCACGCACCCCTTCTTTTTATTTGTTTTATTTTATATATTTGGTTATACTTCTCGACGAAGGAAACAAACATAACATTAATATTTTATTAGGAAAAGGTCGTAGAGGACGAGTTTACATCTTATTTGTGTAAAAAGGACAATAAAGAAATGCAATGGTTGTAAATGACAGAAAGTAATGTGACGTCCAAAAATACCCTTAATGATAATTTACTGGAATTTTTCGAATTGGCTTATTTTTATTTTCATAAATGAAATAATTTTCTTTTTTATGTAACGGCAGATCAGATTTGTCCCTATTTTCACGCCAGTTACAACTCCACTTATTGGCATTTACGCTGCAAAACGGAAGATCTGATTCACCAAATTCAGTTATGCCAACATCCCCTTCAATAAAACCAAAAACAATCCGAATTTGCAGCGGAAAACAACAAAAAAACTGAATTTTTCTGTCACCACCTGCAATTCAATTGCGGGATTGTTGCAAGCATTTTATTCGGCAAAGGTATGCATTTTTTTGGTATGTAAGATCATTCATACATGTAATGGAAATCTTTACAATCAGCATATGTAATTCAGTTCGGAGTTGGGGTTTTTTTTAGACGATACAATGTGTATGTTTATTCATTTTTTATTCGTGAATTGTTCATAAACAGATGTAAAAACCTGTAACAATAGTTCAAAATAATGTAGTAACAATGAAAAGAATGTAGTAACATTACAGGAAAATGTAATAATAATGCAACGAACTGTAGTGGCAGTCCACGAATTGTAGTGACTATACACAATGCACAAAATGAGAGCCATATTGTTTTAGGTAGGATGCGTTTTTGTTCTTTTTCGAATTATTCTTTACGGTGCGTAGTAGTTACCTCCGATCTTGAACTTCTTCTCAACCTTGTCGTACCTATTTATCAATTCGTCTAGCATATCATTGCTTCTTTTTCCCAACAATCTTTCCCTTGTCTAAAGCCATGAATAATACACTGAACGGCGTTCTTTGCATGACAATTCGATGCTTCTCTGTTATAAACTTTGAAATGGACTTATATAAGTTGTATATTGACATCAACGTGCAACGGTATTGATCTCTACTCCTGTTTCACATTTCTCAATCGTTAACAAGTCATGCAATGTAGTAACATTCAATAGAACATGCAAATGCAATCTAAACAAAATGCACTACCAACCACCCTGTGTCTACATCTATTGAGTCACAGTTTATATCCAAGTGTTCTTTCTCAACGAAATAAAGTTAGTCACATTTCAGTAATGTAGTAACAGTTCAACATAATGTAGTAAAAGTTCAACATTATGTAGTAACAGATGAACATAATGTAGTAACACTCGAAAAACTTGTAGTCACAATTTAAAACCCTGTAACAGTAGTTCAAAATAATGCAGTCTAAATGCAGAATATGTAGTAACATTGCAGGACAATGTAGTAACACTGCAACAAACTGTGTAGGTAGCCCAGAAATTGTAGTGACATTCCACAAAAATGTAGACCGATTTGACAAAAAAGGTGTAACATGTGCATACAATGAAAGTAACCATTCTTTCCTACCCATTTGTGTGCTAACACGTGAGTCTCATCAAGTACATGCAGATTTTTCTATTGGATAAGCTTAGTAGACATACTGTTAATTCAGAAACTGAGAACACTAGAATAACAGTTCAAACTAATGTAGTTTCAATTCAAAAAAAATGTAGTAACCGTGCAAAAAACACAAGCACTAGTTCAAATTAATATCGTAACAATTCAAAAAAAATGTAGCAACGATGCAAACAATGTAGTATTAGTCCCAAAATTGAACTCACAATCCAAACTAAAGTAGTAACAATTCACAAGAAAGGTGTAACCTGTGAAACAAATTGTTGTAACCATTTTTTCCTACAACGATTCCATTTGTGCAACAAGTACATGAGGAACTTTCCATTAGGTAAGCTGATATAACAGGTTGTAAATTCATACACTGAAAACACATATATGTATAAACAAAAAATATATTTACTGTCAAATGTAGTAACTCACTTTTCCACGTAGTGACACATGTAAAAATTTCACACAATGACATGTTTACACAACAAGTACAATTTCACTGAAATGTAGTAACTCAGTATGGAATCGTAGCAACACTGGTCAAAAAATTCCCCACATAATCCACTATGTATTACAAATGGTTCAGATGGATGGAAAGCCAACTACCCAAGTGATTTCTGTGTAATTCTAATCGACATGCACAAATAGTTTCACATTGTTCAGAACTCAATTTAGGATAAACGGAATTCGATTGAAATTGATACCCTAATTCAATCAACAATCCATCCGCACAATTTGATGACCATCACAGGCAGACGCAAATTAATTCATATCAGAAGGATTTATAAGCATACAATTCTTGATTTTTCGCTGTATGAGAAGAGAATTGCCACTTACTCGGTGTTACTTCTTTTCCGTTTGCCTTTTGCCATTTCGTCCCGTCAATGGCTTTCTTGGTCGCCGGAAAATTGGGTCTTTTCTTTACAACCGGAAGTAAATCAAAGAATGAGGATCCCTGAGTGTAGTGACTCTTTATTTTCGGTTCAACATCCACCGTATCAAACGACTTTGCAGATTGTGGATTTCGTGGGCGAGATTTCCGGCTGCAATTAAGTCTCATAAGAATACCGTTTCAAAACTCCCCATTTTTCTAAGAAAAAATAAAAATAAAAAGTCTGTGCATTTATTCACCCGATGTTGCTCTAGGAAATTAAAAAATATCTCTTATGATCATTAAGGGTGTTTTTGTACAACACTTTTTTTTTGTCCTTCTGAACCAAATTTTATTTTTTTTTGTCCTATTTCATCATTTGTAATCTTATTTTGTCCTTTAGGCCCACCGCCCCATATTTTATTACTGCATTCATTCCTATTTACATGTCGCAGTTGCCAAAATCAATTTTTTTTAATATGTCGTAGTTACATTTCCAATACATATTTTAACACTATTTCCGCTTTTAAATATTATTTTTCGACTTCGTAGGCTCATTCAACCAGTTAATTTTTCATATTCAATACACCGCCACACTTTTCAAGTTTTTTTTAAACTTTATAATGAAAGTCAACATAATAAATCACTTTTTTAATCTATGTATTTTTCTCAAACGCGAGTAGAATAGAAAATAGTGTGTGTGAATATGCCACATCCCAGTAAATGTGCAATCATATTAGAAAAGGATTGTGTAACATCATACAATTTGACTACACATAATATAGTAAATAGTATTTAACTTCATAATTCATGTACAATTATAAGGTTAAATCATATAGCAGTGGCCGCACCGTGCTGGGCACGGTGCCTGATTTTTACTAGTATATATATATATATATATATTATTTCTTATTAATTAAGTATAATTTCGTTTAGCTCGTTTTTTTTCCATAAACGAAAGTTTTATTAAAACCGATCGATAATTTACAACAAAAGCCGGAGGTTGGTTGAGATCTATCTCCGGTCATTGACCCAATCTAAACACACTAGACTAGGGACGCCACGCTACAGCCCGCCAAAGACCGGTCAAACAACTCAGCTCAAACCGAATACATATAATCATATATATATATATATATATATATATATATATATATATATATATCTTAATAATTAAGTATAATTTCGATTAGCTCCGGGTTTTTTTTTCCACAAACAAACGTTTTATTAAAAAAAAACGGTCGATAATTTACAACAAAAGCTAGTCACAGCTAGACTAGGGACGCGGCCGAACGCCGCACTACAACGCGGCCAAATGCTGCACTACAACGCGGCCTAATGCCGCGCTACAGCCCGGCCAAAGACCGCCAAACAACATGGGTCAAACCGAAATTACAACAAAACAAAGTCAAGTAATAGATTGGGAAGAGGGTGCTGAACCAAGCAGAAAAATTCTCCAAATGAAATGACGTTCATGGAACCTCTGCCGGAAAATTACCACTCCACCCACACGCCGCCACCAACCACCACCAGATTGGAAAGAGCTCGAAAGAAAAACTTTTCTTTCCAACCAGAGAAATAACTAACGGAAGGAGACGCAGTCGAAAACGGATATAGCAACATAGCCGCCGGTGACACCAAGCAGAAAAATGAAAGATCCGCTCCCGAACCATACAAGACGACTGCATATCTAGCCACCACCACCGCATACAAGCCGAGCTTGCATAGAAAGGTTAGGAAGAGGCTAAGCCTCCTGATGGGGAGGAGCCGAAATTTTTGATCTCCTCAAAAAACGAAAGAAGAAAATGATCAAGGGGAGACATGTCTCAAGAGAGGCGCAGCCACCACCAAAAGCTCCGGCAAAGCAACAAAAACTCGCCTGAAGGCCAGCGGAGAGGTGATAAAACTCGCCAGGCAAAAGAGAAAGCAAATCGGCCCTAAAGATCATAAGGATAAGAAAAGGAAACTAAGAAAATAAGGAGTTGGGCGCCTAGGCTGCCGGCGCCGGTGAGAGGAAAGCAGTGAAGATTGAGCGCCTGAAGCTTTGAGAGGATAAAGGAGAGAGAGAGAGGATGACTTGAACTCGTCATTTCCAAAGATATTGAGACAAATCTACCTTCAATCCCCCGTTTAGGTTCGGGTTATACCCGGTCTTTTTTTAAAAACCGAAAATTGGTCTGTTTGCCTAGTTCGGGTTTTATTTCAGCATAAAAAGCCGACTATAAAACTACGGTTTCTTATTTTAGGTTTGGTTTGGTTCAATCCAATCAATTAGTCCAGTTTTCCAGTTTATCTGTACACCCTAGTTTGTGCAGTGGTTGGCAACACTAAGCAATATGTCAGATAGAAAAACCTAATACGGATTCCACCATCAAGGAACATTAAACGGGCCGATCCATTAAAACAATCTTACAACCCTGCGGGCTTACTGGCCCACAATTATCTTTTCACAATATCCTCGCATTATATATTGGTGTTTAATTTACACTATATTATTATACTTCGGTTACCACAAATACACATAAATTTAAAACGTGGTACAAAAAGTATTAACGGATCCCAATAAAACATAAGGCATACTACCATTACAAACTCTGGATTATATGATGGATTATAATACGCTACATAAACGAGGTACATATTACACCATAAGACACATAAGACACGGGAGCATAGTTTAGTTGCTTAGCTAAGTCTGACTTTGTCCTCCGCTTTCTTAATGGGGCTTTCATTTGCTTTAGAACTTGCCTATGAGCTATCAACTACAACATGGTGGCGGACCCAGGAATTTTTTTCAATGAAGACCAATTTCTTACTAAAATATCATTGGGAAAATTTTCACAATAAGAAAATTCACAAAAATAAATTCACAAATATATCTAAATAAGAAGGTTTTTGTCGGTTTAGATGTCGGTGATGTATTAGCAATTTTTATTTAGGGCAAAGGGTCCAAAAAGACACAAAATGTACTTAAATAGGCAAATAGGACACAAAATGTACACAAAATGTATACAAAATTTTTCTTATAAGGACACAAATTAGATAGATAGGCAAAAATAGCCTCAATAAAAAATAATAATAAAAAGGAGAACCGGCGCTGGGAAATATAAGGAGAACAGGCGCTAGGAAACGATTATATGGATGCTGGGAGAAAAAAAAAGTTTTTTAAATAATTTTTTCCGCTGAAAAGTTGGGAAATAAAAAGGAAAAAAAATTGTGATTTTCTCTTTTACACAATATTTCAAACGGTTTTATCTTTTGCAATAAAACTCATCCCCTCAATAAAAAATAAAAAAAACTCCGATCATCGTAATTTTTTCTCCAGATACGAAAGATTCACACACACTTGCCCCAAGCGGGGCTCAAACCTTGGTCTCTTGCTAGGGTATGACCTAGTGAAACAACTAGACATATGCCTCATGGGCCGATCATCGTAAATCTTTACCTATAATTCATATTTTCGTCATTTTTATTATAATAATTCATTTGATGTTTTTTCGACTTAATTTCTGAAAATCGAATTTTCCTTCATAAAAATCGACGCGATGCAGTGACATGTGA
Source organism: Gentiana dahurica var. dahurica (assembly GCA_024500145.1). Classification (NCBI taxonomy): domain Eukaryota; kingdom Viridiplantae; phylum Streptophyta; class Magnoliopsida; order Gentianales; family Gentianaceae; genus Gentiana; species Gentiana dahurica. The sequence continues at coordinate 73,023,099 of CM044906.1, forward strand.
AAAAAATTGGTAAAATAAACGGTTATATCTATGATATGAAACTCCGATCAATGTAATCATTTTACCATAATTCATATTTTTTGTCCTTTTTATTCTATTATCTCATTTGATATTTTTCCGACTTAATTTCTGAAAATCGAAATTTCCTTCATAAACATCGACGCGATGCAGTGACATTTGAAGATTAAGTGACATGTGAAGATTCAGTGACACGGTGATTCAGTGACATTGCATTGCAGTGACATTTGAAGATGAAGTGACATGTGAAGACACCATAAAAGCAACTTTAATCATGTATTTATTAAAATCAGTACAACTTTAGTGACCTTATTATTCAAATTCAAACAATAATAAAGCATTCTCAACTAACAGGCCTACAGTAACAGTGTAACACTAACAGTAGTATAAAATATCAAATTATCGCGAGATAATTGTGATCAGCCTAGTTGGTATGTTCAGAAAAGCTGCGCGTTACAACAAATGACTGCCTACTCATCAGCCCATCTAAGCAACTACAAAATGTTGGTGATTTTTATAATTCCTTACAAGTAGTTGTATGCTAACCAATGCTTGTGCCCCAGTGCATTGATCAAGTGTAAGATTTTCGGGAAAGAGTAGACGTGTCATTTTGTGAAAACGAAATATTAGATTCATTCTATTTTATGGAATAAAGAAATATAATTATATATATGTATATATTTCTAAATGTATATATGTATATAGTTGGGATTGTTTTGTAATTAAAAGATAATTAAAGGGGTTAGTGGAGCAAACAGTGGGGAGAGGTTTTATTTGGAAAATAAACCTCCCACTATTTGATGTAAGTTATCAGGATTTTGAATGCAAATTGCCTGCAAGTTTGAGAGAAAAGAAAAAAGAAATGTTACTCATTCAGAATTCTAAGTAAATTCTGGGTGGTTTTCAGATCAAAGTAGATCACCGGATTTATGAGAAGACAAGGATCGTGTTGATACTAAGTTCGTCGAGTTTTATCAAGGTATGAAATTCAGCCTAAGGGCAGTTTTGATCAATTTTGGTGTTTTTTTGGGTTCAATTAGTAGATATAGTTGTTTAGAAACCTTGATCGTAACTAGTTCTTGAATTGGTTATGGATCACATAGGTTTTTGTGGAGTTGGAAGGTGTTGCTGTAGTCTTTTCTTCAAGTTGCTGTGTTTTGGTGCTTGAAACAAGTAAGAGATATTCCTATTGTGTTAATTCAAGTATCTTAAGGTTTAGACATGAGTTGAAGTTGTTTTGGTGTAAGATTTGTGTGTTTTCATGCTTGGATCAATGTACTATGTTATGGTATGTTAAAGTGCCTTGTTTTGCAGCTGTTTTGATGTTAAAACTGATGAAGAACATGTTGGTTGAGTTTTAGAATCGAGAGAAGTGTTGAAAAACATGTTTAGGGCTTACACAGGTGGAATGTGTACGCTTTGTGTAGCAATACGCACCCATTTTTGGTTCAGAGTTGAGCAGGATGGTCACAGTAGGTAGAATGCGCACGCATTCCCTTGAATGCGCACGCATTCCTGCTTCAGGTTGCTTCAGGATGTTCTCAGCACAGGCAATGCGCACACATTGTTTGAACAACAACTTTCAGCATGTCTCTGAACCACTGAATGCACACGCATTCCTTTGAATGCGCACGCATTGACCCTGTTTTAGGGAAATATGATGTTTTGAGCCATGTGTTGAGTTTTAAGTGTTGTTTCTTGATCTAATAACATTAAATAAAGATGAACAAGCCTTGAATGCGTTTCTGATGCGTTTAGTTCCGGCACCAAATGTACTCTTAAAGGGAGTTGAAGTTTGGGACCGTTGGAAGGGCATGATAGGCTTGTGCTTTGGTGGATTAGTATTCTCCAATGTATGTGTATGTGATAGGACGTTGTGTCTAGACGTCTAAGTGAGGGAGTAGAGTTGGCTAAGGTGAGTTTTGCCTTGAAAACACATAGGTGGTTAGTTAATGATTAATAAAATACATAATTGTGTAGTAAAAGAATAAATACCATGTCATTCTTGGTTAGGCACAAGGCTATATCGCGACGTGTGGGCGGTCAGTAAAAGTGAATATCTCTACTGGCCTATAAACGGCTGAATGGTAGAGGGACTTCGCCGAACGCTTGCACTATCGGGTTAAACCCGTGGCTATCAGTGTGATCCATTGTTAGGTTGCAAACGATATCTCGTGGTAGATATACACCATGCGTAGTGCTCTTGGATGCGGGTATAACAAAGATAAGTTAAGTTAGAAACGTTTAGTCATGACATGTTGATGAGCATGAAATATAACCTAGATTGAGTTGGTTTCATAAAGATAATCTCATAAATATAATTGATACTTTAAATACTTGTTTAATACAATAGCTTCTATCTTTTACAAAGTACCTTTGTACTTACCTCGATGCATATTGTTTGTGTGTTTAGGGATGAGAAGATGAACAGGTGGAACAAGATTTCGACGAGGACTTCGAGGATGATATATGAAGCTGTTTTCTATGCTATGCTAGACTTTTTCATTTATGACAAACTATGAGTGGTATTTCTTTTGTTTTAAGACATGCTGTACTTTCATTTGGTTTTCTTGTAAGATAACTATGTTGTTCCTTTAAACATCGTACAGTTGTAAGCTTTAAATATCGATGGCTTTTGTAATCCTTCTATCTTTAGAACGTTGTGTTTCTATTCTTGTTATAAAAAAAAAATACCCGTGTCTTTTAGCTTCCGCTAATGCTAAACTCGATACGACATAGTAGAGTCTTACATATAATATTGATTTATTTAATATTATATGTGAGAACGTTTTTCTTCTCGATATGGACTCGGTGTCTGGGAATGGGGCGTTACAGTTGGTATAAGAGCAAAGCGTCCTTTAGACTTCCTTTCTTGAGATAAGTTTCTTTAGATCACATAGTAACCTTCTGATCTTCTTGATCTTTCAGAATGGTGACAATGAGAAGTGGTACTCATGCGGCCAAGAGTTCTGGTGCTAGACGAGAGGCACGCAGTCCTACACCTGTGGTAGGGAGTGGAGTGTTGAGACCTAATGTTCCACCTCAACAGAATCAGACACCGCGGGCTCAACAGGAGCAACCTCGACAATGGCATGTGGGAGGATCGGTTTAGGTTACGATAGTAAGTGATGTTCCAACAGGCTTTATACCGCCAGTGAGTGAAGTTTATCCTCCACCACCACTCGTAAGCTATCCTCCAACCACAGCTTACCCTCCACAACAACAAACCTTCTACCCTCCACCTATAATCCCTCAACCTCAACCTATAATCCCTCCTCCACCCGCAAGTTCCCATCCTCAACCTATAATCCCTCCATCACAGGGAACGGTAGATTTATTTCTTCTAAAATCGACTAAATACTAGATTTTAAAATTATGAACTAATAACTAATAAAAACTAAATAGATGAAAATAAGGAAAAGAAATATTCCGGTTAAATTCATTATATCCACCTCGATTTACTCAACTAATCACTGATGCACAGATGACTCGTTAATTCATTGATAAACTGGTTATAGTTACCGACACGCGCCAAGTAACCAATCTCTCCTAATTTTGATAATCATGACACGATCACTAATTATCATCTAATCGAAAGACACCCCTAGACACAGTCATATGAGTTTGGTGTTCCGGCAGCATTACAATCTGAGAGAACCGAATTCTGAATATTAACGCACATGCTGGTTAATTTTAATTCAGATTACTCGTCTTCATGATAGCGGATTTTTCCAGCCGTGAAAACCGAAAAACTCATATCATGTGCTACTTTTATGAAAATCACAAACAATTACGGATTTGTTATTTCAAGTAGCAGACGATTCAATGATTAAATTAATTATCTTGCGAAAATAACCAAGCTAACCATTAATCGTAGAGACGATTAATTCAAAAGATGAATAAATACCAACAAATAAAACGAGGAAGTAGACTCAATTTGATCTCACAGTTGCATCAATCGAGGCTTCAATAATAAATTAACCGGAAAGAAAATAAATTAAAAACTCACCATACAATAGAATGATCCAAAATATGATATAGCATCTTTTAAAGAAGAAGGAAAACTGGAAACAATAGCAGAAGAAGATGTCGTAGCCGTGACCTTCAAAACCTAACTAAAAAATGTTATTTGTTTGCTGAATGAATTCCCCTATGTGGCTACGCCACTTTATTCCTTTTTTTTTTTTTTCCTTCTTCATTCCTAATTAAATATTAAAATAATAAAGAAAAATAAAAATAAAATATTATTCAACCAATAAGAAATAATGAGTCTTTTAATGATGGACCAATATGAAACAAGCTTGCAAAATTCATTTTTTAAGCCACTTGCAAACAGCCCACTTCAATTTAATGGTATGATCATACTATCTTCCACTTTTTCTTCTCCATTTACTTCTTTTATAATTGATTCTGCCACAACACTCTTCTAATGCTTATTTTCATCAAATCTGCAAAACAACATCGAACAAACCATAAAAACGCGTATCTCTATAGAAAATAATCTCGAAAATGCAATGAAATACCAACCATTTACGCTCCCATCAGTACTAATCAAGTTCAGCGTTCTAAAATTGATAGGCTTATGCATGAATACAGGGACGGACCCAGCCCCTTAGGGGTGGGTGCATGGACCCCACTCAAATTTCCGGGCAAAATTACTAATATACCCCTCTTATAATATTAGATTTGTGTATGTAAATTATTTCAGACAATTCTAATATAATTATTCACTTAGTTCAACTGGTTAGAAGCTTTGTTATTTCTCCTAAGGTCATATGTTCGAAACAGGCTAATGAATCTATTAGTGACATGGACTCAAGATTCACCACTATTATAAATCAACTTATGTCAGTGAACACGTCACCAATATGAAACTCTCTCAGAGAATATTGAGATGTTTGCCTCCCGAGTGAGATCCTAAAGCCATGTTAGGAAATCACTAGTTTAACGCAGCGGAATTTAAAATTTTTATTTCCGATCCCAAGATTGACTTCGTTTAATACAATAAACACGTTAAGTAGTTTGACGGTATATACCTTGGCTGACATATAAGATCGACGCTTTTGACCGTCAATGGAGAGTAGTACTATGCGCAAGCCGTCCACGCGTCCGGCCTCTATCGATAATCCACACGAACTCCTCGCCGAAATCCTCCTTGGATTGCTATCAGAAAAATCCGGCTGCTAGACCGGCCTTTTTCTCTCTCTAACTCTCTACTAGAAGCTCTCTATTTTCTCAAGAAATATTAGCTCTTGGAATTGTGATGTACAAAAGAGCTAGCCAACCCCGTTCTTATATAGGGTGAGTGGCGCCCCGATGTCTCTAATCTGATTAGGAGAAGCTTCCTAGAAGATAGATGAAAGAGAAAAATATTTTCCCAATAAAATAAGGAAAATCACTTTAATTGATTTATCACTTTTATTATAATATATTATATTAAATAAAACCTAAATATTGCCAATATCTTATATTGAATATATTTATCTTATTACCATAAATTTATTTTCCAAAATCAATTAATATCCAATATTAATAGGTGGGTTCTATCGGCACCCCCATTTTTACTTTTGGCATCCATTTATTGAATATTTTTTCGGACGAAAAAAACGTCGGTGACACCGGCGTTCCTTGTTGAACACCAACGCTGGCCCATTGACGTTGGTGTGCAACAAGGAACGCCGGTGGAAAATCGTGGACTGACGTTTTCTGAGTTTAACACTTTTACAAAGGGAACGTCGGTGGTAGTGGTGCTCCATAAGGAACACCAGTGGCACTGACGTTCCTTTTGTAAAAAATCACCGGGTGCCCGAGTAATTTTTTGTGGTGCCGGGAGTAATAGGGGTGCCAGTAGTAAATAAGGGGGTGCCGATAGAACCCCCTATTAATATTATGGTAATCTTATTAATTAAATTGCACAATCCAAGTGTATCTAATACACTTAGAAGTGCCGCCCCATATTGCATAATATTGGCATCCGAATATTCTTTAATTAATATAATTAATATCTTGTATTATATTTATTCATAATAAATAAATATCACCATATTAATTTACCACTATAACCTTTATAGTCCTGAGATAAATTTTCCTTATTTGGCTATCAAGTATAACCGCATTTTAATCTGACTTGATGTTCTTATATGTGTGACCCGATAGGCTTCCGAATATGTTGGCCTAGACACAAAGTGCAAATTACGAAAATGCCCTTCATACCTAACGATCACGGGATAGCGTCTAGCAACACACCGTGGCCCCCAATCATCGGAAGAGTCAAAAGCAATGATTACTACCTTTCATGTGAAACAGTTACGTGTAAATAGGATCCTATCGCTGTAATAATATCCATACGATCGTATCTCGAGTGTCAGTACGTTAACGATCGTATCTTATAATCTGGATATCATGCTCTCTCGGAATAACACATTTACTCCCACTTTGCAAAGATTCTCGAGAGCTAGTCATTCCTTATAAGAAGGCCATTTCGGATATGCACTCTTAATCACAGGATACGCGATTCCCGGACGAACTAACATGTATACTCCGCATGCTTCAATATCACACCCAATCACTACCGCATGATCGCCCCTTGGCTAGGGGAAACCTCAATAGTGTCAAAGCATGACAATCCACACCGTGATGCCATGTAGTCTCTGGTACTTAGGATAATTACACAACTGCCACATAGTGCGACACTTAATGTAAGTGGGTCAGTCTAACGTATGCATTCTCAAATAAACGTCTACGTACAGTCCAAGTGTCTCTACACTTCGATAGACGAGATCTATCCCTATTTTTAATAAGATAGAAGACATCCAATACGTGTCAGTCTAAACATACTATCTGATAATGCATAATATTATCACGGTGGCTTAACGGTGGTGGTGAAGATGGATATATGGCTGTTTTTCATGGATTTGTGATGGTGGTGACCGGAGAGACACGGCGGTGATGTGGTGGAATGAATGAATGCAAGAGAGAATTAGCTTGACAAGAGTTTTGTCCTCTTTGTCTATTTTTTGCATATCTCCTTTATGAAATTACACAAGCCTTCCTTTTATAGGCAAGGGCAAGAGCTAGGGGCACGGGGGTAGGGACAGATAAGCACAGTATATAAGTAAATTAAGCGAGCAATACAACTGGCGACGTCGTTATGAGGTCGCTTGAGTTGCGATCTGCGAACTCGCCTCCTTGCTTTATCTCGAATTTCCCATGGTCGCTCCTTCCCGGACTCGTGCCATCTCTTGTTGATCTCCGACTTAGGATACTGGGTGACCCCCTGAGCGACTAAGACCTTATAGGTTTGCACGCTCGTCTTGAGGTCTCCATCCCGCGACCCTAATCAGATTATCGCTTACAGCGCTGTGGCCGCGGCCCGGTTCCCTCCTGGTGGCTGGATGGGCAGTTTCCGTTAACACATAGGTGCTGGCACATTTATATACATCAATGGCCCCCTACTCTATGTCTTGGGCGTTTCTGAGGAGGCTAAGCATAGAGTAAAGAATGCCCAGATAGTGCAGATTGCTGGCGTCTCCTCATTATTGGTTTAGGATCGTGCTATTAAGCGGACAATCTCGAAGTGTCTTTGGGTCTGGCGACCTTGTCGTCTGAAGCGACTTATTCACTAAGGGCCGCGCTTTTAGTGCGTCTTGCCTCGAAGCGTTTTTCTTGTCGTCTGAAGCGACTTATTCACTAAGGGCCACGTTTTTAGTGCGTCTTGCCTCGAAGCGTTTTTATTGTCGTCTGAAGCGACTTATTCACTAAGGGCCGCACTTTTAGTGCGTCTTGCCTCAAAGCATTTTTCTTGTCGTCTGAAGCGACTTATTCACTAAGGGCCGCGCTTTTAGTGCGTCTTGCCTCGAAGTGTTTTTCCTGTCGGCTGAAGCGACTTATTCACTAAGGGCCGCGTTTTTAGTGCGTCTTGCCTTGAAGTGTTTTTGGCACGACGGTGGCGAGCCTGAATAGTGCGAATTGGCGTTTGGCGATGCTGAGTGTCAAACTTGGGTAGTGGAGCAGTTGTACCGTCAGATCGTGGTCCTTTTGGTTTTTAGGTAACTGCAGCAACATGGATGTTGACGGTGTCTCGATAACTGATGTAGGTCAACCTGATGATACAATCCCAGAAGATTTACCCTATTTTCTAATGCAATTAGCGCTATTTTGACATCAACTTGAGCAATTTGTATGATGATTGGAACCATATTTTGTGTATATAGAAATCACAGAAAAACCATGTTTCTAGTTATGTTATATTAGTTATTAGCCGATTTTGTTATCAGATTTACACGTGGTATCTTTGTGTCTATTTTGCAGCACAGATATAACGGTGGGGAGTGTGGATTCTGACCTCAGGGTGGCTTTTGTTTCTTTGGTGATGATTTTTGTTCTGTGGCGAGGATTTCAGCCCACGAGGATTATTGATACACATTAGAGGGTTCAATCCAAGCCATGTGGAAGAATAAATTGTGTTTATGTGATTTATGTTACACATGACCCGAGCCATGTCACATTGACCTGAGTCAAGGGGTAGTTGGGCATTTAATGCAGATGTCATTCAGCCAGCTACCACATATTGGACTTGAACTATGCCAAGAAGCTTTGACCTGCACCAGTAGTGCATTTTGGGCTTGACCTACGCCAAGAGTGGATTGACCTGAGTCAACAGTGCAGAGTCAGCAAAGAATTAATCCCTTTTATTCTTCCAAACACATTATCATAAAAAATACACTTCATCTTCTTCAACTTTTCTATCTTGAAGGCAAAACCCCACCCCCAAGGCTCTCATAGCCGAATTTTATGTAGAAATTAGCTCTTGATTACCATTGTAACCATTAAGATTCTTAGTTTAATTTCTATCACTTTTGGTTGGAGTTTGAAGACATAAGTGTGTTAACTCCATTGAAGGTTTTGGAGCTTGGATGAAGATACCAATTTTGAGTTTTTGCTTTTGATTGGTAACTCTTAATCTTTACTTTGATTCAAGTGTTCTTATGTTTATGAATGTTAATCTTGAGATGTTAATGTTTGTAGGCATGAGTGGCTAGGTTTATCTAGCCAAGATTATGTTGTAGTATTAGTTTATCCTCTTGTGATTGATTGGGAATGATTGTTTGTATTGTTAGTTTTGACCGTTGTGAAGCTTCTCCTACTTGTATTGTATTGATTGCTTGCATTAGAGTAATCGCCTAGTGTTAGCATTTTACACGTTTAACGGATACCGAACGGAGATGTTAGACGTGGGAAGAGGGTAGGAGAACCGGAAGGTAAAATCGACCTCTTCGAGGCATTCGATTTCTTATCCGGGGATTCTCGGATTTGCCATTGCATTCACGTGCGTAGCATACCGAATCATTAGGTTTAGATCGCCTAGACCAATGAGGAGGTAGAGAGCAATTCCATTCACTCTTATGAGAGGGATTTGCTTGCTTAGGAATGCACCGCTTCACAATCTCGAACACGAAGGGTAGGAAGGTAGGAAGTCATTCCCATGACGTTGCAAGAGGATAGCTAGACTACACATTATCTTGGTTAGCTTCTTTTATATTTTATCATCTTTGTCATTACAAGCACTTTATTTATGCAATTGATTAAGCTTTCAACAATTTGCGACCTATATCGAATTAATATGAACTTTTTAGTGTATAACCTCACAAGATAGTTCCCTGTGGATACGACCTTGACTCACCAAACTAGACTACAGTCGACCTGGTACTCTGCCGGTTAGATTGGACACCTCGGTTTGGCCCATCAATAACTGCCCTAGTAATGGCGCAGTCATTGATGGACGTGCGTCATTACGTGGGCATTGATTGACCCGCCGTAATGATGGTGATTTTGAATTTTAAAATCCTCAAGACGGCTGCCTGAATCTGGACCGTTGGTTAAGTCCCTCCTGGGCTGTCCGATCAAATCTTCTTTTCTATATAAGGGTCCAAACCCCATTCGCTCAACACTTTTATCGCTCCTACTCCGTCCCCACTTTTCTCTCACGGTTTCTAGAGCTTATCAGCTTCGAGTGTTTCCCGTTGAAGATTTGAAGTTTCCGGCGGCCAACCCTGAGGTTTCCATTTGCTATCTGCAATTTCCGATCATCTTTGGGCTAAAAACAAGGTAATTCTTCATCCTCTAAGCTCCTATGATGGTTTTTTCTGCAGTATTTCCAGTCGTTTTTGCGTTTGCTCCCCCCTTTTAGCATATCATGCGTGACCTGGGGCGTTTGGGGGAATAAAGGCTTGTGTTTTTGAATTAATGTTCTTGTTTTGGTATGACTTTCCTTTGAATTGATGTTCTTGTTCTGGAAAAAAGATGGTCTTTTCCTTGACGATCCGTGATGTCCTTCCTTTTTTGTATTTCCCCATTTTATTGTGGCTTCCCTTCCTGCAAAGTCACAGGGAAGGTTTCGAGATGGGTGTGATCACCTCCCTGGTGATCTACATTATCCCAGGTGATTTTAAAGCTCCACATTTCCTTGTTTTGCAGGATGTCGAATGACTATTTCAGCCTTGGCGTCGATTCTGATGTGGATCGAGAGGCGTATGACTACGCCTTGGAGGATGAGCTCACCGAATCTAGCCCCGAGGTGGTCGCACGCGACGACCTACAAGAGTTGATGGAGGAGGGCGCTGTGGGATATGACCCTGAGGATCTTTTTGGCCTAGGGGATCTGTTGCCCGATCCAGTGCCTAGACGGAAGAAAAGTTGCAAGGAGGCGGCTTGTAGCCGAGGCGAGGCAAGTGCTAGTGGTCACGGATGGGATGATGATATCTCAGCGGTGGAGGGTGCGAGTAGTGCTGGGGCGCCTGCCGATGACGAGATGTATATGGAGGACGCCGCTTTACATAGACTGAGGGGATCCAGTGAGGACGATCTCGAATCGGTTCCGCGCAAACCTCTGGAGCTCCCCAAGAAAACCAAGAGAAAAAAGGCTGATCCTTCGACCACGACGGTAGGGGAAGCGGCGGCTAAAGAGAAGCCTTCAAAGCCTAATAATCCTGAGGCCTTGAGGGAATTTTACCTTATGACACTGTATGAGAAGGATGTAGAGAAGCATTGGCGACGGATCCAGAAGAGTACAAACCTCGCCAAAACCCTTCAGCGATTTGACAATATTGACCACAATATCTACCGGCTCTCTTTGATCGAGTTTAATGAGGAGGAAGACAAGCTACAGCCTGGCGATCGAGAAGATTTTATTTGTGCACGCCGCCCTGGGGATACCATAATTCTTCACTTTGATCACTTCTTTGCCGGCTTCCGGCCCCCTTTCGATCCTTTTCTGGTTAAGCTGCTGCGCGAGCTGCGAGTGTTGCCATGCGACTTGGCCGTTGGGGCCGCCATTCAGATCATGTCTTTCATTGTTCTCTGTCGAACGATGAAGCAAGAGCCTACCTTTTCCATGTTCAAACAGTTTCATTCGCTTTGTGGTACTTCTTTCCCGGGGCAGGCCAACGTGAGGGCCCAGACTCCCCGTTTATTCTTTCATCTCCCCAACAAGATACACAACTGGGGGGATCGCATTTTTAAGGTCGAGTCAAAAGTTGGTTGGCCTTTCCCTCATTCCCCTCCCCGCAAGGGGAAATTTTCTATGATTGGTTTTGATGATCCTTTTGTGGATGAGTATCGATTCCTCCGAGCACTTTGGGTGATAATAGACTCTGATGGGGCTGCGCCCTCGAAGAGGAATGTGTCATGGATTGATCTCCTGGACATGGCGGAACCATATGCGAGCAGAGCCGGAATTGTGGGGCCGGCGAAAAGCCAGCCTCTGGTGGCTATTGTATCTGAGGAGAGCGATTCTGATTGGGTCGGAGAGTGTCATATTAACCGTTGCTTTCCCTCAGAGTGTGCGGCATGTCAGGGTGATCCCAACAAAAGGCCTCGCCGTAATTTTTCTTTGCTTTCTATTCCATTACTCTTCCTGCCTTATTACTTTGTTTTTGTTTATTTTTCCAGCATTTGATGAACTTTTAAACTATCAGTCAGCGAGATGGATTTTACTACAATGCGAGCTCAAAGGAAGAAGTTGGCAGATGATGCCGCAAAAGGCAGGCAGGCGGCGCTGAAACAATCTTTAGGAAGGATCCCTCGAACGGTCGACGCCTCTGTTGTTGATGAAACCTATAACCCCAATCTTCAAGTTCTGACAGCGACCCTAGTGGGCGCGGCCTCAAGTAAAACTGGAGGGGCCCAGAAAATGTTGTCAGTTGACGCCCCCGCTAAGGTGGTCCAGGAGCCCAAACGATCAAGGGTCGAAAAATCTAAAGCTGCTGGAGGCGCTAGCAAGGGCTCTGATCGCGGCGATAAGCGAACTGCTGTCGTGGAGGAGGTCGCTGATGAGGAGAGGGCGCTGCCGAGAGGGACATTGCCTCGCGGATACCAGGGGAAAGAGGCCCTTTGGTTGGACGCTGAGTTCACCGGGGGTCCGCTTGATATGGCAAAGGCAAGCCAACTTAGGGAGGCTATTGCTGACGTTATTCCTCTGGGCCGCTTGTCGTGGGACGCGCCGGCCGGAGTTCAGATGTAGATTGGCAGAGGGATTATTGACCGAGTGGTTGTTCGCGACAATACCCCCGCCAGGGATGGGGTTACAGAATTGAAGGATCTTGCTGGTGAATTTGGGATCGCCTCCTCCACTGTAAGCCATTGTTTTCGTTATTATTGCTTTTCCTTCTCTTTTCTCTTTCTGCAAACTCATCATTTTTTTTGACAGCTTGGGACTCGCATAATGAAAGCTAGCGAGGCCGCTGAAAAACGCAATGCTGAGCTGAGGAAAGCGACGGCGGCCCTTGGTGCCTCTGAGAAAGCAAGGCTCGCTGCTGAGGCCAAAAATATCAAAGCCCAGGCCGAAATAGATCGCATGAAGAAGGCTATGGAGGCAAGTGCGAAGATAGATGAGGAATTGAAGGAGAAAATGAAGATATTGACTGATCATTCTCAGAAATCCGTGGAGGCTTTAAAGGCCACTGAACAGGAGGCTGCGAGCTTGAAGGAGCAACTTGCTGTCGCCAAGAAAGCCGCTGAGGAAGCTGGTCTTGCGGCTGTTGCGGCCTATCTGGAGACGGATGAGTTCTACTATCATTTAGAGGCGAGCTTTGATCATAGCTTCAACCATCTCGCTCGCTGTCTCTGGGAATATCATCGTAGAGAGTCGCTCAGCTTTGAGGAAATGCTCAAATGGATTGACATGCCCCAGCGGAATCCCGACTTGTTGGCTCTTCATCCGGATATTCCTTATGCTCCGGATCACATTGGCTCCATTCAAACTGAGCAGGTAAAGGATGGTGAGCCGGTGTGGGATCCTCCTTCGGTTAATCCTATCAACTTTGCCGTTCTGAGGAAACCGCCGGTCCCCGACAATGATGAAGGCGGCGATGAAGAAGGCGACTGCACCGACGCTCCTAGCCAAGTTTAAAATTTATCCGTTTTTGCGAGATTTGAGCGATCTATACTCTGCTGTTTTGTTCCAAACAATTTGTTGATTTGTAACTTATTTTGTGCTTGGTTTTAAGCTTTGTAATTTGACGGGCTCTCTCTAGATCCGCTTTTCGATGATTTGTTTTATGCACTTGTCTTGTTTTCTTGATTTGTTGCCTTTATTTCTTGTATGTTGTGTTTGCGCCCCCTTCTATTTCAGCGAGATTAAAAGCGTTAGCTCGCTAAAATAGAAATTCCTTTGGCCATGGATTTTTTATGCGGCCCCCTTATTTCTGTGAGGTCGCTGCGATCTTGTGTCTAACTTCTAAAATTCTGACCTGCGGCCCCTCTGTTTGGCATAAGGGCTAAGGCGATCTCACGAAAATAGTGTCTTGCTTTTGAAAATTCCAAGTTCCGCCCCCCAGTTTCCGAGCAAGTCGAGGGCGAACATTGACTGGTACAAAAATTTGTTGTCCCGAGGTGAGCAGCGGGCGTGGCTCTGGAAAGCTGATGCTCTGACTTGATTTGGCTGCTCCATGACAGCCTTTTGACCCGTTCGGTAATTGCACAGTCAAAGTAGCCTTGAATCTCGGATTTCTCAACTGTCAAACGTTTGACCACGTTTTTGAATTTCAAAATTTTGATAACGGAGAGACACGTTTGTTTTTGCTCATGTCTTCCAGGTGGTAGCTCAGTGCGTGTGTACAAGGCTCGTCATGTACGTGATGTTTCTCCTTTTTTCCTTACTGCCTCCCCTATTGCCAAAGATCATTTTTGGTGTTATTTCGATGTTGTGAAGCTGGTGAGGGAGAGAGGCCTAAATCAAGACAAGCTTGATGGTTATGGTTCCTTGCTCCGTATTCGGCTTTCCGGATGGTCGGATTTTGTTTCTCCGCCCATGTTACTTTTCAACCTCACCCTGGTTAAAGAATTTTACTCCGTGCTGTCGGAGACCTCGCCGGGGGAGGCGGTTAGTTCCGTTGTTCTCCGGGGCGTCTCGGTTGACTTTTCTCCGGAGACTATCAACGCTGCCCTTCGCATTCCCGCCATCAATCCCTCTGCTCACTATGAGGTGGCTTGGGACCTTAGAGAGGCAGAAAACTGGGGAATTCACCTGCGACGCGCAATTCGTGAGCTTTTTCCCCACCGTCGCCGTCCTCGTACTCTGGGTCCTGCGTCTGAGCTGTCTCGTAGTAATCGTGAGTGGAAAAGGTTTATTAACTCACGAGCTCTTCCGTCAGCGGATTTTGAAGTGGTTACCGAGGCTGAGGCTTTACTTTTGCACGCTATTCGCGACCTTCAAGTGGATATTGATTGGGGGGTTCTGATCCATCGCGAAGCTGTCGCGTTTGCTATTTCTATGGACCCTGATCGCCGCATTCCGTATGGGTCACTGATTTCTGAATTATGTACTGATGTAGCCCGGGTACCAATTCATTCGTTGGATTGCGGCGGGTTCACTTGAAGTAATCTAACCGGTCCTATCGATGTTTTTCCGTTGTTCGCATTAATGCTTGAAAATTTTACTTTGCGGCCCCCTGTTTTTGGTCAAGCTTGCAGGAGTTGTGTCCGCAGGCTTACCGGAAACAGTGATGAGCCTCTGTAGTTGAATTGTATTAGTCGGAACTAGCCTTAATTTTTCTGAATAAATTGTTTGGGCTTACATATAATATCTTTTCAAGTTATCAGCATGCCAAGGCATATTGTATTCAGGACCTTGACTGTCTTTCAATACATAAGTTCCCTTTTTGACAATCCTTGCGACCTGAGGTGGTCCCTCCCAGTTTTCCGATAACTTGCCTTTTTGGGCCTTATGACCCGTAGCTTCTCTTTTGCGCAAAACGTAATCTCCCACTACGAAGTGATGGTCGCGGATACGGTTGTCATGATGTCGTTTCGCAGCCTGTTTGCAATTGAGCAGGCGACCATAAGAATTGATTCGCTTTTCCTCTACTAAGTCGATGACAAGCTGTCGGCTTTGTGAATTTTCGGCCTCATTGAAATGAGCGACCTTGAGACTTGGCAGGGCCATTTCTACCGGGGCCATAGCTTCCGACCCGTAGGTTAAAGCGAATGGGGTCTCCCCTGTAGTTGTTTTTCTCGACGTCCTAAGAGCCCACAAGGCCGCGGGCAAGTGGTCTGGCCATTTTCCTGCTTTTTCGTCCAGACTCTTTTTCAGCACCTGTTTGTTAGCGTTTTCGGCCTGCCCGTTGCCTTGCGGATGGCATACTGATGATTGCTAGTGCTTGAAGTTATGCTCTTTACAGAACTCATCGAATTCCTCCCGGAACTGTGGCCCATGGTCGGACACTATTACCTGCGGCACTCCGAACCTGGTCCAGACCTGATCGAGCAGAAAGTAGATCACATTCTTGGTTTCGATTTTTGCCAAGGCCTTAGCCTCGATCCATTTGGTGAAGCAGTCCACGGCCACGACCACATATTCACATCCAGAGCGGCCTCTCTTCAACGGTTCTATTAAATCGAATGCCCACATGTCGAACGGCCATGCCGCAACGGCAATGCTTTGTTCGACTGACGGTAACCTAGGGATGTCTGCAAACTTCTGACATTTGACGCATCTTTTGGCGTATATTCGAGCATCCTCTGCGAGTTTTGGCCAGTAATATCCGGCTAGTAAAACCTTCTGAGCGAGAGTGCGGCTAGCCGGATGGCCGCCGCACATTCCCTCGTGCAGTTCCGCGAGTACTCCTTGAATCTCTTCGGGTCGCACACACCGCGACAAGGGTTTTGAGAAAGATCGCCTGTATAACACGTTGTTCATGAGGGTGTAGCGGGCGGCCTTCCTAATCATGGCCCTAGCCTCCATAGGGTCGGACGGTTGAGTTCCTGATTCAATATACGCTCTTATTTCATCGATCCAACACGGACTGGTGGGTTGGAAATCCATTACCTCGGCCCGGTTGACCGCAGGCCCCGATAGGTGCTCGATCATGATCGCGGGATTGCTCATTTCGTCGTCGTCTGTCAATTTCGATAAATAGTCTGCTCGGTGATTGTCTCCTCGAGGAATGTTGGTGAATTTACAATATTTAAATTCACTGCCAAGGTTTTTGACGAGATCAATGTACTTTTGGAGAACGTCGCAGTGAACCCCAAATGATCCGTTGACTTGATTCACCACCAGCTGTGAATCGCAGAATACCTCCACGTTTTCGACTTTCATGTCCTGAGCGAGCCAACTGATAATGCATAATATTATCACGGTGGCTTAGCGGTGGTGGTGAAGATGGATATCTGGCTGTTTTTGATGGATTTGTGATGGTGGTGACCGGAGAGACACGGCGGTGATGTGGTGGAATGAATGAATGCAAGAGAGAATTAGCTTGACAAGAGTTTTGTCCTCTTTGTCTATTTTTTGCATATGTCCTTTATGAAATTACACAAGCCTTCCTTTTATAGGCAAAGGCAAGAGCTAGGGGCACGGGGGTAGGGACAGATAAGCACAGTATATAAGGAAATTAAGCGAGCAATACAACTGGCGACGTCGTTATGAGGTCGCATGAGTTGCGATCTGCGAGCTTGCCTCCTTGCTTTATCTCGACTTTCCCATGCTCGATCCTTCCCGGACTCGTGCCATCTCTTGTTGATCTCTGACTTAGGATACTGGGCGGCCCCCTGAGCGACTAAGACCTTATAGGTTTGCACGCTCGTTCTGAGGTTTCCATCCCGCGACCCTAATCAGATTGTCGCTTACAGCGCTGTGGCCGCGGCCCGGTTCCCTCCTGGTGGCTGGATGGGCAGTTTCCGTTAACACATAGGCGCTGTCACGGATTTTATCTAATGAAAAATAACAAGTAATAAATTTATAAATCCGGTATACCCCAAGTGTAGGGATCGTAGTATAGAGGTTGATACCAGGTCGATCTTACGGGGAATCAGGGTTGTTATTCTAGTTTTTATTATCTAACCAAACTATGTCACGATTACTACTAAAAAGATACGAAAATAAAACAGCGAAGAACTAAAACGAAAAACGAAACTAACAATAAGAATAACTGGACAGAAGATCGAGAGCTAAAGCCAGGAAAATATGGTTGCGAACACAATTATCTAAACTAAATCTATTCTAAATCTATTATGAAATAAATATTGTAAATTTACGAAGCAACTCAAGTTCAAGTGATTTAATCAATAATTTTACGAACGAACAAGCTATTGATCCACCTATCCTACAACAACCAATTTCTATCTCGATTATCTCGTGATTTCTAACCAAGTTGGATTCACCTAGCCAAGGTATGAACTCCTAATTTCTTAGACAAGTTCGCCTATTAATCTTCTATCTTTCGATCTTAAGATTAACGCTTTCTAACCCAAGGTGTGAAATTTATAAGTTTCTAACCTAGAAATCTAACCTAATAACTCTCGTTATTTAGATCAAAGATCTATTCTTTATCATGGGGATCTAGGGTTTAACATGATTCTCATCAATATAAACAATCAACATGCAAAGATCTTTCGATATAAATTGCATAAAAACATGATAAACATAATAAAGAAACAACTTGAAATAAGAACTCACAAGACAATCGAGAAACGAAACTGTATTGCTGATCGGATGGCTTCACAATGCTTGTTCAATAGAGGTCTAGCCTCTTAACATCACCTTTGAGCTCGAATTACTTGAATAAAAATACATAAAAGTGTTTGATCTAAACTAGAGATTTAAAAGCATAAACTTTGAGTAAAAACTAATAAAAATCGCAGCTAGGCCGCCCCTAGGGTTTAGGGTTCGAATGATGATCTTATTATGTGGAGAAAACGCAGCCTTTATATAGATTTCAGAGGCGGTTTGGCTAAGTCGGTTTATGGACGCCCGTCCAAAGAATCAAACGCCCGTCCACCCTTCAATGCAAACTTCGAATCGGGCCGAGTCATGATCAGACGCCCGTCCTTCTTTAATTTGGACGCTCGTCCACTAAATATCTCAAAACTCTGAATCAAACTCTTCAGCCTGGACGCTTGTCCAATATGCCAGACGCCCGTCCAACTGGACGGGACTTGAACGCTCGTTCAGTGGACTTGAAATTCGATTTCTCCATCTTTATCTCTTCTCTTCTATTCAAATCTTCCTTATCTCTTTTTCATCAATTAAATCCGACATTTATCTTCACTTAATCATCTTTTGAGTCGCAATTATGCATCTACAAGTCATTAAAAACATCGCAAAGTGTAATAATATCCAAATAAACATAAAATCATCAATAAAACACATAAATTAACCAATTTTGCGATTAAACCGTTTAAAAACTCATTTGCTCAATAAATCAATTTAACACTTAATTTCTATGCGAATTATACAAATATGGAGAGAATTGTTGCAAAATATAACGATATAAATCATATAAAATCACCCTTAACAACTCCCCCACACTTAGCTTTTGCTCGTCCCGAGCAAAACAAGACAAGATAAAGGCTCGAGAAAAGATAGACATCTCAGCAAGTACAAGGCATATTCAATAAATTGCGGTTCACCCCGGTGTGTGCAGAGCCATAACAAACTTCCACTAAGTCCAAACTTGAAAATTTCAAAGCAAACTAGCTAATACCCCCTTCAAACTAGAGATAAATGACACTTATAACATGCACCCTACAAAACGTGACATATCCCGAAAAGGATGATAGAAGGTATTTAGGACCTTTCTGACATACTCAGAGGATAATCCCTACAACATATCTGTCAGTTTATACTGGGGATAAGGTATACGATAACTAAGTCTTACATCAATTCATACCACTTCTTATTGCAAGTTGATTTAACTATTTTCACATGTAAACGCACATCAGAATGAGCTCTTGCCCTGTCATAGCAGAATAGGGCATTCGAGATATGACCTACCTTACTCAAATCATAAGGCAGCTTTTTCTGACTGTCGTGAGCTTTTGGTCATCATAGTGGTATAGGATATTCGAGATATGATCTACCTCACTCAAATCATCGACCAGCTTTCGACACACCCAATTAATTCATTCAAAATTCAACTTTTTCAACAACTTTAGTCACGCTTTACTTATCACATTCAAACCTCAGACATTCACAGTATATCATACTTTGGCTATAAATACAAACTATCATAATTGTCACGATACATACGTTAGCACTAAGCACACGACTTATAAGATAATCAAAAATCACTAATCCAAAAGGGTATAGCTTTACATTATAGCTCATCATTCACTATGGCTCGTGAAAAATATATATCGGGTGAAACAACTAACTTACTGGACATACATTATATAGCATCAATGACTATAAAAAAAGCGAACAAAGATTATTCATTGCTTACTTGGGACAGAACAAAAATTTTGAAAAATTTAGCTCATTTTGCATAGAAACATAACGAAGTAAGCAAATGATCGATACACATAACCATTCCCCTCCCCCACACTTAAACCACAACATGTCCTCAGGTTGTGCAGAATTTAAAAAGAAATGAAGTGCTTAGCTGATTGCATAGATATTCGAGCCGTTGGTCAGGCTGGTGCATGAAAAGGCCAACGCTCTCGAAGGCGCATAGAACTCGTTCCAACATGACTCAAATGCTACCTCGACAAAACGTCTAGAAAGATATCTGCACTACTTGACAACCACAGAAAAAAAAATCTCGGGGAAAACGGGGGAATATCATCGCAAAAATGAAAAAGAATGATAAGGATAAAGATAAAAAAGAATAATCATTCAGCACACTAAAAATCGAAAATAATAGCAATGTCAATCATCGAAATACAAGAAAGAGTATAAAATTGCCCTATGGTTTACATGATCCATCGAAAATAAGAAGCATACGGAAACCGACAGTCGCTTACAAAAGAGAAATACAATGAATCAGCAAGAAATCAATAATAGTAGCACGATACAACCAAATCGAAGATGAAAATACGAAATACAGAATCAGAAATCAGTCAGGGCTGCCCCGGGGGTGTAGAAGCATCAGCCGGAGGTACATCACCCGCAGAAGTAGTAGAAGAAGGTCCAGGCTGTGACGTAGGAGCCCCTGCTGTGTCAGTCTGTTCCTCATCAGAAGATGACGAATCCTGAAGAACATCCGCAATGGCCTGCTCAATCTCATCAGAATAGACGTAATCTATAGTGCTTGGGTTGAAGACTCTGTCGTCCCTTGGAGGCTGGTCCTCACTCATACACCGCAAGATAGACAAGATATTGTTCTGTGAAGTCCTAATATCCTCCATCCAATCCCGTACACTGTTAGCCATGCTCCACCTCATCCGGACTGAGGGAGATAAAGACGGAAGGGAAGATGCCGGAGGCGGTGCCGAAGATGAACCGGGCTCATGTGCTGCCTCCTCCTCAGACTGACCTGTAGACCTCACTTTCTCCCGCTGCAAGAACCTTGGATTCTTCGGTTTGTGATCAGTCTTGTACTCGGGAACCCTAGCATCTTGACAGAGACTGTGGATCAAATGCGGCATATCAAACACCTAGCATAGACCTTCTGATTCGTGTCTATCTCATCAAAAATGGCTTGAACGACATCCACATTCAGCTTAAAATTCAAAGCGTACAGCATCCCGAGGTCACCAATGTGAAAATGAGTCAGGTTGTTCTTAGGTAACAACCTGTTCTGAATAAACCGACATTGGACCTTCCAATCCTCCGTCCAACTTGTCGTGACCAATTCCTTCCTATCTCCACCCGGTCTAAGTGTCCACGGCACCTCCGGGCACACTTTTAATCTAAGATCCTCCAATGGATCCTGACCCGCATCCTGCTTAGCTTTTATCGCCTCCTTATAGTCCAACCCCTCAAAAGGTGCCAAGTTGTATTTCTCGTTTATAACCTTAGGCGTAAACGGCACCTTTACTCCCCTAACCATCACAACTCCGGATTCTAGATTCGTCTCCGAACAATTGGCATAAAACTCACGAACCAATGTGGCATTAACCGGGGTCCTCGGGGTTCTCATCAATGCTCCTTACTTTCTATCCGTAAGCATTTTAACAAAAGCGGGATCAACCTTTGTCTTAAGGACGGATCGCTCTATTAACATCGTCCTCGTAACATAGTGCTTATTGTACACCTCGAAAGCCTTAGGATTAACGAACCTACGAGCCAAGGGAATAGGGATAGGAGGTCTCACATTCTGTCTAGCCGGTTCCGCTCTCTCCGTTGCCTCCTCGGTTCTAGGCCTAGGTTCATCGTCATCTCTCTCAACTTGAGCCTCCGACACCCTAGTCATCTTCCTCACCAATGGCTCATCATCAGTGTCAGATCCCGACTCAGACTCATCTCGTAAAGGAACCCTAGGTGGACCTTGAGCAGCCCTAGGAGGATTTTGACGTTCACCAATGCGAATGCCTTGGTTCGGATTTACTAAAGTGGGGTCTACAACCTTCTTCTTCTTAGTAGGTTCATCGGCAATCCCCTTACCATGCCGTTTCTGCACCCCTTTACGAACCATCGTAAACTCAGGCTAAACAAACCACAATCCCAAACCCAAATTCAAACAAAACCACCCGTTTATCGTCCAAACGGGATTTCCCAAACAATTCAACACCAAACCAATATCACAACCACAATGCAACCCATCCATGATCCATCACCATCACCCCAATCATCAACAAGGCAAGAAACAAAAACAAAACAAGAGAAAAAAAACAAATAAGGTAAGATTCCTATAAAAGAGTCGACTCGAAGATCGAACTAAAAAAAAACGTGAAATAATCTAAGAAAAGTTTATAAAATCTTACCAAGTACGTTGAAGGGATGATGATGATGATGATTAGAAGTCCTAACAGTGAACAATCGAACCCAAAAATCGGATTTTTTTCCAAAGAAAACCGCACTAGCTAGGTCACTGGATCGAATTAACGGTTGTTTGTTGGAGGATTTGGTTTGAAAAATCAAAGAGAGGGGTTTGAGAGGTGATTGTGGGGCTTTGAAGCGCTCAATTTGGTGTAGAATCAAGGATTTTAGGGCAAAGGGGGGGCGAAAAGTCGCGTTGGCTCTTTCGAATTTGCTGATGTGAATGAAATCTGGGAGCAGGGGTATTTATAGACGCAGGTCTGAACGGGCGTCCAGGAACCTGGACGGGCGTTCAGCTGGGTTAAGTATGAACTGGACGGGCGTCCATATATTCAGACGCTCGTCCAACTTTTCAAAAATAGAACAGAGTTGGAAGGAAATTAGCAGACGGGCGTTCACTTAAAGTGGACGCTCGTCTAGTATTTTCAAAGGACGGACGGGCGTTCAGTAAGGGTGGACGCACGTCCAAGGCAGACACATAGCAGACGGGCGTCCAAAGTCATGGACGCACGTCCAAGGCAGAATTCAGCAAAAACTTAAAATTCTTTTCATTCAAATCAAATTCAAACTCTTATTTCATTATAAAAATTCATACAAAACTTCAAATAACAAATAAAACTGGAAAACACATAAAAACACTAGAAAATAGTGGGTTGCCTCCCACCGAGCGCTTTTGTTTTACGTCGTTTGCTCGACGAAACAGCCTAACGACGCTAGTCATCACAAATCTCCGCCCAATCCACAATCCGGATCAGACGGCGGAGCATGTCAATAGCAGGAGGAAAATCATACTCGTCCTGTAAAGCCCAGTCCTCGCCAGCAACATCCACTCCTCGGAAATGCTCAGCTTGCAGCACTAGCGCCAAGTCAGTCAGCATCGGATCATTGAGGATTGTATACGGTCGTCCTAAAGTCTTCTGCAGGTCCTCTGAACTAAAATCTCCACCTCCCGAAGATCGGGGTACAATGAGAACATATGTAACGGTCCTGATGCGGGTACTAATATCAAAGTCTACGTCCAAAATGATAGTCCCTCCGGGTCCGTCACCTAGAGTGATAAGTGGGAACCTACTAATGAAAGGAAACTCCTGTGGTAGAACTACGTAATCCATATCTAAAAACACAGCTAAACTGAACAGATTCAAACAAAATCTTAATTAGACTTAAGATAAAAACTAAATCAAAGGAAAAAAAAACATAAAAGAGAGTACTAATATAATAAAGGATATCTAGGATGCCCCCTAGTGGCGCTTTTGGTTAATGTCGTTACCTCGACACTCTTTTAGCTCAGCCTGGATCATGCCATTTAACTTTTCTGCCAGCCACTACCTCGTGTAGGCTTTGATCAGTAGTGTGGCTGCAGAAACAGCATCTAACACATGGGGTTAATTCTTTAATTGCCTTCCACACATGTTTAAACCTCCCCATGGTTGATTTCTTCTTCTTCTGACGACGTTTCAACTGTTGCTCCTTTTCAAACTCTTCCATGTCCCAACTACTTGCTAGAACTTCTTCAGAAGGACCACTACCGTCATCCTCAGAAAACAAATCGGGCGAAAACTCATCAAATTTATTGACTTCTGAAGTACCACACCCGAGGATATCGAGGAATCGAACAATCAAAGGCTTTTCCTTGGCTTGACCAATGTAATGCTTGCACATTTGACCATTCACTCGGAACGGCTGGTCACCATAACCTCGTAGTTCTAAAACACCTCCAGGAATGATTTGGAGAATTTCAAAGGGACCGGACCATCGTGTCCTCAGCTTACCAGGGAACAGATGTAACATGGAATTGTACAATAAAACTTGTTCCCCTACTTGGAATTCTCGCTTCTTGATTTTGGCATCGTGAAGGAGTTTCATCTTTTCCTTACTTATCCTGGCACTTTCGTAGGCCTGAAGTCTAAATTCGTCTAACTCATGCAATTGCTGCAGTCGGTGTTTTCCACAAGATTGGATATCGAAGTTCAAGAACTTCGTGGCCCAATACGCTCTATGCTCTAACTCAACTGGCAAGTGGCATGGTTTACCATAAACCATTTGATAGGTGATGTACCCATGGGGGTCTTATAGGCAGTTCGATATGCCCACAGTACGTCATCCAACTTTAGACTCCAGTCTTTTCTATGACTGTTAACTGTTTTCTCCAGGATCTTCTTTAAACTTTGGTTGCTTCTTTCAACCTGACCACTAGTCATAGGATGATATGGTGTGCCAGTTTTATGCCGGACACCATATTTCTCAAGCACTTTCTCCAGAGGTCGGTTGCAAAAGTGTGTCCCTTCATCACTAATCAAGGCGCGTGGACACCCGAATCTCACGAAGATGTTTTTCTTTAGAAACTTCATGACCGTCTTATGATCATTGTGGGACGTGGCTTGAGCCTCCACCCATTTCGATACGTAATCCACGCAGACTAAGATGTATTTATTTCCATAAGATGATGGGAATGGTCCCATAAAATCGATGCCCCATACATCAAAGACTTCGCATTCTAGGATGGGTTTCAATGGCATGTCGAAACGCCTTGTTAAAGTTCCGGTTCTTTGACACCTATCACAAGCTTTACAGAAAGCTTCTGTATCTTTAAAGATCGTGGGCCAATAGAAGCCGGATTGAAAGATTTTAGTAACGGTTTTCCAAGGACCAAAATGACCGCCAGTGGGTCCACTGTGGCATTGCTTAATAATATCACGTTGCTCGGATTCTGGAACACATCTTCTCAGCAAACCATCTTTACAAATCTTGAAGAGGTAAGGTTCATCCCAAACGAATGTTTTCAAATCAGAGAAGAATTTCTTCTTCTCCTGATAGGACAATTCTGGATCAAGATATTGGGAATGAAGGTAGTTTACGATGGAAGAATACCATGGAACATCTGGAGCACAACCGTCGATAAGCATGACATTCTCCAGAGGAAAGTAAAGATCTATATCGTCAGGGTCATCCTTTTCCTCATTCAACATTCTTGAAACATGATCAGCCACTACGTTTTCACTGCCCTTTTTGTCTTTAATTTGGACATCAAACTCTTGTAGGATCAGTATCCAACGTAGTAAGCGCGGTTTAACCTCTTTCTTTGTCATCAAGTATCGCAAAGCAGCGTGATCAGTCCACACAACCACTTGAGCACCCAACAAGTAACTACAAAACTTGTCCATAGCAAAGACTACGGCCAATAATTCCTTTTCAGTCGTCGTGTAGTTTACTTGAGACGGATTTAGTGTGTGATTGGCGTAATAGATTGGCTGGAATTTCCCTTTTATTCTCTGTCCTAAGACTGCGCCAACATCATAGTTTGATGCATCGCACATAAGCTCGAAGGGGAGATTCCAGTCAGGCGAAATAAGGATCGGCGTAGAGATTAATCGACTTTTAACCTCCTCAAACGCTTGCTTGCAACTTTCATCAAAATCGAATACAACGTCTTCTTTAAGTAGTGTAGACAGGGGCTTGGCTATCTTGGAAAAGTCTTGAATGAATCTCCTATAGAAACCGACATGTCAAGAAAACCTCTGACTTCGCGCACATTCTTAGGATCACTCATCTTCTCGATAGCTTCTACTTTGGCTCTGTCTACCTCAATACCTTTGGCGGAGATCTTGTGGCCAAGAACTATTCCCTCATCTACCATGAAATGACACTTTTCCCAGTTTAGGACTAAGTTCTTTTCCACACATCGGGATAACACCTGGTCAAGATTGTCAAGACAATCATCGAAGGATTGACCAAAGACCGAAAAGTCATCCATGAAAATTTCCATACACTTTTCAACTAGCCCGTCAAAGATAGCCAGCATACATCTTTGAAATGTAGCTGGGGCATTGCAAAGACCAAAGGGCATCCGCCTATAAGCGAATGTACCATAAGGGCAGGTGAAAGTGGTCTTTTCTTGGTCAACTGGATCGATGGGTATCTGAAAATATCCTGAATATCCGTCCAGGAAACAGTAGAATGCGTGTCCCGCCAGACGCTCAAGCATCTGATCAATGAAAGGAAGGGGGAAATGATCTTTCATTGTTACCTCATTGAGTTTCCTGTAATCAATGCAGACTCTGTAACCAGTAACAAGCCTCAATGCTATTTCTTCTCCCTTCTCATTCTTCTCAATAGTAATTCCTCCCTTTTTAGGAACTACTTGAGTCGGGGATACCCATTCACTGTCAGCGATTGCGTATATGATACTCATATCTAAAAGCTTGATAATTTCCTTCTTGACCACCTCTTGCATATGAGGGTTGAGCCTCCTCTGGGGCTGTCTAACACATTTCGCACCCTCTTCAGTCTTGATTTTATGCATACAGATGTCAGGAGATATCCTTCTGATGTCTCCTACTTGCCAACCAAAGGCTTTCTCATTTTTCCTCAAGACGTTTACCAGCTCCATTTTTTCTAATCGAGACAGCTTGGCAGATATAATTAATGGAAGCTTGTCACCTTCTCTTAAAAACACATACTTTAGATGTTTAGGCAACGGCTTCAGTACCAGATCTGCAGGGGGGTCTTCCAAACTTGATTTAAGATCTCCACTTTTCAACTCAACATCACTGAGTTTACTTAGTGGTCCTACTGCCAAAACTTCTCCTTTCAACAACTCATCCTCAAATTCAGCTTCTAACTGTTCTAGATTCACCACACCATGATTATTCAGCTTCTCAACGAGTCGCTCGTATTCAGTTGCAACAGCCATGACTTGCTTTTCCATGATATCATTGAAGTCATCAGACATATCATCAATGGAGAAGCCGGTTGGTATTTCAGAGGGTCTCTGGATAGCTTTGGAAACATTGTAACTCACCTCTTGATCACCAACTCGTATCGTCACTTGCCCACCATCACAGTCAATGAGGGCTCTGGCTGTTGACAGAAAAGGTCTTCCAAGAATTAGAGGGACATTCTCATCCTTCTCTATGTCCAGAACGTACCAGTCAACCGGGAAGGTAAATCTATCAATTTGAACTAACACGTCCTTTAATATTCCCGCAGCTTTCTTGGAAGATCTATCCGTGAATTGAAGATTCATGGTGGTGGGTTCTAGAAGATTGTCTAACCCAAGCTGTTTGCAGACAGACAATGGCATCAGGCTTATGGATGCACCCAGGTCACATAAAGAGTTTGGGAAGACTAGGCCTCCCATCAGCAATGTGAGAACAAATTTCCCAGGGTCACCCCTCTTGATTGGTAAATCTTCATAATTGATCATAGAGCAATCCTCACCAATCAACCGATCCATGTCTGCTAACTTCTTCTTAGAAGAAACAACATCCTTGATGAATTTGGTATACTTAGGCATCTCCACCAAAACCTCGGACAATGGAAGATTAACCTGAGTATTTTTCAGAAGGTTTAGCACTTTTTCATACTTTTTATCCTCATTCAAGGAGATGTTGCTTTTTCTAGGTGGAAATGGAAGCTTGTTCAAGTCACCCTCAGAAAGGACTTTCTTCGAGGATGAACTGACAGCTTTGTCTTCCAAGTCCTTCCACCTCACCACTTTTTCATTCTTCTTACTAGTCAGGGGATCAGCCTCCTGACTCTCACTTGATTCTTCATTCCTCGGGGATCAGCCACCTGAGTATTCTCTTGCAGCCAAGGGGAACGTAGGTGCTCGACTTCCCCTCCTACCTTATCGCTGGCAGGAGGGGTTAGTGGTTTCCCTGGTGAGGGGGACCACTTAGTTGAGTACCTGACCTTAAGTTCATCGCACTGGCCTCTTCTCTACCGTACGGAATTGAAGGTGCCAGGTCAGTGCATTGGCTTTTATTCAAATCGGCCTGAGCAACTTGACCACCCTTTGGATTCTTTTCTGTGAAGCTGGGCAACTGCCCTGGGGGTCTAGAAGCTAACTGTTCAGCCAATTGCCCTATTTGCCTCTCAAGATTCTTGTTTGTGCTCATTAGGAGTTGGATGTTTTTATTTTGCTCTTCCCGAAAGGAGCTCCATTCAGCTTGGATATCATTCGAGTGCGAGGGGCCTTGAGAGTTTTGGAAGTTCTACGGATAAGGCTGGCTGGACCGATTCTGAAATGTAGAATTAGAATTTTTAGGCCAATTCTGACTGAACCTTTGATTCTGATTGGAAAAATTGGAGTTCTGGTTTTGGTTGTAAGTAGGGTTTCGATTGAAGTTTTGATTTTGATTAAAATTCGAATTTTGATTCTGACTGAAACCCTGGTTTTGAAGATTACTCTGGCCAGAGAATTGATTATTAAACCTCTGATTGGACTGGCCAGAGAAAGCGTTTACTTCAGCATTATGTCCATTCATAGGACATAAACGAGATGTATGCCCCACATTGTCACAGTTCTGACATGTAACTGGATTATACTGTCCATTATCATGAACGGCGTTAACTTGATAAGTCGAAGGGGAAATGAATTGACACTGGCCAACCATATGGCCAGTCTGGCAGCAATTTTCACAATACAGAACTTGAGAGTTCTGTTGAAAGGAAGAATTCTGATTGATCGGATTAGGAGAAATTTGAGAAGCTGCCATCTGCTTTTGCAGCATGGCGATCAGACTTTGCATATTCACCTCCTCGATCTTGGGAGGAGGAGGTGCTTGGATAGCTTGATATGAGGGGGCATAATTGTATTTGGCAATATCCTCGAATAATGCCCACCCCTCTTCAGGTGTTTTCTTTAAAAACGCCCCACTAGAAGAACTATTGACCATGCCCTTCGTGAGCTCGGTCAATCCACTGAAAAAAGCATTGACTTGTCTTTGTAACGGCAAGCCATGATGGGGACACTTTCTAAGAAGAGACTTAAACCTCTTCCAACACTCGAAAAATGACTCATTTTCCTTCTGGCAGAATGTGAAAATATCACTTAAACATTGGGCTGTCTTAGAAGGTGGGAAGTATTGACTCAGGAACTCTTTCTCGAGTTCCGCCCAGGTAGTGATGGTTTCAGAGGGAAGAGAGTGGTACCACTCTTTTGCCTCCCCTCGTAAGGAAAATGGAAACAGTTTAAGTTTTATAGCATCCTCACTTACTCCTTGGATGCGAGTTGTACCGCATATCTCTAGAAATGTGTGTAAGTGAGTATGAGGATTTTCTGACTGAAACCCGTGAAAAATCGATGTATGCTGCATCATCTGGATAAGCCTAGGTTTCAGTTCAAAGGTAGGTGCATTGATGGTTGGTAGAACGATAGCCGGGCTGACCCTGACATCACCAGGCATGGCATAATCAGCCAACGTACGTCTATCTTCAGCAGCCATAATGACTATATTTTCGATCTCTTGAGCTAGATCTTGCTCGATATCTCGATCGACTGTGTTCTCTTCGTCAGGGAGGTCCGCAAAACGGAGTCTTCTCCTGTTTGGTCGGACTATGGTCCGCTCGAGGTCAGGGGTATTGTTGGTCCCTTGGAAAGGCTAACACAAGTTTAGAGGGGGGGGGGGGGTGAATAAACTTGTCACCAGAAACTAATCCAGAGCTGGAAAATTCCAGGAACTGAGTTTCTCTGAAACTTAAACTGATCTTCAGTTTTGTTCCTGTCCCTTTAACTTGTGCGGAGTTCAGTTAGCTTAACTGAATATAAGTTATTACTGACTTATATTTAGTCTCGTTAACTGGCAGTGGATAAAACTAGCCTTTAGTGCTATATATGTGTAAATAGAAAACTAGACCTTCTATGTATCAGTTTTGTGCTGACTCAGTGTCTGGTGTTTGCTGAGAGATAATGTAATAAATAAAACAAACACAAGTGCATAAAGTAAATCAACACATGATTTGTTTATGGAAGTTCTGGGTGGTGTAATCCCGTACGTCTCCCCTTCTCCTGTGGCGTAGGAGGTATCACTAGAATAATGAGATAACCGTTACAAAATCCTAGCACTATGACAGTCCTTCACGACACCCTAGTTTCACTGTCTACACAAAATTAAGAAAGGTGAGATTGCTCCCTTCACTCTGCACACTGATCCTTCGGAGGTGGAATGACTCCTTCACCAGCTCACCACTGACATACACAGTCCGCAGACTGCACCAACTGCTGTAGCAACACCGTATGAGAAAATGTAGAATTGCTTTTCTCAAACTATGCACAGCCAACCCTTTTTCACAAAGGTTAGGTTTAGAATTAATCAAAGATTAATTCAGTGAGCTGTTTGATTCTTCTGGATCTGACTCTGTAGCTCCAAGATGCCTTCATTCCCCCTTAATGGGTTACTGGATCTTTCTTTGAAGTTTTCAAGGCAATTTCGTTGGTTCCCCCTTTTTCTAGATAAGTATAATATGATTTTATGGATCTGGATTTGGATCTTTGAGTATATGCTTGTAAAGCTCTTTTTCTGATCCTCCTCTCCCTCTTTCTTGAGTGATTCTCTTGTGTATTTATAGGGGTGATGTGACGGTTACTAGCTCTTGTAGCCGTTACACTTGTCATTTAGCCAACGTTCATATGTACGATCTTTTGTCGTATTGATAGTTTAAATTCAATCAAGTCCTTAACTCAGTTTTCTACTCTTCTTCAAAACTGAGTACCTTGTTAACTTAATATCTGACTTTAATTGACTAAGTCAGAGTACACCATTCAGTTTCTTCTTTCCTGGTAACTGATAATCTTTGTCTTTAAGATTATTCAGTTTTACATGATCTATAACTCAGTTTCAAGTCACCACAGACATGCCTGAAACCTGACTTATAGTCACGACTTAAACAGCTTCTAACTGAGTTTGCCACCTCAGTTCTTCAATCTTCAACAACTGAGTCTGTGTCCCTCAGTTCTTCAGTCTTCTAGATAAGCCAACTGAGTCTGTGTCCCTCAGCGAACTTATCTTCTTCAGTTTTAGCATAACTGAGTTTGAACCCTCAGTTCTTCAAGTGCATATTCAGTTTTCTTGCTATAACTCAGTTTTCTTGTTGTGACTCAGCTGTTCGTCTAGTTCCTATTCTATTACAAAGCTTGTCTGAAACAACCTATACAAGGTTCAGACTCTAGATAGAACTTATACATTTATCTCTAGACCATTTCTTGCTTCTTCTTTTATTATGCACTATAACAGTTAGTTACGACTTCATCATCATGTGGGTTATAAGTGATTTGTCTAATTTCGTGACGAATCATCATCAAAACATAAATAATATTTCCAACAATTTCCCCCTTTTTGATGATGTATCATAACCCTCCCTAAAAGCAATAATGAAAGAATAGTGCAAGAAATCACAACAAAACATCTTAAGATATCAAAATAGAACAGCCAAGTTTATCACAAGATTCAAAATAGAGCAGACTGAGTTAAAAACTGAATTAGATTACATCTTTTCATTTTCCAGTGCCATTAACTTTTCTCCAAAAAGGATGCTCCTCTTCGTTTCCAAAAGTCTTCTTTCTTTTCCTTCTTCAACTGATTCACCATCTCTCGGCTTGATTTCCAGATATTCATTCAGCAGTCTGTTTCCTTCTTCATTCTCTTGGTTTTTGAACTTGATCAGAATTTCTTTGAGTTCTTCTTCCATCAATTTTTCTTCTTCTTCTGAAATGAGATTAAGTTTTTCTTTTTCCTCTTTACCTTCTGATTTCTTTTCAGTTTCCCCCTTTGTTTGTGTCTTCTTATCTGCCAGCTTCTCAAGAGATTTGACACAGATTACAAGCTTCTTTCTGATACTCAACACTGCTTTAACTGCGGCTTCCTCATCATCCTCAGTTCTTGTTTCTTTAAAGTCTCCTTCTGTAATCAGCTCTTCAAACAAACTATCAACTGCTTCTTCATCAAGTTGAGTAGTTAGTGGATCAGCATCTACTTGTCTGTCTTGATCTTCCATCAGTTGTCTGGCATAAGCCTCTTCAGCTTTAGCTGCATCCTCTCTTACAGCTTCATCACCTACAGCTTCATCTTCCCCCTTGTTTGAAGATAAGCGAAGGCAATCTTCAAATAACTTACGTAGGGTGATGATGTTTGAGTATTTGTTCAAACCTGAATAATGTATTCTTCCAATTAATTCATGCAGGTTGAACAGTTTCTCATGTAGATTCTGTATTAAACATTCAATGAAATCCTTAAAATTTTCCAGTTTTTCTGCTTCAGTTTCTTGAGCCAGAGGTTCTTCAAATTCTGATTTGCATGTGGGTGCCTCATGAGCCTGGGATGAGATGCTGGCCTCAGGATAGTAAAAATGAACATCAGGAACTGTCAGTTCCTTTTCATACTCAGCCTGACAGAATTCTGCATCTTCCACGGCTTCTCTTTTCTCTTCAGTGTATTCCCCATACATGGTAGTGGGAAATTCACTTCCTTCAGATTCTTCATCAGTTTCAATCTCTTCAGATTCTTCAATTTCTCTTTCAGTTTCACTATCTTCATTCGGTTCACTCTCTTCAGTATCATCCTCAATCTGGATCACATTCTCAGTTCCAGTTCCCTTTGACTGAAGCTTGTTCCACAACCTCTTCTGCCTTCTCAGGGTTCTTTCGTCTATATTCACAGTTCCACTTGAACTTGAATCTGAAACTTCACTCCATTTTTCTTCAATAAATTTTCTTTTCTTTGTCTCAGTGGGCACTGATTTGAGTTTGCCTTGGTTTCTGTGACTTTTGATATGGAGAAATGATCTAGTATCCTTTGCACTAGATAAGGAAATCCCTTTTTCAGTAAAAATGATTCTCCAATATCTTTTCTTTCTTTGACTCTTTCCTTCTCGTCTGAAATTTGCTTTATCAATTGATTGAGAACAAATTTATTCCAATCCAGTCTTTTCTCAAACCAAATAGCATAAATCATCTTCATTTTATCGGTTGAGAGAGTGTAGAAATTTCAAACGTGACCAATAACGTTTCTGGTAAGAAGTATTGTCAAGGCTGCGAATTCTTTCTTTTGTTGATAGATGGAGCCAATGAAGTTCTTCTCCTTCTTGTTGATTGCAGTGACATTCCAAAGTTTGCTCTTTTCTTCATTTCCGAATGTGAAAGATGAAGAGCCTCCAATTATATCTAAACGGAACACCAGGGAAAGCAACTGTTCATCAACGGTGAAGCTTTTATCTTGAACAGTCGTTTTGAAGCTTTTTCCATTGTTGATGATTTCGGCATTTCTGTAGAAATCTCTGATGCCATCTGGACACAAAGTAGTGACCTTTGTATCAATCAAATTTTCCAATCCTCGAATCTTTTTTATCTTCTTTGTAATTTGGATTGAGAGAGTGGAGTTTGAGAATTTTTGACAGAAATTTTCCAAGCTGGTGGTGATTCCATCGTCAATGTTGTATTGCTCCATTGATTTTTGAGTTAAGAATGCTTGATTTTGGGTGGGCAGGATTTTGTCAAGATTTTGCAATCGTTTTCAAATGAGAGTCGTGTCACAATCAATGAGATTATGTAGGGATGTACATCTACTTTTTCTCCCTGATTGACACGTGGCTTTGAGTGATTTGCCATGTCAGTCCAAACGTCAGATGGTAGCTGGAAAGTTTTTACTTCTTTTGACCAATTTGTCCTTCATCAGCCTTTGCCTTCTCAGTTTCAAGTATACATCAGTTTTCTGAGGATTTTGCAAAGTTAACTGACTTTTCCTGCAAAACAGTTTAAGTTTTCTTTGGTACCCATACCTTTTTGGGTCCGGTTGAGTTAGTTACTGAAATATTACTTTCAGTTTCTTTGTTGAGAGAATTAAACCTTCTCAACTCTTTTCTGGATAAACCATTACGCTCAATCTTAGTTGATTTCACAGGGATTCTTTTAGTTTCCTTGTGTAATCCACTAAATCTTCCAGTATCTTGATTTCTAGAGTTTATACTTTTTGAAGTCTCAAGACTGGGTAGGGGTGTGGGATTATCATTGCTCTTGTCAAATTTACTGGGCATTAATCTTTCAGCTAGATTTGACACCTCAGTTTCAAGAAACTTATTCCAATCTTTGCTTTGTCAAGTTCTCTGTATTTTAATTTTAGTTCCAACGTAAGTTTTTCAGTTAACTTGACAAGATCAGAGTTTTTCAGACTGAGTTCAGCAAATGATAACTGATTTGAAGAATGTACCTTTCCTTGATGATTTGATGCAGTTTTAGGATTCGAATGTACACTCTTTTGTTGCTGTGATGAATCTTCAATATCAACAACCACTTGTAACTCCTTTCCTTCTTCTTTTGAGAGGTCTCTTAGTGATGGAACTCCTCTGGATTTGTTAATATGAATATTGAAGTTTGTATCCACATCATCACTGAGTTGAGGTTCTGAATTTGTATATGAATCTGTCGCACTGAACCTTTCGATCATTTGATCCTGAAAATCAGATATATTATGCAAGCAATTAGTCAGGGGGTGAATAAGCCAACTTCTAGCTCTAGATGTAGACATTGAAACTAAGTGAACTGATACAGTGAGGGGTCTTCAATAACTGGTTTAAGAAGGTATTCTTCAAAATAGTAGTGGATCTCTTCAAAACAGAAGCACTGCTCCGATACCAATTGTTGGTCCCTTGGAAAGGCTAACACAAGTTTAGAGGGGGGGGGGGTGAATAAACTTGTCACCAGAAACTAATCCAGAGCTGGAAAAGTCCAGGAACTGAGTTTCTCTGAAACTTAAACTGATCTTCAGTTTTGTTCCTGTCCCTTTAACTTGTGCGGAGTTCAGTTAGCTTAACTGAATATAAGTTATTACTGACTTATATTTAGTCTCGTTAACTGGCAGTGGATAAAACTAGCCTTTAGTGCTATATATGTGTAAATAGAAAACTAGACCTTCTATGTATCAGTTTTGTGCTGACTCAGTGTCTGGTGTTTGCTGAGAGATAATGTAATAAATAAAACAAACACAAGTGCATAAAGTAAATCAACACATGATTTGTTTATGGAAGTTCTGGGTGGTGTAATCCCGTACGTCTCCCCTTCTCCTGTGGCGTAGGAGGTATCACTAGAATAATGAGATAACCGTTACAAAATCCTAGCACTATGACAGTCCTTCACGACACCCTAGTTTCACTGTCTACACAAAATTAAGAAAGGTGAGATTGCTCTCTTCACTCTGCACACTGATCCTTCGGAGGTGGAATGACTCCTTCACCAGCTCACCACTGACATACACAGTCCGCAGACTGCACCAACTGCTGTAGCAACACCGTATGAGAAAATGTAGAATTGCTTTTCTCAAACTATGCACAGCCAACCCTTTTTCACAAAGGTTAGGTTTAGAATTAATCAAAGATTAATTCAGTGAGCTGTTTGATTCTTCTGGATCTGACTCTGTAGCTCCAAGATGCCTTCATTCCCCCTTAATGGGTTACTGGATCTTTCTTTGAAGTTTTCAAGGCAATTTCGTTGGTTCCCCCTTTTTCTAGATAAGTATAATATGATTTTATGGATCTGGATTTGGATCTTTGAGTATATGCTTGTAAAGCTCTTTTTCTGATCCTCCTCTCCCTCTTTCTTGAGTGATTCTCTTGTGTATTTATAGGGGTGATGTGACGGTTACTAGCTCTTGTAGCCGTTACACTTGTCATTTAGCCAACGTTCATATGTACGATCTTTTGTCGTATTGATAGTTTAAATTCAATCAAGGCCTTAACTCAGTTTTCTACTCTTCTTCAAAACTGAGTACCTTGTTAACTTAATATCTGACTTTAATTGACTAAGTCAGAGTGCACCATTCAGTTTCTTCTTTCCTGGTAACTGATAATCTTTGTCCTTAAGATTATTCAGTTTTACATGATCTATAACTCAGTTTCAAGTCACCACAGACATGCCTGAAACCTGACTTATAGTCACGACTTAAACAGCTTCTAACTGAGTTTGCCACCTCAGTTCTTCAATCTTCAACAACTGAGTCTGTGACCCTCAGTTCTTCAGTCTTCTAGATAAGCCAACTGAGTCTGTGTCCCTCAGCGAACTTATCTTCTTCAGTTTTATCATAACTGAGTTTGAACCCTCAGTTCTTCAAGTGCATATTCAGTTTTCTTGCTATAACTCAGTTTTCTTGTTGTGACTCAGCTGTTCGCCTAGTTCCTATTCTATTACAAAGCTTGTCTGAAACAACCTATACAAGGTTCAGACTCTAGATAGAACTTATACATTTATCTCTAGACCATTTCTTGCTTCTTCTTTTATTATGCACTATAACAGTTAGTTACGACTTCATCATCATGTGGGTTATAAGTGATTTGTCTAATTTCGTGACGAATCATCATCAAAACATAAATAATATTTCCAACAGGTATAGAGTAGTGGCCCCTTTTGACTCCGAGTTTGCATAAACCGAAACCAAAATCTAGTTATCTAACGAGAACGAACAGAGAGGGAAAGTGGTGGCAGACAGGCCAGACAGGCGTCCAAGTTACTGGACGGGCCTCTGCCTGGAGAATGAACAGGACGGGCGTCTGGATAACCGGACGCTCGTCTGACTGGGTATAAATACGAACAGAGTTATAAAAATTTGACCGGACGGGCGTCCACTACCCTAGACGCCCGTTTACTGGAACAGAAACGAAACAGAAACTAAACAAAATATCTAAATTAAATTACTAACGAAAATAAAAACTAGACAACCGTCCGGTTCCCCGGCAACGGCGCCAAAAACTTGTTCACGGATTTTATCAACGGAAAACAAACAAGTATTAAATTATAAATCCGGTATACCCCAAGTGCAGGGATCGTAGTATAGAGGTTGATACCGGGTCGATCTTACGGGGAATCGGGGTTGTTATTCTAGTTTTTATTATCTAACCTAACTATGTCACGATTACTACTAAGAAGATACGAAAATAAAACAGTGAAAACTAAAACGAAAAACGAAGCTAACAATAAGAATAACTGGACAGAAGATCGAGATCTAAAGCCAGGAAAATATGGTTGCGAACACAATTATCTAAACTAAATCTATTCTAAATCTATTATGAAATAAAGATTGTAAATTTACGAAGCAATTCAAGTTCAAGTGATTTAATCAATAATTTACGAACGAACAAGCTATTGATCCACCTATCCTACAAAAATTAATTTCTATCTCGATTATCTCGTGATTTCTAACCAAGTTGTGATTCACCTAGCCAAGGTATGAACTCCTAATTTCTTAGACAAGTTCGCCTATTAATCTTCTATCTTTCGATCTAAAGATTAACGCTTTCTAACCCAATGTGTGAAATTTATAAGTTTCTAACCTAGAAATCTAACCTAATAACTCTCGTTATTTAGATCAAAGATCTATTCTTTATCATGGCGATCTAGGGTTTAACATGATTCTCATCAATATAAACAATCAACATGCAAAGATCTTTTGATATAAATTGCATAAAAACATGATAAACATAATAAAGAAACAACTTGAATTAAAAACTCACAAGACAATCGAGAAACGAAACTGTATTGCTGATCGGATGGCTTCACAACGCTTGTTCAATAGAGGTCTAGCCTCTTAACATCACCTTTGAGCTCGAATTACTTGAATAAAAGTACATAAAAGTGTTTGATCTAAACTAGAGATTTAAAAGCATAAACTTTGAGTAAAAACTAATAAAAATCGCAGCTAGGCCGCCCCTAGGGTTTAGGGTTCGAATAATGATGTTATTATGTGGAGAAAACGCAGCCTTTATATAGATTTCAGAGGCGGTTTGCCTAAGTCGGTTTATGGACGCCCGTCCAAAGAATCAAACGCCCGTCCAACCTTCAATGCAAACTTCGAATCGGGCCGAGTCATGATCAGACGCCCGTCCTTCTTTAATTTGGACGCTCGTTCACTAAATATCTCAAAAGTCTGAATCAAATTCTTCAGCCTGGACGCTCGTCCAACATGCCAGACGCCTGTCCAACTGGACGGGACTTGAACGCTCGTTCAGTGGACTTGAAATTCGATTTCTCCATCTTTATCTCTTTTCTTCTATTCAAATCTTCCTTATCTCTTTTTCATCAATTAAATCCGACATTTATCTTCACTTAATCATCTTTTGAGCCGCAATTATGCATCTACAAGTCATTAAAAGCATCGTAAAATGTAATAATATCCAAATAAACATAAAATCATCAATAAAACACATAAATTAACCAATTTTGCGATTAAACCGTTTAAAAACTCATTTGCTCAATAAATCAATTAAACACTTAATTTCTATGCGAATTATACGAATATGGAAAGAATTGTTACAAAATATAACGATATAAATCATATAATATCACCCTTAACAGAGCCCATTTTATAATGTTGGTTTCCTATTGGTTTTGCTGCACCAAGTAGGATTTGCACCAGGACCAACATAAAATTTGTGTCACAACAATACATGTGACCATGAAATTTTCAACACCATAATGAATTGTTAGGGTGCATGGGGATCAATATAAATGGCTCAAAGATGTTGTTCCATAGCCATGAATGGACAACCCAATGTGCAACATATCAATTCATTAATGTTGTCTCTCAGCACAACTCAAAGAACAAAATGGAGTCTGAAAAAGTCATTCCAATTTAATACAATAATTTTATGGTGATCCTGGACAAAAATTTTGGACCACCATATAAACTGTTTGAAAAAATATGATCGGTGACTTGTTTTTATACACAAGGCTCCACAAAAATCCTTTAAATCCTATTGGTTGGGCACATCAAGTAAGATTTGGTTATGGACCATAGTAAAATTTGTGTAATACCAAATAACATGATAATATTGTCAAGATGGGGCTTGGATACCGCAACTCCTCAAGGGTTCACTTCAATTTATGGTATTATAGTTTGTAAATGTCTTCACACGGACCGCAAATGACATGCTAGGAATCAATCCCGAGGCATCTGGAAGAATATTCCTTGAACATAGTTGATGTGACCTTGCCGGTGAAGCAAAGCAAAAGACAACGTCTCGTGAAAGGAATTAGGTTGTGAATCAAGAGGTCATCAACTTGAAGTCCTCTAGGATAGTTAGAAGATTTTGTACCCTATATGGCTCTCAATTCTTGTACTTGTCATTGAACTATATGACTTTTTCAGGATGTGTGTGGGTGTTTGGAAGCCCCCGGCCAAACGAGTATTTCACAGAGAGCCGGCAAGGAATTCCATTAATAACTGGCCGTTTTGATTCTTTGGAACAACTTACTGAATTTAGTAGATCTTTTTAGGAGGCCCAAATGACTATAGATCGAACTTATCCAATTTTTACGGTACGGTGGTTGGCTGTTCACGGTCACAACCCAAACAAGCAAATCAGAGCATCTCCGGCCATTGATCTTTTAAAATGTTCATGAGTGTCCCATATCATTAGTTTATAAAAAATTTCTCCATAAATATTTTCTCCACAATACAGAAAACTTGAAAAAAAAAAGTAAACAAACTTTAAAGCATGGAAAAACTACATAATTTTTTTCAACATAATATATAAACAATTTCTCTACTACATATAAATCTTTGGAAAAACTCGATCCGCCGTGGCAATTTTGGACCGGTCCATGTTTATGGAGTATTTGGCTCCTCCTCTCTCCTAGTCATATGATCTCCGATGGTGTAAAAGCTTTAGCAAATGATCGAGTAGTGATAGCTTCACAATAAAACGGAACAAAGTGAACAACACATTTTTATATTATTGATTATCGTGTGAGATCTATTGATTCGTATATATCGCTCCCATAATAATCAACAGTGTCAAAGTGTGTTAGAACACTTGGTTGTGACAATTTATTGCAGTATAAATAAACATTTTCTTAGATTGGAACCTTTTCAAAGCCACCCATTGTAGATGCCCTCATGTTCTAAAGATTGCTTTAATTTCCTCTCCTCCTATGGTTGATGGATTCAACATAGGCTTCGAGATTATCGACTTCCTGAACTCATTCAATGAATATAGTCAAACACATGTTTTATATTGGTCCACGACCAACTCTAATTTAGTAAACACTACCTCTTAAAAATTTCTTATTGGATGAAAATAGTAAGAT
Organism: Gentiana dahurica var. dahurica; assembly: GCA_024500145.1. NCBI lineage: Eukaryota > Viridiplantae > Streptophyta > Magnoliopsida > Gentianales > Gentianaceae > Gentiana > Gentiana dahurica. The sequence goes on from CM044906.1 coordinate 73,063,166, forward strand.
GATGGTCCTATTTTGAAATCATGGACCACCATAAAATTACTGGTAGTCAAAACCGTGATCACCCATCCTTACTTGTCATCATAAATTGACCTCACCTAATTTGACAAAAACTCGGCCCGGATGAGAAAGTTGCAACATAATATACTCCCTCCGTTTTTTTTAAATGTGACAGAATAATAGAAAAAGATATTGTATTGCATTGCTTTGATTGAATACAATAGTAGACTATTTATACTAATAGTCATAATGTGAACATAATAATAACCATAATGAGATTGATTACAATCAATTATTTTCTTAATTTTCTATATCTAGAATATTCTTTCATTATCTCTAACACGCCCCCGCAATCACATGGTAGTGCAACGAACATGATGATTGGCTCGCAATGAATGGCTGGAGTCCTGGGTGTTTGCGACAACTCTTCATATCAATCAGCAACAACTTCTTCTCAACTCGATATTTATTGCTTGAATAAAAACTGGTGGGATAGACACTAAAAAAAAATATGGAGGGAGGGATATACCCTTGCAGAAAATAAAATTTGTAGGGATTCACCCTTACAGAAAGAAAAATATTTTGGATTTACCCTTGCAGAAAATAAAATATTTGCAGAAAATAAAATATTTTGGGATGTACCCATGCAGAAAAGAAAAATATTTTGGGATTTACCCGTGCAGAAAATAATATATTTTGGGATGTACCCGTGCAGAAAATAAAATTTGAGAACTAGACCGAGAAGAAATAGAGAAAAGAAAATTATAGGGGAGATTTGAGGAGATGTTGAAAGGAGATTGTGGGATTTTTTTATTTTTTTCTTATGACATGAAGAGGGACGTTGCTGAAAGGAGGGGAAAATAATGAAAAACAAAATCCACTTGTTCGCATCATTTAATCCAAAAAGGGTGATCCAAGGGGGAGGGGTGGGAAATCAACGAGAAGAAGGGAAAAGGAAATAAGAGGACGGAGAAGGGGGTCGAGGGACGGGAAAAGAAAAGCTGGGACCTGGGGCGAAAAGAAAAGAGAAATTGGAGAAATTGGTCGGAGCAGTGAACGCAGAAATCGGAGGAAGAGGAGGAGGTGGGAGGCCGGAGAAGAGAGAATTGTTGTGCCGGAACGAGATTTTTTTTTATTTTTTATTTTTTTGTAAAAAAAGGAGAAGGGTTGCCGAGTTGGAGAAAAGCTGGAACGAGATGTTTGTGTTGCCGAGTGGTGGCCGGACAGTAGGGGGCGGCGCTGGAGCAAGGGGCGGTAGCCATGGAGCAAGGGGCGGCTAGGGTTTTATTCAAAAAAAAACTGGATATTAACTATAAAAAAAAAAAAAAAAATTGGAGGGGGTGAAGGTTTGATCATATTGATGTCACAAACCCCCACCCGAACGGATTTCTTAACAGTTTGCTCTGGATCTAAACGACGTTAGTCGAAAAAGCTCCGATACCATGACAGAATAATAGAAAAAGATATTGTATTGCATTGCTTTGATTGAATACAATAGTAGACTATTTATACTAATAGTCATAATGTGAACATAATAATAACCATAATGAGATTGATTACAATCAATTATTTTCCTAATTTTCTATATCTAGAATATTCTTTCATTATCTCTAACAAAATGTCATATTTAAAGAAAAAATAACTGTTATTTTTTAGATGAACCTTGTCACCTTTTACCTTAAGGTTAGTCATATTTTGAATGAACATGGTCAATTATTTTTTTCCAAACGTAACAGTTAAAAAAAACGGAAGCAGTATATAGATAGAGACATCTTGCCCTCTTGAATTGATGATTTACAATATAGGGGCTCAAGGACAAACAATGTAGGACAATCTCGTACAAATATAGATATAGGTATACCCTATATATGTATAACTAGTATATAGCAAGCCCATGTATTCCATGGGGAAGTTATTTTGTGATGAGAGAATTTAAGGGTAAAGTGACGGATGAAACGATCAGAACCACACAGTTTAAATATAGAATAAAACTGTGTGGTGTGGGGGCTGCCACACGATGTCTCCGCACCGTGTGGAGACACCACACAATAATCTCCCTACTCCATGCGCGCATTACTCAAAACATTAATATTCCCCACCAATCCACCCAACCCCAATGATTGGTCCCCTCTAATACTGAGGGAAGATTCTTACCCAGAAAGCCTTCATATACATCGAACCGTACGCATAGAGCAACAAGTATTTCTCGTAGACGTTTTAAAATCAAGAATATATATATGTATTCGGAGTAAGAACCTTCATTTCTAAGTGGCATATATATCATCTAATTAATAAGTTGCAGCTGCTTTCTGCATGCAGGAAATATGGTGTCTTTTTGCTGAGAGCAATTACACAGAGAAAGGAATTAATTAGCTAGCTAGATTGATTCGTACGACGACGTCCATGGCTGGAGAAGAAAGTGAAGATAGAAGAAGAAACAATAAGTGCTTGTTTAGTGGGGAACATCATCATCATCATGTGGAGAAATCGAAGAAGAAGAAGAACAAATCATTCAAAAAGAAATGCAGCCATATTGCTAAAAGGCAGCAAGCCAAGTTCTACATTGTTCGGCGTTGTATTACGATGCTAATTTGTTGGCATGAGTGCAACGATCCGTTCTGAATAAAGTAAGGTTGTCATGAAGAATCAGATATATCTCCAAAACTTAGTGAACTTCCAGAACTTGTACGTATCAATTCTCTCCACCAGACTATAGTTTCATGATATCTGTATCTGTATTTCTATCTTTACTATATTGAAAATATGAGTTTGTTTTTCAAAAAGTGTTTCTTCTTAATTATTTTATTTCAATAAATATTAATTAAAAAAAAAAAAATGAGTTTGCATTAAAGAGTATGCACGTAATACTGTTACTTGCATAAAAATAGTCTGCAACAAACAGGAAAATGTAATTATGATATACAAGGCTACTAAGCCGCTCTGACGATTGTCAAACCTTGGCCGCCCCCGAATCATCTTTTTTTTCCGACGACCGGCAACCTACCGGACTCTCCCTTCAATCCAAATGGAAGACCATCACATAGAGCAATCTCAAGAGGAACACGACCTATTGAATCGAAGTAGAGACAGAGGAAAATCACAAACCGTACCCGATTCTCCGGCATGGACAACAAGAAGCGGTGTAAATATAATAATAAATATTAATTTAAAAAAAATCACGTTTGTAGTAAAGACTTTGAATAAGCATAAATTAATTCATTAAAAAAAGAAAATGAACACGTTTGCATTTACAAAAAGGTACCGGACTCTCCCTTCAATCCATATGGAAGACCATCACATGGAGAAATCTCAAGAGGAACGCGACCTATTGAATCGAAGTAGATACGGAGGAAAATCACAAATCGTACCCGATTCTCTGGCATGGACGACAAGAAGCGGTGTAGATGTAATCGATGCCCGCTATGCCGACCCTAAAATCCATATCTGCAACGACGAAGATGAGACTGAACTCACTGAGTACGCCGATGTTGTTGAAAGTCGGTGTGGAATGGAACCGGGTGTAGATGAAATTGTGGTTCTATATGAATGCCTCGATTTGTGGAGACCATGGCGCAAGGCTCTCAATCAAATTGTTGGGCAAGTCTATTTTGAACACCAGATCAAAACCACCCTAGCCTGGGTCCGTTTTCCACTGGTTCCAGTTGAAGTCTTTAGGGAATCTTTTGAACGTGGACTAAGAAATTTGATTGGCAAGGCTATCAAGGTAGATATAGTAACTATGAGGAATGCACGCGGAAAATTCGCTAGGGTCTGTGTGGATCTCAACTTAGGAACCATGCTTAAGCCTACCATACGACTGAATAAGAAAAGATATCGAGTGGAATACAAAGTCCTTCAATTGATCTGTTTCGAAAGTGGCAAATTTGGCCATCATTTGGAGAGCTACCCAAACATAGAGAACCAACAAGAAAACAAAGAGGATTACTCAAAGAATAAAACAAATTACTCTGCTGGACCAACTGATGACAGGCCCTTTGCTCCCTGGATGATTGCTCAGACAAGATGAAGAAGATTTAAAATGTGACAAGGAACCCAAGGACAGAAGAAGGATAATATAAAGCAGAGAAGGACCACCCAAATCAAGATCAAGAAACACGATCCAGATTTAATGTGTTGCACGATATGAAGGTTGAGGAAATGAATGTGGAGGTGGAGGTAGATGTTGATGCTCTAAGGAAAAGGGTTAATTTAGTCCAATACTATGAGGGCCCAACAGTAACAATGGTAACATCAAAGCAAGCAGAAATACATACTAAATCTAAGAAGAAGACAATAAAGAAGTTGTTGGGTCTTCTCCTAAACCATTCAGAGCTGCCGACAGTGAGAGGCATGCAATGCAAACTGAGTCTGCTAAACGAAAGGGAGAAGACTCAAATCTAGATAGAGGGACTACCCAGCACAAAAAGAACCTAAATCCGAAAAATAAATCTGGCCCAAGAACACCTCTTGTAGAAGTTGGTGGTAGGAATCAAGCCCAAGGCCAACCTTGGAGCAACCCAATGCCATAGAAATTTTGAAAAGAACCATACTGCTCTTATTAAGAAGCAGAGTGACTTTTTGAAAGATAACCCTCCGGATACATCTATTCCCGGAGGGCATTCAATGGATGTGGATAATGGTGGGGTCAATCCTTTATTTGATGAAGCGGTGGAGAATATCTCCACAAGATCCTAAGCAGTTATAATGCGCCTACTAGCATGGAATTGTCGTGGAGCTAGCTCTGCAGGTTTTCTTAAGCATTTACGTCCGATCCTTTCAGATACAAATCTTGACACCCTCTTTTTGATGAAAACTAGATGAGACAACCAAAGAGAAAATAATATTCTCATGAAGAGTACTTTTACGAAAGTATGGCCATTGAATCTACACAAACTGCATTAAACTTTTTTAACATTTTTTTTGCCATACACTGGTTGCAGGCAGATTCTTAGAATGTTATGCTCTACTGAGCTGATTAGATCTAGCCCCAATCTGATCACATTTGTCATTTCTGACCTTCTGAGCCATCGATAGCATAATCTTGATTTCTTGCCTTGTTTGCCACATAAGTCTTCTGTCTTTCATAGTTAATTGTCATTTCAAAGGCATCTTGAATCTCAAGGAAAGGCACCATTAACATGGCTTGAGACACCATTGGCTCAAATTCATCCATCAATCATTTCAAGAACTTCATCACATGTTTAGTAACCATGTGATCTAGCAGAATTTGTATGGCATCACAATGCATTGTGGCTCACACTTACACACTGGAAATGGCCTGATAGTCTTGATTTTTTCCTAATGTACCATTAGCTTTGTGAAATGCCGATTCACTAAATATTCTTCTTTGCTTCAGTGAATTTACCTCCTTGTCTGATAATCTAAAGGCATCATCACTTGAAAACTCTGTGAAAGATTCTTCGACGCAGCTTCAACACTTTTGAAATACATCAAACTCTGAGCAATCGTATTCTCAACTGAATTCAAGATCCAGGTCCTGACCATTGTGTCACATTGCTTCCAAACTTGAAAATAAGGTGAACTTACATCTAGTTTTTTGATTGAACCATCAACAATACCGAACTTGTTCTTTGTAATCAGAATCATTTCCATAGACATCTTCCATGAATGAAAATTATTTCCATTCATCAATGGTTGAACAAGTACTGATGAATGATTCTCCTTGGGATGAATATAAAAGGGACTAGAAAGACTCAGTTCCTACTTCTTAGCTGCCATGTCTATCAAGAACAATCTCTAATCACACAAATTACAGAAATACAACAAAAATGATCAAGAACTGGATTCTAACTCAAGAACAAAGAAGAAATTCACAGAAAAATCTCAAGAATCTATGATTGCAACTAAAACCTTGAAGCTCAAGTTTCTTATGCTAAACATCAGAGTTAGCACAATCTGAGCACAAAACTCTCCGATACCATGTTGAAATTGATGAAATTGAAAGAACTCAAACAAAATAAAATGCGTAAATCTTATTGATCGAAGAATAATGAACAAGTTAAGTTCTATGTGCTGATCATGAAGTATTCATAGTGTATACTTCATTAGAACGATTACATTCAGTTATAACAGAATGTAAGTTACAACATAATATAATATGCTGAAATTAAGATACCTGAGTTGAATTTGTATCAACATTTGTTTTTTGTCAGCTGAGCTGAGTCTGTGTCAGCTGAGCTGAGTAACACATCTACTTGCT